>JARNME010000314.1:25500641-25834245 GCA_030179655.1 Scaptomyza flava
CTAGAGTCACCAAATTTGGTATGAAGAGAGCAATTGACATCCCACATGGATCGGCAGCAAAAATTTGAATGCCACGCCCACCCAAACCGCCCCAAGCTTCATAGCCCCCCTTTCACCACCTTTTACATGCTTCGAGCTAGAGTCACCAAATTTGGTATGAAGGTAGCATTTGACATTCCACAAGGATCTGCAGCAAAAATTTGGATGCCACGCCCAACCATACCGCCCCCAGCCCCCCTTTCCCCACTTTATACAAACTTCGAGCTAGAGTCAAAAAATTTGGTATGAAGATAGCAATTGACATCCCACATAGATCTGCACCAAAAATTTGAATGCCACGCCCAACCATACCGCCCGCAGCCCCCCTTTCCCCACTTTTTACAAACTTCGAGCGAGAGTCACCAAATTTGTTATGAAGATAGCAATTGACATTCCACAAAGATCTGCATCAAAAATTTGGATGCAATTCCACCCATACCGCCCACAGCCCCCCTTTCCCCACTTTATACAAACTTCGAGCTAGACTCACCAAATTTGGTATGAAGATAGCAATTGACATCCCACATGGATGGGCATCAAAATTTTTAATACTGGTATCGAGTATACCGCAGTCGGTTGCGTCCGACTGCAACGTTTCCACTTGTTTTAATTTAATAAAGAAATTATTACATTTTATAAAATGTTTAATTTACCTGTGTTCCCAATACGCTAGCAAAGACGAAACACAATTCATCAACCAATCTGGGGAAATCTTGTGTTTTCAGAGTAATTTTATTATTTAAAGCTTGTTCAACAATAATACAAATTAATGTAACACGATGCTCTCCTTTAAGATGCTTGTGTGCTTCTTCAAATTTTAACATATCTCTTTCCTGCACAGACTCGAGTAATAAAGAATGTAAGCTCTAAATTATAAGAAAAAAAAAAAAGAAAACACAAACTCATATTTAAACAAAAGATACAATGGCAAAGTTCTACCGTTATGCATATGTTAATTTACGTACGCGTTATTAATATACATATTTCATTACCTGAACGAGTATATGCTTTCCATGAAAATCCAAATCTTTACTAAGCCAGTTAGTTACTTTGGATGGCACCGAAATCGTATCTTCGTCAATGTTAAACTATTAATAAGCAATAATTGTCAAAAAAGTGTAATGAAAAACAATCATAGTACCAACCTTAGTTTTTTTCCAAATAAATAGTTTTTCTCGAAACTCCATTCGCAAACCCAGGTGTGGAATCGCCTCTTTGATATCTTCACTTTTCATGTATTGAAGACTTGTAAATGTAACTTTAGCAGCTTTGAATAAATAAATAAAAAAGAAGTGAGTCATCCGCTGTAACGTTATTGACAAGCAAATAGCGTTTTATAACATATATGTATGTACATTGGGCGGCATTAATATTTTGGTAAAAAAAAAAAATCTAAAAACTTTTCGGAATTTTTTTTTTTTTTTGCTATGTAAAACAGACTAAATTTTTTTTTCTGAGCATAAACTAAAACATATATGAAATATCAACTCAAAAAACGCCAAGTTTCCGACGCCGGCTGCCGACATACAGGCCCATACCATCGCACTTCCTTCGCCATGCTTAACTGTTGCTTTTACGTGTTTTGGATCCAGTTCAGTATTGGGCTGTCGCCACACAAAATTTCTCCCGTCCGACCCAAAAATTTTGAATTTGGACTCGTCTGCAAAAATTACTGTGTTCCAAAAGAAATTTTGTGTGGCGACAGCCCAATACTGAACTGGATCCAAAACACGTAAAAGCAACAGTTAAGCATGGCGAAGGAAGTGCGATGGTATGGGCCTGTATGTCGGCAGCCGGCGTCGGAAACTTTGCGTTTTTTGAGTTGACGATGGATAAGACTATGTACTTCAATATTTTTAAAGAAAATTTGCTCCAAAGCGCCGAAAAGTTAGGAATCCGACGTGATTTCCGGTTCTACCACGACAACGACCCCAAACATACGTCCGGAAAAGTGCAGCCCTGGCTCACCTGGAACTGCCCCCACGTTATGATTCCTCCGGCCCAGTCTCCAGATTTAAATGTCATTGAAAATTTGTGGGCTATGCTGGAGAACAAGATCCGGAAACCTCGGATTTCCAGCAAACAGGACCTTAAAACTGCTCTTCTGGAGGAATGGAGCAAAATAAGCCCGGAAACCACTTGGAAGCTGGTCTCTTTGATGAATAATAGGTTAAGGGCTATTCTAAAGGTTAAGGGATTACATACTAAGTACTAAAATCCTTATTTAACCTTTTATCCGGCAAAAATATAACTAGTTTGTAGTGTCCGACCGAAGCCTCGGCTTCGGCTTCGGCCTTCGGCCTATTCGGCCATATTTTTTCATTCGGCTTCCGCTTCGGCTTCGGCCAAAAAAGCCGAACATTTTGGCCGAATTTAATTTTTTTTTTATATCAATAAAATATTTAAAATAGTCTTGAAAAAAAGTATGTACATAAGTAGTGAATGGAAAAAAATACTTAATTTGTTTTTGTGCTGGAAGAAAGCAACAAAAAATTGTGAGTACTCTTTTCCGATTCCCAGATGTTGTTTTGTTGTTTGTTGTTGGCGTGAATGTCAAATAATATTGTGGCTAGCATTTTTTCGATACAGGTGAGCTATCGATATTTCTGAACTTAATCAGCTGTTTATTTAATTGCGCGCAGACTGTAAGGTTTGCATTCAGCTTGGACGATTTGAACTTGTATACATAAAGTGAAACTGCACATAAGGTGAGTAAATCTGTTATTAAACATTAGTTTTGTTATTAAAGAAATGGTTTATAGGACAAATGAGCGAGTATGGTAGTATAGATCAACTGTCTGCGGAAGAATGGCTGTATATAAAAAAAAATACTACCAGTTTTAAAAATATTTTACGATGCAACGCTAGAATTGTGCTCTGATCTTTCGTGCATATCAATTGTGATACCGCTGGTGGCCATGCTAAAAAATAAATTAAAAATAAAAAGCGAAGATCCTGACATTTCTGCTCTAAAAAATGCAATGCTTCAGTCATTAAACAATCGTTTCACTTATTTGGAAAATACGGAATTTATGGTGGCAACACTAATCGACCCCAGATTTAAAAGTAAATATTTCTCACCCGTAGATTTGGCATTATGCAAGAAAAAATAGCAGAATTATCAAATGAAAACACCTTTGAGGATAATACCGATGAAAGCTTTGAGGAACCAGTAATGGTGGCAGTTCAAGACAGTTTATGGGAATCTCATGATCTATCAACAAGCCTACATAGCCACAACGCACAAAAACGCACTACGGTACAAAACGAGCTAGAGCAATTTTTAAGCCAACCACAGGTTTTGCGCACTGTGGACATATTTCACTTCTGGCATTCGTCAAATTTTTATAATTTAAAAAAATTGCAAACAGATTTTTGTCTGCTCCTCCAACTAGTGTTGCTAGTGAGCAGTTATTTAGTACTGCTGGTCAGTTGTATACTGATAGACGGTCGAATTTATTGGGTCAAAACGCTGAAAAGCTTCTGTTTTTGGCCTACAATATAAAAAATTTTAGTTTTGAATATTAATATGAATTAATATGAAATGAATTTAGATTTATTTTTTTAAGTTTGTTTTCTTTTTTTTTCTCAGAATTGTGATTTCACGTTTTTTTTTTAATAAGAATGTTATTTAATAAATAAATACACTGAATGTACATTTATTTCAACAAAATTGCAATTGTTTTATTTCCAAAAAAAAATTCGGCTTCGGCTTCGGTCTTCGGCCTATTTTGAATTTTAAGCCGAACTTCGGCTTCGGCTTCGGCCAAAAAGTGACCTTCGGTCGGACACTACTAGTTTGTGTCTGCATCTTTTAAGTTGTGACCTATATTTTAGATATATTTTTAGTTTTTAGTTTATGTATAAAACTTACAAATATTTCAGAAACAAATATAGTTAATTTTTTAAATGTGATATAATATAAAACAAATTGGCGTTTAAACATTTTTTGTTTTTCCTCTAGTTTAAAATATATAGCACCTTAAACTTTTTATTTGACACTGCATCATTAAAGCTGTGAGTGACTGTATATGTATGGATGTACATACTGCAATATTTACTTTTCAACATACAGCCATACATATGAACATACAGTGGGGAGCAAAAGTGAGTACATGTTTTGCATATTACACATTTTGGAGCGAATGATGAAGAAAACAGTAAGGCAATTGGAAAAAATGTTTATACCCTTTATTCCATATATAATTAACTATACATTAACAAGAAAAAATCAACGAAGAGGTGCACAAAGAAGAAAAGCAAACATGAAAATAAAAACAACTCGTATGTACTCATTTATGCACCTTTGACATTTTCATTTGCTTATGTACTTCACTTTGCTATTCTATGTCCATGCATAAGTGTTTATGTTGTTTTATATGTATACTAGTAAGTGGCCCGCTTACTTCGCTGCGCGGATAGTTTACATAAATTTTAGCAATAGAAGATAGATACAAAATAAATAAATTAGAAAATATTTCACAAAATATTAAAGCAAAGTATTTAATATTCTCATTTCCACGCCACCATTGAGGTAGAGAATCAGGCGAGTCATTTTTTAATGTGGTTTCCCCAGCAGGCCTTATCCACTTATTGAATTTAATTTGCAATTATTAACAACTTTTAAGAGCTTCTTTATAAACGATATTGGTTGTTTTTCCGTCAGGTGCTAATACAAATAATTTTTTTGGTGAACTGACTCTTGAGCAGGCTACATAAAATTAGCCATGAGAGAAACAATCGTGTCTTAAGTCTAGTCCGGCTAATTTAAGAGTTTGTCCCTGTGATTTATTAATTGTTAAGGCAAAGCAAACTTTTAAAGGAAATTGCAATTGAATTGGCAATTCAGAATCAGAAGGTATTAATGGAATTCTCGGTATAAAAACCGTTTCCCCTATACCATTGCCAGTAAAGATAATTGCTTCGACAACATTCTTATGAAGGACTTTAACTTGCAATCTTGTACCATTGCACAGTTTTGGCGGCTTCAAGTTGCGAATCAACATTACAGGTGAACCAATCTTTAAAGTTAATTTATGTTGAGGCAGGCCAGCCGGATTTAATGAATTAAGAAACTCGACGGGGTAATGAACTGCATCTTCGATTTTAGTCACAGAATCAATAGAGTTATATGCCATTTCTTCACTTTGAAATGATTTTAATAAAAACTCGTTTATTTCCAATGCATTGTCATTTCTCGCAGTCAAAATAGCACGTTCTGAAAACCATTCGAGTGATTTTTGAGAGATATTTGTAATATCCGGAAATATTTTTAGAGTTAGCTCTTCAATACTTTTCACAACATGACACAAAGTGGATGGTAAAGTTATTTTGCCATCTTGGGTTGGAAATAATCCATTTCCTATTTGAAGAAGCATTTCTGCAAATTCACCAGCTATGCTATAACCTTTTAAGTGCACTAGCATATTCTTCGTTAATGCAATTTTCTGTATTTTGGGCCACAAAATTGAAGACTTTAAGCACGCATTTATTTCATCTGCTCTTGTTCCTCTGGGGATCACTGGAAGAGTTTGTCGAAAATCACCAGCTAAGAGAACAGTTATGCCACCCATTAAGTATTCACTATCTCGAATGTCTTTCAAAGATCGATCTACAACTTCAAAAGCACCTTTATAGCCCAAAGTACACTCATCCCAAACAATGAGCTTGCAATCTTTGAGCACAGCAGCAATATTAGATTGCTTTGAAATTGAGCAATGTGGTGTTTCTAAGTGAATCAAATTAATGGAATCTTAAGTGTAGAATGCGCTGTGCGACCACAATTAAGTAAAGTGGCTGCGATACCGGAAGAAGCAACGGCCAATGCAATTTTTTTACTTTGCCGTACCTTTGCCAATAATAAATTTAAAAGATTCGTTGTACCTGTTTTACCAGGTGAATCTAAAAAATAGATTTCTCCCTCCTCTGCTTCAACGCTATGTAGTATCTTTTCGTATACTTGTTTTTGCTCAGCAGTAAGGAGTAGCTCAATATTAACAACAAAATTATCGCAATTTTCATAATTTGTTTCTCTATGATATTCAATATTTGGAACAATTTCCTCGGATCTAATTGGTAGTGGAAGTCCATTATAAGTCAAGTTTTGACCACCAATAGACAGTATAATATCTTCAATGTAAATAAGACATTTATTTAATACATTATTCACAATTTTTTCATCAATATTTCTGTCTTGTGAAAAATGAAAGGCTATTAAAATATCTTCTGAGAAACTCTCTTTATAAGTATTCCAAAGTTTAAGAGCATCTGAAATTTGACAAAATACTATCATTATTGCAAAAAGTTCTCTCAGTTTTTGTAGGATTTTGACATATGACAGCATCGGCTATACTTGAATCCCAGTGCTTATCATCTTGACCATTTTCTAAATGAACAGCTAAGTGTGTTATAGCCGGAAAACGTTCATGTATGGGAAATGCAAGGATTCTCCATACCGTTTCTGAGCTACTTATATAACGGCCACTTTCGTACATATTAATTTCATTACGTTGGTCTTCAAGAGTTAACATATTTAGAAATGTATTTAATAGACTTTACAGAACTACAATGCTCAACATTTATGTGAGCTTCAAATGTTCTCAATAGTACACAGTTATAAGGCACAACCCAACGATTATCTATGCAATTACCATTTATATTAATTGCATTACCACCATCTTCTATCGCTCTTCTACGATATAGAGGGTAACTATCTTTTCCAGTCACAGTTTCTTTAAGTAATTGTCGAGGAAACCTTTTGGTACATTTTCCATTTTGCATGCATGGCGATTTATTATTAAATGAACCGCAAGGACCATGAATCATATTTGATTTAACAATGTTAAATAACAAAGGATCCTCATCTGCGTTTGGTATTTCGGCACAGATAATTTTATCAATTTTATCTGGTCTTATTTTATTTTCCAACCAAAGTAGAATACGTGGTAAGCCCCGATTTTGCCATTCCACAGAGTACATGAAAACATAGCACGCTTCCAAACAAAGAACCTTTTGTCAATAGCTATAATATCGTGACGATCATACGTTTTTTGACACGGTATTAAAACACTTTTTATGTCATACCATTGTGGATTGCATGTGAATGTTTTGAAAAGATCTGGTTGCCCATAATGGCGAACATATGTCTTAGCATCTTGAGTCTTTTCATGCATATATCGTGCAGAGCTTGTAAAAGAAGATGGTAAAATTACCATCTGACCAAGTTGAGCTGCGACAACATCTTGTTGGCCTATTGCATCTTGTAGATGTATATAGCTATCTGCTCTGAGTTTCGCTTGAATGTAGCGAATATAATTTAACCTTTCTGTTTCAATTTTAGCATAAATATCAACCAAAAACTGACTTAAAAGGGAACGACAATAAATTAAATGATTTAACTCAGATTGACGAATCATTATTTTATAGCTGTAAAAGCTTAACGCAGATATATATTTTTTTTTGGTTCCTCCTTTATAATAATGGATTCCATTGTGGTATATCCACTGAATAGCCATCTTCGCCATAAGGAAATAGCAAAGGGTACTGTAAGGCATCGTATGATCGATGCACCTCACTAATGCGATGTAATTTATTATTATGGCTTTCAATAATAATATCGCGCTTTGCAAATTGCTAACCAACAATAACTAAAGCTACTTCGCTTAATAGAGGTGCATTGTAAAGCCCTTTGTTTGCACCAGCGGGTGTTCGATCAGCATGTATAACCAATTTATAATCTTTAGTACTTATTGGTATTTTATTGAGAGCCATTTTTAGATCTTTTACATAACGATTATGATGATGAAACATACATTGAAGATCCTTTACTACGCTTAAATCAACATTTGGAATATTTTTGCAACGTAGTTGAGCTTCCTTTTCATCATCACCAACAAAATAAATTTAAAGAAACTGCATTTCTTCATTTGGCAAAGGTCGAACACTACCAATTAGGTGATGCACTTGTCCTTGGACTTTAAAGGTTGACCAACTTTCATTTATAATTTTTGTACTTCCAAAAGAAGTCATTTGAAAGCAGCTGTTATACTTTCTTATACGATCAATTAAATGATCATGCTTTGGATGTCCACCAATTATTAAGCTTTTAAGTGGATCAGGCAAACTTTCATTTTGTGAAAGTTTAACTTTTCCTGCCTTGCAACAGATACCCAAAGGCTAATTTTCTCATTTTAAAGCATTACAATGTTTGAATATCAAATTCATACTACCAAGTTGAGTAATTTTATCTGACTTGTAGGCTATTTCAAAATCATAGTTCAAGCCAGATATGGCTTTAACACTCCATGCACGCAAACGCCTTTCTTGACGTGCATCAGGATTATTAGCCTGATGTGTTCTCACTGCAACTCTATGAGCTTCAGGATTATTAGCCTGATCTCTTCTCACTACAACTCTAATAACATCAGAATTATAAACCTGAAATCTTTTTGATGCTTCTATGCGCTTACCCCTATTAATATCACGATTTTTTTCAAAACTGTGTGTTTTAACCTTTTTTTTTGTTTTGTCGGTAAATTGACTACTTCTTTTAACAGGATTTTTAACATTTTCAGTTATACATTCACTTGACGTTGTGAAGTAGGCCGCGTCGGCCCCTTCACAAATAGTTATATTTATTATATTTATAGTTTTTAAGTCGCAAGAAGCGCATCGGTTGTTTGAGTTACCTGTATTATATTGATAGTTGTTAAGTCGCAAGAAGCACAGGGGTTGTTCGAGTTGTAGGTATAGTTTTGTTAGACGCAAGGAGTGCGCAGTATTTATATTTAATAAACGCAAGGAGCGTAAAGTATTTAGATTTATCGGATTATCTTATCTTATTTTTGATTGACTCCTAACGCCTAAGAATTTAAATATAACCGCCCCAAAACACAGAGTCGCAAGATGCAGCGCGCCGGCTGCGATCACTGAATCCACCACGGTCACGAGCAAGTGCGGGGAGCGACAAAATCTGCAACTTGGGCCGAAGCCGAAGCGTGGGCGAGTAGTTATGATTGACCTCCGCAAGTGAGCAGACGTGTACGCGAGAGGGATGAAAGAAAGATTAGGTTATAAGAACAGAAGAGGAGTTGCGATTGATACACTAAAGTGAGCGGACGCGTACGCGCTTAAAAGAATAGAAAACGGAAAAAAAGGGAGAGAAGCGAAATAGTGTGCTCATAAGTAGCAAAGTTATAGAGTAAAAGTTTAGTAAAGATAAGGTAAGGGGATAGTTCGTCGCGGTTTCATACATATAGGTTAGATATATCTACAGCTAGGTTTAGGTTTATTGTAGAAGTTATAGAAGTTGAATAAATTGGTCGCCGGTAAGTCCGCGACCCAGTGGAGTGCAATTGCCGTGTGTTGTTCTTTCTTTCTATCCCTCTTCTTTGGTTTTCATACACGCGCATACGCGAGTCAAGCTGAGTCGCCTTATACTCTGGCTGCTGAGTGTGCCTGCTGTTGCGTTGGTGTCGACGCAAGCGTTTCCCCTTCCAACTTGTAAAACCGCGCGCGTTATAGTCCCACCAAAATATATAAATATTCTTGTGAGGTGTACCTGGCCAGACTGAGTTTATACCCTGGCTAAATTACTCCTTTACAAGTGGCGCCCGAGCAGGGACTCTAAAGTGCAAAGGTGTGGTATAATCTGGAATTAAAGCCCCCAGAAATATCACCAACAAGTGTCGAAGAAAAAGTGCGTAAAGTGAAGTGCGGGTATACCCGACGATACCCTGCTTTACAAGTGGCCAACGAGAACGGTTTTCGAGCGTGGTTTTGTGCAATCGTCGCGGCACAACGAAAGTGACGGCATAAGGCAAGTGCAGATCAGAATAACTGTCCGCGTTCGAGAAGCATTGCCTTAGCAACAATTGTGGCGCAACGAAATTGACGGTGGAAAAAGACTCACCGATCAAACTAGCGGTTCGCGTTCGAGGCTGTGCATAAGTGAACACCTGCGGCGCAACGAAAGTGTCGGCAAAGTGCGTGAGCGGTCAACGAACGGCGTGACAGCAGCTGGTACAGGCAGCTGCAAAGTCGCGGTCGCTTCGCACAGTGGGCTTCGACCGCGGAATAAAAAAATTGACTATTATTTCGAGTGCGGAGTTGTCCCATCGGTTCGGGTCGAGTATCGGACTTACGTGAAGTCGCCGTACAGTGGGCCTCGACCGTGTAAAAGTACAGTGGGAAAAAAAAGGCAGAAATACGAAAAAAAAATTAAATAAAATAAACAGTGACCAATTAACAGGAAAATTTTTATTACACTTAAAAAAAAAAAAAAAAAAAAATATTTTCGCAATAAAATAAAATAACCGCAATAAACAGTAACCAGTTAACAAAAAGAATTTTTATTACACTGCAAAAAAAAAATACAAAATTCGTTATACCGTGGAAATTTTTTTTTTAATTTCGTAATAAAAGGAATAACCGCGACTGACAGTGATAAGTTAAAAGGTTTTTTTTTACACCGGGAAAAAAAAATTCTGAAAATTTTTTTTTTTAAATTTCGTAAAAAAAAAAAAAAAAACGGTTACCGCGATAAACAGTGCCAGCTTAAGAGTGCAAATTTTTGCGAAGCGGGACATATACGGTTCGAAACGGAATTTTTTTTTGCGTTCGTTTTCTTTTTCGGTTAAATGGAGAAACCCAAGACTATCGAGCCCGCCCGAGTGGAGGTCGTAGAAAGCAGCAACCCTGGTGTGGGTGTGCAATGGGTCTACCACTGCCATAAGGAGGATCTAGAGGATATCGTCCGGGAGCTCGGATTGGAAAAGTGTGCCACGGTAACTGACTACCGGAAGCTGGTATGTACTTTTATAAGGCAAGGTGGTCATACCACCGATATACGGGCCCGGTTAGCGGAATGGGAGTTGCGGTTCGCAAAGATCCCAGTGTCGCCTACCCGGACTGCCACTTCTGTTGGAGGAATACGACCCAGGCAGAAATCTGAATCAGATGCGGCAATCCCATCAATACAGACCGGTGGCACGGAACATTTGCGTCCGCCCTCCAACAGTACGATTTATAATGAATTTTCCCCACAGAATACAGCATGTATCCCCGATATACGAGTAGGGTCACCTCTGGCATCCGGGGAAGATACCCCGGTGAGACAGGTGAACCCCCATCTTAATTCTAGTGATAGCTATAGTACCCCTCGGAACGGGGTGGTCGTCCCCGAACTAGTCCGGAAGTGGGGTATCCTGTTCAATGGGTGCACCGACCCATTAGTTTTCCTGGAGGCAATCGAGGACAGGGCGTTGTCATACGACATAGGCTTAGACCGGTTGCCGAGGGCAATGAGCGAGGCTCTAACGGGTAAGGCCGCGCGGTGGCTATTAATAAGTAGGCTAAGGGACGCGACTTGGGCGACATTTAAAGCCGAGTTCTTGGAGTTTTTTCTACCGCCCCAGTATTTCGACAGGTTAGAAGACAGTATCCGGGCACGACGGCAACATGATAACGAGCCGTTCAAGGACTACTTGCTCGAGCTGCGGGGTGTGATGTACCACGCGGGGTACAGGGCAGAACAAGAATTGCATAGGGTATACGAGAATTTGGCACCCGAGTACCGGTTGTACATTCGTAGAGGGGACTTCTCCTCTCTGGCGCAGCTAACTCAGATGGCAGCCGAGTACGAGAATGTGAGACAACAAAGTCGCGAGCGCGCAGCACGGAGTAAGACCGGGGGTAGTAGGTATTCGGATGGATTAGCCGGTGAGGTAGCGCCCGCCAAACAATTTAATCCTTTCCGGACGCAACCACAGCCAGGGTCAAGCGGTAATGTGGGGAATACGCCACCGCTTGGGTATACGGGAGTAATTTCAAACGGGATGATCAGCCAAGAACAGCCGAGGGCTCTAGGTGGGAAAAGGTTATGCTACAACTGTTCGCAAGAGGGTCATTTTGCCAAGGAGTGCCCCAATCCACGGGTACAGTTTTGTCGGCAGTGTGGGGCCAAGGGGGTCAATACCAGCCAGTGTTGTCAACAGTCAAGGGCGGGAAACGATATGCGGCACCATCCGGGACGGGACCCGATGGGGGCCGACGTGAACCAGTCCCGAACCTAGAATACCCTTTAAGAGTGGAAGACGGGCGGATAGTCGCTACTGTAAGAGTCGGGGACCAAGTAGCGACTGCGACAGTAGATACAGGGGCGACTAGGAGTTTTATTAGTGAGGAGTTTTCCCGCAAGGTGACCAGCGGAGGCGAAATGCTGGACGCCTGCGCGAAAATTCGCCTAGCCGATGGGTCCACCTTAGAGGCAAAGAAGCTATTGAGGGTAAAAGTTGGTCTAGCGGGGACAGAGGTCACGGTGAGTATGCTCGTGATGCCCTCGATGCTAGACAACATTATACTAGGGATAGACTTTTTGTGCCGGGTGGGGACGACCATCGAATGTGGCAAGGCTAGGTTAATTTTGGAAGCTGTGGAAGTACCAGATATAGAGGAGGAGCAGGTCCTAATGGAACGTGAGCCAGTTGTGAGCAAACCGGAGGAGGACGGCGGATCAAGGCAGGAGAAGGATGCCCCTGGGGCACCTCAGCCCAGCATCGCCGTGGGAACGGTTCGAGGAGACAGCGTGGACGCGACAACGGCAGGAGTACAACGGTTCGGCGAGGTAGGAGGGTGCGTCATACCCGGCCCCGCAATAACACCAGTGGAAAATGTCGAAACCAAGGATAACGAGTGGCCAGAGGATTTGGAACTAGAGATAAAGGAAATACTGAAAGCGGAATTGGTTCTCTTTGACGAGCTGCAAGGGGTGTCTCACGTAGCCGAGCACCGGATCATCATGAAGGACAAAGGAAGGAACTATAACCTCAGGAGAAGAGAATGGCGACCAGGACTCAATACGTTGGTGCTACTAAGAGCACACCAACTCTCTAAAGCCAGCGAAGGTTTCGCGGCGAAACTCGCTCCCAAGTTCGGTGGCCCATTCCTCGTGAAAAAGTTCGTATCACCGAATATCGTGCGATTCGTAAAAGAAGGGCAAAGAAAGAGCAAACTCGCCAGCATTGCGCAACTGAAGCCATTCTATGAAGAGGGAGAGGAGCACGAAGAAGATGACCAGCCCGACCGAGCGTCTGACAAAGAGCAGACTTGTCACAGTTTTAATTAATCCCTTTATTCTCTTTTTATTAACACTAACCAAAATTTGAATTCATAAATTAAGACTAACCGATTGTGTTTATAAACCCACAGAATACCTAAGATGAGCGACCAATCCCCTTACGTGATCAGCAGCGGCGGTGAGGGTGACAGAGCCGCCAATCCAGGGGCAGGTATTACCGCCAAAATGTGGGCGATACGCCCCACAAATTGGGCTGTCTTCCGGACGAGGACGAGCTGACCGACGCCGCGGTCGCGGCCATATCAGAGGCGTTGGAAAATTGTACATCGAGAGCCCACCGTTCCAGGTTCAAGGTGGAGGTGAACGGGGAGCTACACGGCGTGACATGGAACGCGTGCGGACACGTAACAGTCACGCTACCCAAGAAAGGGGGGGGTGTGAAGTAGGCCGCGTCGGCCCCTTCACAAATAGTTATATTTATTATATTTATAGTTTTTAAGTCGCAAGAAGCGCATCGGTTGTTTGAGTTACCTGTATTATATTGATAGTTGTTAAATCGCAAGAAGCGCATCGGTTGTTTGAGTTACCTGTATTATATTGATAGTTGTTAAGTCGCAAGAAGCACAGGGGTTGTTCGAGTTGTAGGTATAGTTTTGTTAGACGCAAGGAGTGCGCAGTATTTATATTTAATAAACGCAAGGAGCGTAAAGTATTTAGATTTATCGGATTATCTTATCTTATTTTTGATTGACTCCTAACGCCTAAGAATTTAAATATAACCGCCCCAAAACACAGAGTCGCAAGATGCAGCGCGCCGGCTGCGATCACGACCACGGTCACGAGCAAGTGCGGGGAGCGACAAAATCTGCAACTTGGGCCGAAGCCGAAGCGTGGGCGAGTAGTTATGATTGACCTCCGCAAGTGAGCAGACGTGTACGCGAGAGGGATGAAAGAAAGATTAGGTTATAAGAACAGAAGAGGAGTTGCGATTGATACACTAAAGTGAGCGGACGCGTACGCGCTCAAAAGAATAGAAAACGGAAAAAAAAGGGAGAGAAGCGAAATAGTGTGCTCATAAGTAGCAAAGTTATAGAGTAAAAGTTTAGTAAAGATAAGGTAAGGGGATAGTTCGTCGCGGTTTCATACATATAGGTTAGATATATCTACAGCTAGGTTTAGGTTTATTGTAGAAGTTATAGAAGTTGAATAAATTGGTCGCCGGTAAGTCCGCGACCCAGTGGAGTGCAATTGCTGTGTGTTTTCCTTTCTTTCTATTCCTCTTCTTTGGTTTTCATACACGCGCATACGCGAGTCAAGCTGAGTCGCATTATACTCTGGCTGCTGAGTGTGTCGGCCGCCGCGTTGGCGCAGACGCAAGCATTTCCCCTTCCAACTTGTAAAACCGCGCACAGTAAAGTCTCACCAAAAATATATAAATATTCTTGTGAGGTGTACCTGGCCAGACTGAGTTTATACCCAGGCTAAATTACTCCTTTACAACGTATCAGAATCTTGAGTTAATACTTTCTCTAAAGGAATATAAACATCAAAATGTCCATTCATTAATGGACCGGTAAAACGCAATCTTTTTACAGGATGCATATTATTTCCGAATGCTTGTAATAAATTTCCATTCTGAAAAACTTGGAAATTTACAGCAAAAATTTCTGCTGCTGCTTGAAGCTCACATGCAGTACCATAAGTATTTGAATTTGACATAGCGCACTCATATTGTTCAGAAGAGCTATAACACTCTCCATTTAAGTTTATGCTGAAGCAAGCAAAAGTTTGCCAGTTGGTTACAACATGTTCAACAATATTTTGGCGTATGGTGCCATGGAAGCCTTGCCTACCAAATAAAAGGTAGGAAATAGATCTAAAAAGACAGGCTCCATCACCAATTATGGCAACAACTGAATGCGGCACCAAAACACCACTAATATCTAAAGCTTCAATAGACATATTTTAATTTGGCTGTGAGTCAATTGACTTCACTGTAAAACGATTGTTACAACGTTACAGTGTCTATACGTAAGTAAAGAATTCAATTAAATTGAATATACCAACTTATATTATTTTAATAGAATATTCATACTGCTTAATTTTATTTGATTTTTAAATGCACTAAAGCAGCGTCTATATAACTATTATATAATATGCAAAATAGAAGACAACTATATATAATGTTGCTTCAATTATTAAGTTGAAAATCGACTTAATTTTCTTGTGTTTAAAAAACAACAAAAGAAATTAAAATACGTTGATCGTTATTTAAATTTTAATAATGCAATTCAATTTTATTATAAATTATCATAAAATACGTATTTAAAATGAACTTATATATGTATATACGTAATTTTAAAGGAATGTATATATAGTATATAATACGAAAATCTGAATATTGAAAAACTCACTAATTCAAAAAGTAACTTTCGATTTTATTATTATCCTTAATATAAACAATATTACAAAATTCACTGAAACGAAAATTAACTTTCTTTGTTCACATTAAATATGAACTAAAATGCATAACCAATTCCCTTACCATTGTATGCAAAAACATAATGTTGGAAAGAGCATTACAGTTATTCCTCTAAGCAACAGACACCTAACTCTAACATACAACGCTTGCACTTAAGAGCTAGGTATGGGTGGTGCAAATTAGGCAATGCCATTCCCTTAACTGCAGCCTCTTAGTTATGGCAAGCTTAGCTTAGTGAGTGCGGAGGAGATAGGGATATTAAAATTTATGTTTGACATGCAGAGCGCGCGCATAAACAATAGAGTGAGCGTAAATAACAACAAAGACGCATGATTGCATTCAAATTATTTTATATCTAGCGGCAGTCATAAGAGCGACGCGCGCGCTGATTAAGCTTTAAGCCGCTCTTTGTGATGCAGACATGCATATATTTTCACAACTGTGCATGCTGCTTGCAGTGAGTACCATAAACAGTCATATTTCTTCTTCTTTGTTCTTCTCTCTGTTCTCTTACTGTGGCTACAAAATATAAGAAAACTTTGTTTTGAAAGCAATCGATGCCTAAAATATTAAATTTTTTTATACCCTGAACCATGAAATGGATAAAAAAAAAGGGTATAATTGTTTTGAGCAGGCAGAAAGAAGGATCTCCAACCCCATATAAAATATATATATTCTTGATCAGCATCAACAGCCATGTCGATATAGCCATGACCTTCTGTCTTTCTGTCCGTCCGTTCGTCCGTATGTATGAACGCGTCAATCTCAAAGACTAAACGACCTAGGGACTTCAAATTTGGAACATAACTTCTCCTAAGCCATAGGCAGATCAACTTTATTTCAAACTATCGGTAACTATTCTGATTTCCGATATACATATGGAATCGATAACGAAAAAATCTCGAATTAAGAAAATTTAAAAATAGAAGTTGAAACTATGGATAACTTTATAACTTCCATGAAAATTTTATCCAAACCGGTTAAGAAACACTGGAGATATTTTAAATTAAAGTTAAAGTCAAGAAAAACTCACTTCTGCAAGTCATTTAATACACGGGTTCAGGGTATCTTTTAGTCGGGATTTCTCGACTAAAACCTTCTTACTTGTTTTCAGATTCGCTCGCGCATCGCTCTTCATGTTTGGCGCTAGATGACACATTATTTTTAAATCGCGCCTTCGTTGTTGGCTATTTCGGCTAATTCTCTTATGTATGCGCGCGCTCTGCAAGTCAAACAAAGAGCGTAGTATCGCTACCTTCTTCACACGCACTGAATCAATGCAAAACATGTCTAGGAGGCTGCAGTTAAGTGAATTGTATATTGCCTTTAGCTTTAATTTAGAGTGTGTACGGAGGAGCTAGGGTTATTAAACTTTATGATTGACATGCAAAGCGCGCACATAAAATAGAGAGTGAACGTAAATGAGCAACAACAAAGGCGCATGATCGGAGCGAGATTTCAAATTATCTGATTATCATAAAAGCAACACACGCGCTTATGTGAACGCCCTTTGCTTATTCAAAATTGTGTATCAATAATATATCAATAAATGTTAGTGTGTTACGTTTTGTCTAAGTTATATAAGCAGCAAGTAGGCGAATCCACCCCCAAAACATATTCTGGTGTGGTAAATTTTTCTAGACGCACCAAGTTTTGTTATGTTGTTGTTGTTTTTTTTAAATCAATGACACCAACAAAAAGTAGCAACAACAAACGCTACGTGGGTCGTAAATCAATTGTCAAAGGCACACAAATTTGAAAAAAAAAAGAATATGCACTGTGCGAAGTGATACATGTACATAAAATTATGAAAATTATGTTCAAGCGCATTGTTCAACTAATTGTGTATGCACATATTCATTAAGAAGCAGAAATCCGTTTCGTTTTTGCAAGTGTCGAACCTTTTTTTATGACTTTGCCTGTGCGACGCGAAGGCGTCACTGCGCATTTGTTTTGTTTATGTATTCTCGCTCGCGATCAAACCCTCAGCTTGTGCGACAATCAGGCGACCGTAGTGGAATGGGTACTTGTTGTAATTGTAATTTGTTTTTTAAAATGGGTAAAAAGTGCTCCAAATCGTATGGGAGGTACTTGAAGGAGTTGTCCAAATAAAAATTCCCTTCTTAGTGCTCACCTACTACCTGCATGGAAAATTGTGTGAAAATTTCAGCCTTCTAGCTCTTTTCGTTTAGGCTGTGGCTCTTCCATTATCATCAGGACAAACTCTTTTATATATATACAGTGGGCCAAAAAAGTATTGGCACAAGAGCAAATATCAAGTTCCGAGCACTATAACTTTTGATCCTGAAGGACGACAGCCAAATGGAAAATGCTATTTTATAGAACGATAAATTACCTATTTATATCACAAAACCAAATATTCATATTTTGTCCTTAATTATGCTTGTTACAGTGAAAAAAGGCACAAATTTACGCCAAAAAAGTATTGGCACACTTCATAAAAAACGTTAATAATCCATA
The DNA here is from genome assembly GCA_030179655.1 of Scaptomyza flava. Taxonomy (NCBI): domain Eukaryota; kingdom Metazoa; phylum Arthropoda; class Insecta; order Diptera; family Drosophilidae; genus Scaptomyza; species Scaptomyza flava. Next base: position 25,518,719 of record JARNME010000314.1, read on the forward strand.
AAATATTGGTATAATCAAAAAATTAATATTTTGTTGGGCCGCCATTGGCCTTGATCACGGCTTGAAGACGTCGTTTCATACTTCCAACTAAGTTGGCGGTCTCCTGGCTGGTTATTAGACCCCATTGGGTAACGAGCGCCTGTTTGAGAGATTCCTTCGACGTTATGGGCTGAGAACGTATTTTTTTGTCCAGAATATGCCAAATATGCTCGATAGGGTTGAGGTCCGGTGATTGTGGTGGTGTTTTCAGCTGCTTGCAGTGGTATATCAGCCATTCCTGCACTAAATATGACGAATGTTTGGGATCATTGTCTTGTTGGAACAGCCAATTCGTCCCATGCAGCCCCAATTTCTCAACACTGGGTGTCAAATTATTTTTTAAAATGTTGAGAAAGACGTGTTTATCCATTGTTTCATCAATAAATGCCAATTGACCAACGCCAGAAGCTGCACAACACCCCCACACCTTAACGTTCCCACCACCATGCTTAACCGTTTTAATAAAATTTTTTTCTTCGAGCTCCTTATTAGCTTTACGCCACACTTTTTGGGCACCATCGGATCCAAAAATGTTAAACTTGGATTCGTCACTGAATAAGAAAGTATTCCAAAGAATCCGGCTGGTTTACGTGAGCCTTAGCAAATTCTAGCCTCTTCTGTTTGTTTGCCTTTGATATGAGTGGCTTGCGACGTGGTACTCTAGCATTGTACCCAGCCTTATACAGCGTATTCCGCACAGTTTGTGGACAAAAGTTTTCTTTAAAAGATTCCTGCAACCTATGACATAGTTTTACAGATGATGTCATCGGATCTTGAGCCACTGCAGCCACTATAACCCTCTCTTGACGCAGAGTAAATTTTTTTGGACGTCCAATTCGGCTCTCTGGCTCTAATTTTCCGCTGGTGACGTAATGTTTAATAATATTACGAACACTTGACGATGACCTGTCAACTAATACACCAATTTCCCGATAAGTTTTGTTTTGAATATAAAGTTTTATAATCAATTTTCGCGATTCAATAGAAATTTCTGATCCTCTGCCCATTTTTGCGTGTTTGTGATGAAATTAAAGCCGAAAGTGAAGCGAAACATATAATGTGCGTATTGCAGAAGCTGAACGCAAAGTGTGATGCAAAAAAAAACGGGAATTTACCGTTACAATAGCATAAGCAAAGGCCAGTATGCTGTCTGTGCCAATACTTTTTTGGCGTAAATTTGTGCCTTTTTTCCCTGTTACAAGCATAATTAAGGACAAAATATGAATATTTGAATTTGGTTTTGTGATATAAATAGGTAATTTATCGTTCTATAAAATAGCATTTTCCATTTGGCTGTCGTCCTTCAGGATCAAAAGTTATAGCGTTCGGAACTTGAAATTTGCTCTTGTGCCAATACTTTTTTGGCCCACTGTACATAGATGTAAATGAATAAAATTACATATTTTTATCATATTCAATCATGTTAATGCATGTTCGTAGCACAGTAAGGCGATTTTTTATTCTTCCACACACACGAGCATATTCTCCCATATGCATACATACATACATGTTAGTTCAAAGAAAAGTAAATCTCGCACATGTACATGTTTTTAATATGTGTATGTACATACATATATGCATACATATATTTGGACTTGCCACCACTGCCTAATAAGTTGAATTTGCTTTTGTCAGCGAAAACACAATCATCCAACCAGGTCATGGTGCTGCGGAAGCCGGATACTGAGCTACAGAAGAATCACTTAAGACCAACCGAAAAACACGGCGGGTGTAGTGTATTGGTTTAGGCCCCATTTCCACAAAAGGAGCGGGGAATCTTATTTTCATTGATGGCAAAATAAACTAGGACCATTATTTGAAAATTTTGAGCCAAAATTTGAAGAATTCGGTCGAGATATCGGGTATTGGCAACTCATTCAAGTTATATCAAGGCAATAACCCAAAGCATAACGCCTACAAAACGGAGTCTGGGTTGTTATATAACTGCCCAAAAATCTTGGAAAAGGCACCCCAATCACTACATCTACATCCTGTTGAAAATTTGTGGAGTGAGTTGGTACGCCGTGTGCACAAAACGCCAATAGCGTCCTTATCCGTATTATTAGAACGGCTTCAGGAAGAATGGGCTTATACTGGGCATGAATTTACCCAAAAAATTCTAAAAACTGTGCCAAAATGCCTAGGCGATACCATACAATATAATGCGTATCATACCAAATATAAGATTAAGTTTTTTTCTTAGCTAAAATAGATATTTGTTACTTGTAAAAAAAAAAACCGAATATTAATGTTGCGCAAATTTTGGCCTTTTTTTTGTTTTATGCATATTTTCTTTATTAGTTCAAAATAAAATCTAGATATATATAGCTCTATGAAAAGCTGATTTAACAAGCTTTAATTTACCATTTTTGCATTTTTCATTATTCTTGGTTTTAATCATTTTATTCGTGTTTGAAGTTGAAAAAAAAAAACCGAATATTAATGTTATCCACTGTAAGTTTGGAAATTTATCCATGTACATACATACATATGTAAGTATGAATATGGCACGGCACGATTAAAATAATATTATTTATGATTTACCTTTTAAATATGGCAAACAGTTTATTAAATAAAACTCCTTCAATAGATTTTCCATCTTTTCCTCCTGGTCACTTTCACACATTTTATTTTGTATTTTTTTAAACAATATTTTCACTTTATACTCGTTGCTCGCCGAAATCCAACAATAAAATGATGCGTGCATTAATAAATGAGAAGAGCGCACAGCAATTCTAAGAAAAATGTCCCGTTAATTTGCGGCGTGCCTATTGTTGGTCGCAATTGTTAGTGATGGCACATAAAATATATTATATTTTTCGCAAATCATGTCCATATGTTACTTTTGCATAGTTTTGCTTAAAATTTACCACAACAATTAAAATATACCTTACATATCAATATACATTAAAATATAATTATCAAAAGATTTTTAAAATGGAACATATAATATCTATGGAAATTTGGTTTTTATTTATGCATAATAATGTCGATATGAGAATGTCCATTGTGACTTCAGTAAATTTGTATTTGATTAGTAAACAATTTTGAGACATTATCAGAATTGATTGTTATTACTTAAGATTAATAATGAAATTAATCGTGCCATCACTAGCTGTTGGCAACAGCTAATGTTCGAGAACAAACAAAAGCCAAAGACAAACGACACAAGCCGAAGTCGCCTGATCGCGTCGTTGAAATTTCATTTCGTGACGACTCGCACATATGTATTTTCGATTACGTCGGCTAACGCCTGGTTTGCGGAGCTGCAGCGCTGCGTTTGCTTTTCGTTTCTATACAATGCGAAGCAAAAGAAACGGGACTTTGGCTTAAGGCCCAACCAAACGATGCTTGCTTGCTTCGCGTCTCGGAAGAGAACTGAACGAACAGCATTGAGCATGAAAGCCTATGACCATACGTTGCTTAAGTGCTTTGTCTCTTCTTCTTCTTTCTTTTTGCCAACCATTGTTGCCACATGCTCTTTTTTTATTCCATTAAAAAATAAATGGCAACATTTTATGTAATATTATGTTAAAAATAAAGATAACACAAGGTTTATAGAAATAGTATATTATATCAATATGTTTCTAAGCAATAAAATGAAAATCTAACAATTATTTTAAATATTTTCCATATAATAAAAAAACAGCGACAGCTCTAGAGCACAAAGCATCGAAGCATGTTTTCAATGATTGAACTTATGCTTAGGCGCTTAAGCATTCGTTAAAAAAAAAAAACTCAACGAAACCGTGCGTAAGCATCGTTTGGGCAGATACAAGACGTAGCATATGTTGAAACTTTGCCAACTTCGATGCTTTGCGCGAGCAAGCATCGTTTGGTTGGGCCTTTACTAGAGGTCTGCATGGCTGCATTCACAACATACGCCAAGTTGAATGAATTCGAATTGAATTGAGTTGAGTGAGTGCGAAGCATAAAACGAAACGAATGAATATGAACATCGATGCGTGTTGCTTCATTCCATACGGCACTCAGTAAAAATGAATTAGAATAAATGAAGCGTAAAACGGAATGAACAATTTGGCAAAGCCGAAGACATTCGAGTTACTCGAGTTACTCGAGTTGTAATATTGTGAAGCACGCGGTCATCAAAAATGAACGGGGGTAAAAAAGCGGACGAAATTATATGTTGTTTGTGTTTCGCTGTTGTTTTTATGCATATAATGTATGTATTTTGGTGTATATCTCTACATTGACTTTCGTTTTTTCCATTCTTTTATTTTCCTACGCACGAAAACAAAACAACAACAAGCCGGCGTGGCATTCGAATGCATTCGAAACGCAAACTCTTATTCTCACGCATTCCCACTCATTCAATTCGTCTTTTTTCGTTTGAATGTTGTGCGACCGAGTCTGACGCGAGCACACTCATTCACTCAAATTCGTTCGGTCTTGCATTCAAATTCACTCAACTCATTTTGCGCATTGTTCGTTCGAACATGTTATTTTTGCCATTCATGCAGACCTCTAGCCTTTACTCTGTGCAACAAGAATACACTAAATAGAGTCGCCAACGGCCGATAGTCCAACCACCAGTTGGAACTGGCAAGCGAAGCTACCACTCGCTCTGAGAGCGCACTTCGGGCGTTTCTCGTGCTTCGTGTGTCATTCGCCAGCCACTTCTCTTGCTAAGTTTGCTACAACATTTTTGTTGATAGCACAACCAGCCAGCCATACTCTGTGTATCAACAAGAATGGAACTTATATAGAGTCGTCATGAGGCCAAATTCTGACTGCCAGTTGGAATAGGCAATCGTGGCGACACCTCTCTCACAAAGCGCTGCTGCTGCTTTTTTCTCTGCCAGCGCATTTCATGCCTGAGTATATCAAGTCATTCAACTTGGCGACTGTTATACGCTTTTTCCCTCATAGCACAGCCAGCCAGCCATGCTCTGAGTATTTTGCTTGTATAAACATATGAGCGTGTCTACGTCACACGCATTATCATTTTTTTTAATCAATTTTGCGACGTTGCCTTAGTGAAGCTATGCATTATACCCACATTCATATATATTTATATATGTTTGCTGTTTTCCTAGGATTTCTACTGATTTTTGTTATTTTGTTTGGGCTGGCTAGTGTTAATGTGTTAGTGGTTTTGTATTTCTACATGACATATGTAATTGTATGCGTAGCATTTGCCATGGCATTCATTGACCTTTTCTACTTATTATCAATTCAATTTGGTGCAGAATTTGTATTTTGCCTACAAAAACCTAAAAAGCAAACTTCCAAGGCAGCCAAATATCATATTTTGTGCTGATCGACCATTTGCAGTATCAGGCAAGCAGCAAAATAAACAAGCGTCTAGTAAAATAAGCAGCCGAATATCAGTTTTGCATTGCTGGTCATATATACTCTTTCATGTTTTCAGCTCTATGACCATTTCCAACAATTTTTCCATCGCAACTACCATACGCTTATATTGCTGTTTGCCTGATACTGCAAATGGTCGATCAGCACAAAATATGATATTTGGCTGCCTGGGAAGTTTGCTTTTTAGGTTTTTGTAGGCAAAATACAAATTCTGCACCAAATTGAATTGATAATAAGTAGAGAAAGGTCAATGAATGCCATGGCAAATGCTACGCATACAATTACATGTGTCATGTAGAAATACAAAATCACTAACACACTAACACTAGCCAGCCCAAACAAAGTAACAAAAATCAGTAGAAATCCTAGCAAAACAGCAAACATATATAAATATATATGAATGTGGGTATAATGCATAGCTTCATTAAGGCAACGTCGCAAAAATGATTAAAAAAAATGATAATACGTGTGACGTAGACACGCTCATATGTTTATAGAAGCAAAAGAAGGGCACACAGCAAGCGAAGAAGCAACTGCGCGCTGCAAAATCGCTGCCTATGGGCATATACTCAGAGCATGGCTGGCTGGCTGTGCTATGAGAAAACAAAAGCGTATAACAGTCGCCAAGCCGAGTGAGTTTATACTCGGGCACGAAATGCGCTGGCAGAGAAAAAAGCAGCAGCAGCGCTTTGTGAGAGAGGTGTCGCCACGATTGCCTATTCCAACTGGCAGTCAGAATTTGGCCTCATGACGACTCTATATAAGTTTCATTCTTGTTGGTGTGTATGCGCCGCTAGCCAGCGATTTTCAAGCGCGCAGTGGCTTCTTCAATTGCTGTACCCCCATTTTTATACCCTTCACAGGGTATATTGACTTTGTCATGAATCTGTAACGCCTTAAAGGAATGATGGGAGACCCCGTAAACTATATATCAAAATGATCAGGACGAGCTCAGGAATTGATTTCCGTCTGTCCGTCCGTCTAACCGTCTGTCTGTCTGTTTCAACACGATTTCCGGCCAAACTGCTGAACCGATCTTGATGAAACTTTCACAGATTGCTTAGATCATGTCGGGTTTGTTCACTATGAAATTTCATCCCGATCGGAGCATTCTACGATATAGCCACCATATAAATCTACCATATCAACACGATTTCCGGCCAAACTTATGAACCGATCTTGATGAAACTTTCACAGATTGCTTAGATCATGTCGGGTTTATTCACTATGAAATTTAATCCCGATCGGAGCATTCTACGATGTAGCCACCAAGTAAATTTACCATATCAACACGATTTCGGGCCAAACTGCTGAACCGATCTTGATGAAACTTTCACAGATTGCTTAGATCATGTCGGGTTTGTTCACTATGAAATTTCATCCCGATCGGAGCATTCTACGATATAGCCACCATATAAATACAAAAAATCTATTAAAAAACAAAATTGGACTAAAAAACTAAAATACCAAAATTACTACACGAGGATTCGAACCCGCACCTACCGGATGAGAGTCTGGCGTACTTACCACTAGACTATATCAGGGGTGTGCCAGAAATCTCTAGAGATTTTGGCTCGAGCAGGTTTTCAAATCTCTAAAACAAAACCGTAGGTGTGCCAGAAGTTTGGGAGATTTCATTTTTCGGTAAAATTTTCGGAGAAAATACGTAAACCGAAAATTGCCAAAAAGAGTTGCTACCTTTGAAAACTAAAAATTGCCTAAAATGTATTTGCTATTTTTGTCATTGTTTTCAAGGTTGGCCACAGTGCATTAGTGTTATATTTAATAATTGGTAAAATAAAAATATGTTAGGTCATACCTCTGGTAATTCTTATACAAAATTAATATTTAATATTTTGCCCGCCAAGTAACTCATGTTGCTTGACAGCCCTGCCGTGATAGCTTGCTTGAACAGCTGTTCTACGTATTTCGTTAATAGCAAATCTGTTTTGTTTACATTTTAAAAGTGCAAAAGTAAAAGTGAAATTAAATAGAAATGCCTCTTGGAAGTTTTCTTTTGCTTGACATGCTTAGAAAAGAAGAGTTGGCGAAAGAAAAGGTTGAGCGCCGGCTACTTACTGTAGGCATTCACACACCTAACAAACACCGCAAAAGCTGCCACCTTATAAAAAAAGGTTTGCTGCAATAACTTTGTTAAATTTACAACAAACTGTCCACTGCTCGACCATGCAATTTTGTTACCTAAAAATAAGATTTTTTTATGTTTATTTGCCACAAATAAGTTTCTTTTAAATTGACCTATTAAAGACTCCGAATAATAGTTATGGTTAAACGAACTAGGTGGCACCTCTCTTGTTAGGGACGGTTTTGCACGCTTACATGGAACGGCAAATAGTCTTAGAGATTTGTTAGAGATTTATTAATATCTAAAATCATGAATTAAAATACTTATAAAATTCAAATGTATTTGCAATATGCAATTTAGCTTAAAATTACCTTTCGAAAAATTAACACTTGTTATGCAATAGACATTTAATATTGCTTAAACTAACCAAATCTCTGACCAAATTTGTGGAGATTTCAAAACCATCTCGAACTCTGCTCTGGCACACCTAAAACCAGCTCGAGGTTGGTTTTAGGTTGGAATTCGGTTGGTTTTGATGGCTGGCACACCCCTGTATAAGAGTTTAACAGAATAGCTGAATATCTATTCTTAAAATTAACATAGTTAATTCGATACACCGAATATTAATAATTTAATGCCTTATAGTCTTTCGAGATTTTCACGCAATAAAAATATAAAAATACAAATTAATCCACGTGTGAAGGGTATCATAGTCTTGGCATAGCCAAAATTAACTATGCGGCACTATGTTTTTCCTTGTATTCCTTATGTGCTCTTATTTTATTGCTTATCTTACTGCGTCGACCTAGCACAAGCAAAGCAAATGAGCGAATTAATAAAAACATGCATATATAATATATATATGTATGCAGTTTTGGTGATAGCCAGGCATTGATTTTGGATTTTTGCTAGCCAAAAGGCTAGCTACCATAAGCATGTGTGTGTCCCTGTCTCTATGCATGTCCATATTTCACTCTATGCGTACCATTTGCCAGGCAATTCAACTAATATGAAGTTCTTCGGCAAACGCTAAACAGCCAAATTTTATATTAAATTTGTATTATGCCTTCAAAAAACCCAAGAAAAACCAGAAGAACAATACTTCCAAGGCAGTTTTGGTGCTCATCGAACGTTTGCTCATCAGGCGAAAAGCAAAATTAACAAGCGTTCACTAAAATAAGCATATATATATATGTACATATGTATGCACCAACGAGCATAAATATGTACATATGTATGTATGTGTGTATAGAAACATTACACACGTGCGAAAAAAAATTAGAATCAAGATTTTTATTCTTAAAGTAAGAACGTTTACTACTTATTAAATCGCCAAGTTCGTTTCAGTTTTATTATAAGACTTTTTAACGTTGGACCAAGAATTGTATTCTTACAATAAGAACGTGTAGTACTTAAATAATATAAGAAATTTTCAAGACCGATTTGAGCTTATTTTGAGATTTTTTAAGAAAATTAATTCTTAATTCAAGTATGTTTGGGACTGAATCAAGATTTTTAATCTTAAATTACTCGTTAAGTTCGTTTTTAACTTAATTTAAGATTTCTTAAGTACGAAACGTACTTAAATATTTCAAGTACGAATCGGGATAATTCTAGATTAAAAATCTTAAATTTAGATCGTCATTTTTTTTCTGTGTATGGTCTCCGAACTGTAATATGCATGTACATAAAGATATATGTGTATATGTATGCATGCAAGCGTTTTCACTTACTCCGTTTGGGAACTAACATTTTTATGGCTCTCCGAAACCAAATTTTCCGTTCCGCGCAGAACCTTTTTGGGTATCACATTGGGCATCAGAAGTCTTCTCTTAGCAGTTTTGTTTTTGGTTTTTGTCAGCTTAAAATCACTTTCCTCAAAATGCATTTCAAAAATTCTGCTGTAAGTTCCAAAACTTTGATTTAATGCATCCTCCCACAGTTGCTTTTTTGCGCTGTCCTTGGGAACACGAACAATTTTCAATTCTCCTCCGACAATATGCTTTTTGCAAATTGCGCATTAAGGCATTTTATATTTTTTAAAGGGCCCATTAAAAATTTATCCTAAACTAGTGGAAACGTTGCAGTCGGACGCAACCGACTGCGGCATACTCGATACCAGTATTAAAACCGGTAAAAAGAGGCCTGATTGCATAGGAGTACGGATGCGGCAAGGGTATACCCTGCCTTGAAGATTCTCCGATGCAGATGGGGATGCCACCAGCTATCTTCATTCCAAATTTGGTGACTCTAGCGCAAAGTTTGTAAGAGCTGTTGAAAGGGGGGCTAGGGGCGGTATGGGTGAGTGTGGCATCCAAAGTTTTGATGCAGATCTGTGTGGAATGTCAATTGCTATCTTCATACCAAATTTGGTGACTCTAGCTCGAAAATTGTTAAAAGTGGGGAAAGAGGACTGGGGGCGGTATGGGTGGGCGTGGCATCCAAAGTTTTGATGCAGATCTATCTTCATACCAAATTTGGTGACTCTAGCTCGAAAATTGTAAAAGGTGGGGAAAGGAGGCTGGGGGCGGTATGGGTGGGTGTGGCATCCAAAGTTTTGATGCAGATCTGTGTGGAATGTCAATTGCTATCTTCATACCAAATTTGGTGACACTAAATCGAAAATTGTAATAAGTAAGCAAATAATAATTGAAATAATTGCATTAAATTCGAAGAGCAATGGATTAGTGTTTGATTCCACCCCTGCTTCTTATTAAATAAAATAGGTTCTCCAATGCATCTTGATTTAACCGCGTTAACATGAAATAGAAAACATTCGAGTTTTCACCCCAAATTTCTTGCGAGAGTTGTGTTATTACATTTAGAGAATGAATGACACCGTCAAGGCAGTGTACTGTTTTTGGATAATGACAATTCTTAAAACAATCCCTCATATCAATAACATATTTTTCTACTAAGCTATCTTTTTGCAATGCCGATTTAAAGGGTTTTTACTGCTTAAACTATTGCTGTTAAGGCAATCAAAAAGTCTATTTAATTTTTTAATAAATAAAGATATAGATAGTGCTACACCTTTACAATTGTCGAAGGCCCCGTTATCAACTAATGTTCTAAAGAAACTGTGTGGCTAAAGACTTTTCGAAAGAATTCGGATGTATATGCTTTTTAGTAATTTTCGGACATAATTTTGTAGAAGTTTTGTTGTTGTCAATTTCAAATAATTTTACAAATATTTGCAATGACACTGCACCGTCGGATGGATTTGAATAAATGACGAGCATCGTAAAGGGTGAAGATTTTTCTGTCATTTAAAAAAAAAACAAAATTGCATTGCATTTGTTACCCCGAGTCTATTAAAAGCCGACCGGTTATTTCCGCACTGGTCGCACACAACTGATAGAATAGTAATACTTAAACCTTGCGCTGCATTTATATTTGCCTAAATTAGTTCTTTAAATTTTAATGCGTTAGTATGTTTTGAGTTAGCAAAATAGCTTAATAGATACTTCCAATGTCGTACAGACTCCTTATCATAAATTACATACCTCTGATGTTTTGTCGACACCGTCATCGACAAAACCTTCCACTTCATCGCGGGCCGAATTTAGTGCAAGCCTCTTTTGATTGAAACTTCAGCAAACAATAGGCCTGCCTACTTTTTTTTGTCCATATATGAATAATTTGATTTTAGTGAGTGCGTTTAGTTCTAATTAAACCCTGGAACCATATGTTTTATTGGAGCCCACCTACTCAAGGAAGATTTTGACGGTGAACGTATCCCCAAACTGTCCCGAATATATGTAGACGTATGTTCTCGGAAAATATAAATTTATGCTCTTTCTCTTATTCTTTCCATGTCTTGGTGTTTTTAATTAACATTCGGCAAACGAGCTTAGAATTTTGTGACATGTATTGTTTATTGTCAATTATTCTTATAATGTGATGGCAAGACCTACATTCTGTTGATAACCTATTCCTTTGCATTTTTTTTATATCTTAAGGAATATTGCAGTGCTCGGACTTTTCTCTTGAAATATTTAGTTGTATTTTTTTGAGCATTAAGTGCTTGGGACATTTTCCAAAACTTGTTCCTATAATACAATTCTTTTTCTCCTTCGTAAGGCAGTTTGAACAAAATACATTCTCCTCAACTGTTTCTTTCGTAATATATAATAAATTGTAGTCCCAATCTTTTGTCGGACTTATGGTTTCATTAAGAGTTTCTCAAATTTTACTATGTCTTTGGTCTTTAAAATTAAAAATAAAATTCTGTTAGTCACTCTCTGTTGCTTCAAAAATTATATATTATTGGATTTCCATCAAAACTCGTATTGTGGCTTTCGGAGTACTTGTGTGGTCGAACACAAGTAGTTATTAAATCGTCGGTATCTAAACCTATTTTTGTTACCTCTGGTGTTCCCCAGGGTAGTCACCTTGGACCTTTGCTATTTAATCTGTTTATTAACGATCTTCCAGCTGTTATTACTAACTCCTATGTATATATGTTGGCTGATGATGTGAAGCTATGTTTCACATATACTGACGCTTTCCTGTGTAATTTACTACAGTCGGATTTGGGTGCATTGTCGGCCTGGTGTCGTTTTAACTTACTCAATTTAAATTGTTCTAAATGTAAAGTCATGTCTTTTTGTAGAAGTACCCCTCATACTGCTCACTACTTGCTTGATGCTTCACCACTTGACCGCGTGTTTGAAATTAAAGAATTAGGCATTATTCTTGATCCTAAATTAAAGTTTGACGCTCATATTTTGTCCATGGTCAATAAGGCCATTAATGTCCTTGGCTTCATTAAGCGGTGGTCGAAAGAGTTTAATGATCCCTACACTACTAAAACGCTTTATACATCCCTAGTTCGTCGCATCCTGGAGTATGGATCTTGTGTGTGGTCTCCACAATACTCGATTCACCAGGATAGAATTGAATCTGTGCAGAAGAAATTTCTTCCATTTGCCCTTAGAAGTTTTAACTGGATTCCTGGAGTTGACTTACCCTCGTATTCAAGTAGACTCCTTTTGATAAATCTTCCCTCCCTGTTAAACCGTAGAACTATGCATGGAGTATTATTTATTACTAACCTACTTAATGATGAAATCGACTCATCAGTTCTTTTGAGTTTAATTAAATTAAATTTAATGTCCCGGTTAGATCTTCACGTAACTTTTTACCCCTTAGCCTTGATCGTTGCTTAAGCAACTATATAATTCATGAACCATTTCGTGTTATATGTTCCGACTATAACAAACTTTATTCTCTTGTCTCCTTGGAGGCCTCAACTCCAGTACTAAAAAGATCGATCCTTTTTGCTTTATCTAATCGTAACCACTAACTACTAATCTAACGCTGGTCTGATTGGGTTTTTCTGGGTTTTTCCCAATCCTCGCAACAAATGTTGGACTGCTCAATTTTTATTGAATTTCCCAGAGCTTTAACGTTAACTTTTAAATATATTTTCAGATTTATATATTATACTATATTTTACTTAATTTAATTATTTTAACTATCTTTTAATTTAAATAAATTTTGATTTCTTTTTAATGTCAGCTGCTCTTAGCTGACAATAAATAAATAAATAAAATGTACATATAAATTCCCACATATCTAAAGACTCTTGACACACCCCTTCCACTTCCTGAAGAGCGTTTTTACTTGTTGATGGTACATTATCCATACCTTCGGCATTGCTGTCTTCGCAAAAATTATGAACGTAAAATATGTCGGAAACGTTGGACTTAGTTTGAGGTATGTTCTTGTTGGTCAAAATGCAAATTAAAATTTTATGCCAAAAAATCGACTTGTGCAATTTTAAAATCTTCCGACTTCCACAACTTTGTCAAAACTGACCAATTTTAATAGCAATATCTTAAAAGTCATGGTTTGACCGGGGTCGCGACATATCTCCGACGACATATCTCCGCCGTTTCACAAACGACATATCTCCGCTCGGAGATATGACGTTTTGAGACGACATATCTCCGAGCGGAGATATGTCGTTTCAAAACGTCATATCTCCGAGCGGAGATATGTCGCTACAAAACGTCATACCTCCGCCAAGAAAAAAACGTAATATCTTCGAGCGGAGATATGACGTTTTGTAATGACATATCTCCGCGCAGCAATTTTGAGCAAATTATGTCGATACACCAACGAAAAATACAAATAACTACAAAGTTAAGGACGCAGGCAAAAATTTTTTTTCGAAAAAATCGCGCGATTTTTTTGAAAAAAAAATTTTGCCTGCGGCGCTTTCAGGCGTTACTATCTTAATAAGAGTCCGCAGCGGCGGCTAGTTATAGTACATATTAATTAATTAATACTTCTTATAGTATCAAGTTGGTGTTTCGATAATTTTGCTTAAGATCGCTGCGCGGAGATATGACGTTTTGAAACGACATATCTCCGCCGTTCAACAAACGACATATCTCCGCTCGGAGATATGACGTTTTGAGACGACATATCTCCGAGCGGAGATATGACGTTTTTTTCTTGGCGGAGATATGTCGTTTCTTAGCGTCATATTTCCGAGCGGAGATATGTCGTCTCAAAACGTCATATCTCCGCCGCAAAAAACACGACATATCTCCGCCAGCAAAATGTACTGGGCGGAGATATGTCGTCGGAGATATGACGCTATGCCATTCAGACTGCTTGGTTTTATTTGATTTTTGAATGCACTAAAGCAGCGTCTATATAACTTTTATATAATATGCAAAATAGAAGACAACTATATATAATGTTGCTTCAATTATTAAGTCGAAAATCGACTTAATTTTCTTGTGTTTAAAAAACAACAAAAGAAATTAAAATACGTTGATCGTTATTTAAATATTTATATAAAAGCAATTAAATTTTATTATAACTTATCATAAAATACGTATTTCAAGTGAATTTATATATATACGTATTTTAAAGGAATGTATATATGTCTGTATAATACGAAAATCAGAATATTGAAAAAATCACTGATTCAAAATGTAACTTTCGATGTTATTATTATCCTTAATATAAAAAATATTAAAAAATTCACTGAAACGAAAAGTTACTTTCTTTGTTCAAATTAAATATAAACAAAAATGCATAACCAATTCCCTTACCATTGTATGTAAAAACATAATGTTGGAAAGAGCACTACAGTTATTGCTCTAAGCAGCAGATTCCGAGCTCATACATACAACGCTTGCACTTAAGAGCTAGGTATGGGTGGTGCAAATTAGGCAATGCAATTCCTTAAACAGCAGCCTCTTAGTTATGGTTAGCTTAGCTTAGTGAGTGCGGAGGACATAGGGATATTAAGATTTATGTTTGAAAATAAAATAGAGAGTGAACGTAAATGAGCAACATCAAAGGAGCATGATCGGAGCGAGATTTCAAATTATCTGATTATCATAAGAGCAACACACGCGCTTGTGTGAACGCCCTTTGCTTATTCGAAATTGTATATCAATAATATATCAATAATGTTAGCGTGTTACGTTTTGTCTAAGTTATATAAGCAGCAAGTAGGCGAATCAAACCCCATAACATATTCTGGTGTGGGAAATTTTTCCAGGCTCACCAACTTTTGTTATGATGTTGTTTTTTTTTTTAAATCAATGACACCAACAATAAGTAGCAGTGCGGGCCCAACAACAACACTGACAACAACAACAAACGCTACTTGCCTCGTAAAACAATTGTCAAAGGCACACAAATTTGAAAAGAAACAAGTGAAAACGTTGCAGTCGGACGCAACCGACTGCGGTATACTCGATACCAGTATTAAAAATTTTGATGCCCATCCATGTGGGATGTCAATTGCTATCTTCATACCAAATTTGGTGACTCTAGCTCAAAGTTTGTATAAAGTGGGGAAAGGGGGGCTGGGGGCGGTATGGGTGGAATTGCATCCAAATTTTTGATGCAGATCTTTGTGGAATGTCAATTGCTACCTTCATACCAAATTTGGTGACTCTAGCTCAAAGTTTGTATAAAGTGGGGAAATGGGGGCTGGGGGCGGTATGTTTGGGCGTGGCATCCAAATTTTTGGTGCAGATCTATGTGGGATGTCAATTGCTATCTTCATACCAAATTTGGTGACTCTAGCTCGAAGTTTGTATAAAGTGGGGAAAGGGGGGCTGGGGGCGGTATGGTTGGGCGTGGCATCCAAATTTTTGCTGCAGATCCTTGTGGAATGTCAAATGCTACCTTCATACCAAATTTGGTGACTCTAGCTCAAAGTTTGTATAAAGTGGGGAAATGGGGGCTTGGGGCGGTATGTTTGGGCGTGGCATCCAAATTTTTGCTGCAGATCCTTGTGGAATGTCAAATGCTACCTTCATACCAAATTTGGTGACTCTAGCTCAAAGTTTGTATAAGGTGGGGAAAGGGGGGCGGAATGGATGGGCTAGGCTCCAAAACTTTGATGCAGATTGTTGGGGGTCGTTGCCAGCTATCTTCCTACCAAATTTGGTGGCTCTAGCTCCACTACTCTGGAATATACACGCATTCCCGTTTTTGACGAAGCGTTGGGGCAGATGGGGGTGGCTAGGGCGGTATTCGTGGGCGTGGCATCCAAACTTTTGATGCAGTTTTTTGGGGGTCATCATCAGCTAAATTGGCACCAAATTTGGTGGCTCTAGCTCAAAAACTGTGGGAGATATAGCCATTTCTGATTTCAAAATGCAGGGGGGCTGGGGGCGGAATGGGTGGGCGTGGCTCCAAAATTTTTGATGCAGTTTTTTGGGGGTTGCTAGTAGCTATCTTCTTACCAAATTTTGTAGTTCTAGCTGTAAGGATGTGCGAAATATGTGGATTTATCGGTTTTGAGTTATCGAATTTATCGATTTGCCAGCCCCCCAGTTATCGTAGAACCCCCATCTTGACACTTTAATTTACTGCCCCATACATAAAGAGAATTGGAAAGTTTCAGACACCATGACGGACATTGCACAAAACCAATATACTCTTTACCTTCGGTATCGAGTATAAAAATGTGCACTGTGCGAAGTTATACATGTACATAAAATTATGAAAACTATTTTCAAGCGAGTTACAAGTCGTGGGCCGTAGGAAGATTGCGGGATCCTTGTGCTTCGCTGGATTTATATGTGTATATGTATTTATGCAGAGTTGAAAAATAAAACAGACATCTTTCTTCTTTGAGAGTAGAAATCCAAGTGTTTTCATATATTTCTTATAGCTCTAACGAAACCTAAGTACAATATGTAGTGTGAGAGGGAAAATGTATATATGTATGTGCAACAATGTATGTATATATTATATGACAGCCGCCTACTACAAGAAGTGCTGACTCCGCTTGAGGCCGGATGCTCGTGGCGAGAAATCGGTCGTTCTTGTGTTGCAATAAATTATGTTGGTCAGTTTAATGACATCTGGCATACATATTGCGGAATGTCCAGCGTAGCTACAGGGTGGTCTGAGCTGAAGTGCTGTTGTGACATATGCGTTTCATGTGTGGGTGCGGGGCGGTTTGAGTGGAGGGGCTAGGTAGGATACCGATAGATCGGTAACTAGCGCATTGTTCACTTAATTGTGTATGCACTTATTCATTAAGAAGCGGAAATCCGTTTCTTTTTTGCAAGTGTCGAACTTTTTTTTATGACTTTGCTTGTGCGACGCGATGGCGTCACTGAGCATTTGTTTTGTTTCTGTATTCTCGCTCGCGATCAAACTCTGAGCTAGTGCGACAATCGGGCGACAGTAGTGGAAGGGGTACTTGTTGTAATTGTAATTTGTTTTTTTAAATGGGTAAAAAGTGCTCCAAATCGTATGGGAGGTACTTGAAGGAGTTGTCCAAATATAAATTCCCTTCTTAGTGCTCACTTACTACCTGCATGGAAAATTGTGTGAAAATTTCAGCCTTCTAGCTCTTTTCGTTTAGGCTATGGCTGATCCATTTTAACGCGGACGAACTCTTTTATATATATAGACTAGTAAGTGGCCCGCTTACTTCGCTGCGCGGATAGTTTACATAAATTTTAGCAATAGAAGATGGATACAAAATAAATAAATTAGAAAATATTTCACAAAATATTAAAGCAAAGTATTTAATATTCTATATTCCATGCCACCATTGAGGTAGAGAATCAGGCGCGTAATTTTTTATTGTGGTTTCCCCAATTGAATTTGCAATTATTAACAACTTTTAAGAGCTTCTTTATAAACGATATTGGTTGTTTTTCCGTCAGGTGCTAAAACAAATAAACTTTTTGGTGAACTGACTCTTGAGCAGGCTACATAAAATTGGCCATGAGAAAAACAATCGTGTCTTAAGTCTTGTCCAGCTAATTTCCCTGTAATTTAGCAATTGTTAAGGCAAAGCAAACTTTTAAAGGAATTTGCAATCTTTTATATTGAATTGGCAATTCAGAATCAGAAGGTATTAATAGAATTCTCGGTATAAAAACCGTTTGCCCTATACCATTGCCAGTAAAGATTATTGCTTCGACAACATTCTTATAAAGGACTTTAACTTGCAATCTTGTACTATTGCACAGTTTCGGCGGTTTCAAGTTGCGAATCAACATTACAGGTGAACCAATCTTTAAAGTTAATTTATGTTGAGGCAGGCCAGCCGGATTTAATGAATTAAGAAACTCGACGGGGTAATGAACTGCATCTTCGAATTCAGTCACAGAATCAATATAGCTATATGTCATTTCTTCACTTTGAAATGATTTTAATAAAAACTCGTTTATATCCAATGCATTGTCATATCTTGGCAAATTTATTTTGCCATCATGGGTTGGAAAAAATCCATTTCGTATTTTAAGAAGAATTTCTGTAATCATCTTCTAGTAATCCTACAGCTTCACACGCCAATTGAAATGATGCGTATGCTATACCATTAACGGTTTTTAAATTTTGAAATGAAGTTGGGCCCTCTTACAAAATGTAGTAAAAGTCTTAAATAGAAACATTCTGTATTATTGGGATGAACTCTTCCCAAAGCTGAATCTCTTTTAACTCCAGAAAAATTTAGCACATCATGCCTTCGGTTCGTTCTCTGAAATTCTTTATTGTTCATGTATGGGAAATGCAAGGATTCTCCATACCGCTTCTGAGATACTTATATAACGGCCACTTTCGTACATATTAATTTCATTACGTTGGTCTTCAAGAGTAAATGATGCTTGATCGCTGCCCGTGTTAACATATTTACAAATGTATTTAATAGACTTTACAGAACTACAATACTCAACATCAATGTGAGCTTCAAATGTTCTCAATAGTACACATCTATAAGGCACAACCCAACGATTATCTATGCAATTACCATTTATATTAATTGCATTACCACCATCTTCTATCGCTCTTCTACGATATAGAGGGTAACTATGTTTTCCAGTCACAAATTCTTTAAGTAATTGTCGAGGAAACCTTTTGGTACATTTTCCATTTTTCATGCATGGCGATTTCTTATTAAATGCACCGCAAGGACCATGAATCATATTTGACTTAACAATGTTAAATAACAAAGGATCCTCATCTGCGTTTGGTATTTCGGCACAGATAAATTGATCGATTTTATCTGGTCTTATTTTATTTTCTAACCAAAGCAGAATATATATATGTGGTAAACCCTACTTTTGCCATTCCACAGAGTACATGAAACATTGCACGCTTCCAAACAAAGAACCTTTAGTCAATAGTAACATTAAAGCTTTAACTTTTAAATGAAAAACTCGAGCTATAATATCGTGACGATCATGCGATTTTTGACCCGGTAATAAAACACTTTTGATGTCATTCCATTGTGGATTGCATGTGAATGTTATGAAAAGATCTAGTCGCCCATAATGGCGAACATATGTCATAGCATCTTGAGTCTTTTCATGCATATATCGTGCAGAGCTTGTAAAAGAAGATGGTAAAATTACCATCTGACCAAGTTGAGCTGCGACAACATCTTGTTGGCCTATTGCATCTTGTAGATGTATATAGCTATCTGCTCTGGGTTTCGCTTGATTGTAGCGAATATAATTTAACCTTTCTGTTTCAATTTTAGCATGCATATCAACCAAAAACTGACTTAAAAGGGAACGACAATAAAGTGAATGATTTATCTCAGATTGACGAATCATTATTTTATAGCTGTAAAAGCTTAACGCAGATATCATTTTTTTGGTTCCTCTTTTTTTAATAATGGATTCCATTGTGGTATATCCACTGAATAGCCATCTTCGCCATAAGGAAATAGCAAAGGGTACTGTAAGGCATCGTATGATCGATGCACCTCACTTATACGATGTAATTTATTATTATGGCTTTCAATAATAATATCGCGCTTTTCAAATTGCTGACCAACAATAATTAAAGCTACTTCGCTTGATTGAGGTGCATTGTAAGGCCCTTTGTGGGCACCAGCGGGTGTTCGATCAGCATGTATAATCAATTTATAGTCGTTAGTACTTGTTGGTATTTTATTGAGAGCCATTTTTAGATCTTTAACATAACGATTACGATGATGAAACATACATTGAAGATCCTTTACTACGCTTTAATCAACATTTGAAATATTTTTGAAACGTAGTTGAGCTTCCTTTTCATCATCACCAACAAAATAAATTTGAAGAAACTGCATTTCTTCATTTGGCAAAGGTCGGACACTACCAATTAGGTGATACACTTGTCCTTGGACTTTAAAGGTTGACCAACTTTCATTTATAGTTTTTGTACTTCCAAAAGAAGTCATTTGAAAGCAGCTGTTATACTTTCTTATACGATCAATGCAATGATCATGCTTTGGATGTCCACCAATTATTAAGCTTTTAAGTAGATCAGGCAAACTTTCATTTTGTGAAAGTTTAACTTTTCCTGCCTTGCAACAGATACCCAAAGGCTAATTTTCTCATTTTAAAGCATTACAATGTTTGAATATCAAATTCATACTACCGAGTTGAGTAATTTTATCTGACTTGTAAGCTTTTTCAAAATCATAGTTTAAGCCAGACATGGCTTTAACACTCCATGCACGCAAACGCCTTTCTTGACGTGCATAATGATTATTAGCCTGATGTCTTCTCACTGCAACTCTATGAGCCTCAGAATTATTAACCTGAAATCTTTTTGATGCTTCTATGCGCTTACCCCTATTGATATCACGATATTTTTCAAATTAATGTTTTAGTACCTTTTTTTCTGTTTTTTCGGTGAACCGACTACGTCTTTTAACAGGATTTTTAACATTTTCAGTTATACATTCACTTGACGTATCAGAATCTTGAGTTAATACTTCGTCTAAAGGAATATAAACATCAAAATGTCCATTCATTAATGGACCGGTAAAACGCAATCTTTTTACAGGATGCATTATATTTCCGAATGCTTGTAATAAATTTCCATTCTGAAAAATTTGGAAATTTACAGCAAAAATTTCTGCTGCTGCTTGAAGCTCACATGCAGTACCATAATTATATGAGTATGACATAGCGCACTCATATTGTTCAGAAGAGCTATAACACTCTCCATTTGAGTTTATGCTGAAGCAAGCCAAAGTTTGCCAGTTGGTTACAACATGTTCAACAATATTTTGGCGTATGGTGCCATGGAAGCCTTGCCTACCCAATAAAAGGTAGGAAATAGATCTAAAAAGACAGGCTCCATCACCAATTATGGCAACAACTGAATGCGGCACCAAAACACCACTAATATCTAAAGCTTCAATAGACATATTTTAATTTGGCTGTGAGTCAATTGACTTCACTGTAAAACGATTGTTACAACGATACAGTGTCTATACGTAAGTATAGAATTCAATTAAATTGAATATACCAACTTATATTAATTTAATAGAATATGCAGACTGCTAAGTTTTTTTTTCTATATAACTATAATATAATATGCAAAATAGAAGACAACTATATATAATGTTGCTTCAATTATTAAGTCTAAAATCGACTTATTAATTTTTTGAAAAAAAAAAAACAACAAAACAAGTGGAAACGTTGCAGTCGGACGCAACCTACTGCGGTATACTCGATACCAGTATTAAAAATTTTGATGCCCATCCATGTGGGATGTTAATTGCTATCTTCATACCAAATTTGGTGACTCTAGCTCGAAGTTTGTATAAAGTGGGGAAAGGGGGGCTGTGGGCGGTATGGGTGGAATTGCATCCAAATTTTTGGTGCAGATCTATGTGGGATGTCAATTGCTATCTTCATACCAAATTTGGTGACTATAGCTCGAAGTTTGTATAAAGTGGGGAAAGGGGGGCTGGGGGCGGTATGGTTGGGCGTGGCATCCAAATTTTTGCTGCAGATCCTTGTGGAATGTCAAATGCTACCTTCATACCAAATTTGGTGACTCTAGCTCAAAGTTTGTATAAAGTGGGGAAAGGGGGGCTGGGGGCGGTATGGTTGGGCGTGGCATCCAAATTTTTGCTGCAGATCCTTGTGGAATGTCAAATGCTACCTTCATACAAAATTTGGTGACTCTAGCTCAAAGTTTGTATAAGGTGGGGAAAGGGGGGATGGGGGCGGTATGGGTGGGCGTGGCATTCAAATTTTTGCTGCCGATCCATGTGGGATGTCAATTGCTATCTTCATACCAAATTTGGTAACTCTAGCTCAAAGTTTGTAAAAAGTGGGGAAAGGGGGGCTGGGGGCGGTATGGGTGTGCGTGGCATCCCAATTTTTGATGCAGATCTTTGTGAAATGTCAATTGCTATTTTCATACCAAATTTGGTGACTCTAGCTCGAAAATTGTAAAAAGTGGGGAAAGGGGGGCGAAATGGGTGGGCGTGGCTCCAAAACTTTGATGCAGTTTTTTGGGGGTGGTTACCAGCTATATTCCTACCAAATTCGCTGGCTCTAGCTCTGGAAGATACACGCATTCCCGTTTTTGACGAAGCGTTGAAGCGGATGGGGGTGGCTAGGGCAGTATTGGTGGGCGTGGCATCCAAACTTTTGATGCAGTGTTTGGGGGGTCCTCATCACCTATCTTGGCACCAAATTTGGTGGCTATAGCTCAAAAACTGTGGGAGATATAGGCGTTTTTGACTTTAAAATGCCGTGGGGCTGGGGGCGGAATGGGGGAGCGTGGCTCCAAAATTTTTGATGCAGTTTTTTGGGGGTTGCTAGTAGCTATCTTCTTACTAAATTTGGTAGTTCTAGCTGTAAGGATGTGCGAAATATGTGGATTTATGTGTGGAAAAAACTTGCAACCATACGGACGGACAGACGGACAGACACCATGACGGACATTGCACAAAACCAATAAACTCTTTACCTTCGGTATCGAGTATAACAAATTAACAACTTTATTTAGAGTAAGTATTATAAATAAATAAATACTTCAAAATAAGTCAAAAATTGACTTCACTGTACAACGTTACAGCGTCTATACAAAGTATAGAATTCAATAAAATTGAATATACCAACTTATATTATTTTAATAGAATATTCAGACTGCTAAGTTTTATTTGATTTTTAAATGCACTAAAGCAGCGTCTATATAACTATTAAATAATATGCAAAATAGAAGACAACTATATATAATGTTGCTTCAATTATTAAGTCTAAAATCGACTTATTAATTTTTTTGAAAAAAAAAACAACAAAACAAATTAACAACTTAATTTAGAGTAAGTATTATAAATAAATAAATACTTCAAAATAAGTCAAAAATTGACTTCACTGTACAACGTTACAGCGTCTATACAAAGTATAGAATTCAATAAAATTGAATATACCATCTTATATTAATTTAATCGAATATTCAGACTGCTTAGTTTTATTTGATTTTTGAATGCACTAAAGCAGCGTCTATATAACTTTTATATAATATGCAAAATAGAAGACAACTATATATAATGTTGCTTCAATTATTAAGTCGAAAATCGACTTAATTTTCTTGTGTTTAAAAAACAACAAAAGAAATTAAAATACGTTGATCGTTATTTAAATATTTATATAATAGCAATTAAATTTTATTATAACTTATCATAAAATACGTATTTCAAGTGAATTTATATATATACGTATTTTAAAGGAATGTATATATGTCTATATAATACGAAAATCAGAATATTGAAAAAATCACTGATTCAAAATGTAACTTTCGATGTTATTATTATCCTTAATATAAAAAATATTAAAAATTCACTGAAACGAAAAGTTACTTTCTTTGTTCAAATTAATATAAACAAAAATGCATAACCAATTCCCTTACCATTGTATGTAAAAACATAATGTTGGAAAGAGCACTACAGTTATTGCTCTAAGCAGCAGATTCCGAGCTCATACATACAACGCTTGCACTTAAGAGCTAGGTATGGGTGGTGCAAATTAGGCAATGCAATTCCTTAAACAGCAGCCTCTTAGTTATGGTTAGCTTAGCTTAGTGAGTGCGGAGGACATAGGGATATTAAGATTTATGTTTGAAAATAAAATAGAGAGTGAACGTAAATGAGCAACATCAAAGGAGCATGATCGGAGCGAGATTTCAAATTATCTGATTATCATAAGAGCAACACACGCGCTTGTGTGAACGCCCTTTGCTTATTCGAAATTGTATATCAATATATATCAATAATGTTAGCGTGTTACGTTTTGTCTAAGTTATATAAGCAGCAAGTAGGCGAATCAAACCCCATAACATATTCTGGTGTGGGAAATTTTTCCAGGCGCACCAACTTTTGTTATGTTGTTGTTTTTTTTTTTTAAATCAATGACACCAACAAAAAGTAGCAGTGCGGGCCCAACAACAACACTGACAACAACAACAAACGCTACTTGCCTCGTAAAACAATTGTCAAAGGCACACAAATTTGAAAAGAAAAAATGTGCACTGTGCGAAGTTATACATGTACATAAAATTATGAAAACTATTTTCAAGCGAGTTACAAGTCGTGGGCCGTAGGAAGATTGCGGGATCCTTGTGCTTCGCTGGATATATGTGTATATGTATTTATGCAGAGTTGAAAAATAAAACAGACATCTTTCTTCTTTGAGAGTAGAAATCCAAGTGTTTTCATATATTTCTTATAGCTCTAACGAAACCTAAGTACAATATGTAGTGTGAGAGGGAAAATGTATATATGTATGTATATATATATTATATGACAGCCGCCTACTACAAGAAGTGCTGACTCCGCTTGAGGCCGGATGCTCGTGGCGAGAAATCGGTCGTTCTTGTGTTGCAATAAAGTATGTTGGTCAGTTTAATGACATCTGGCATACATATTGCGGAATGTCCAGCGTAGCTACAGGGTGGTCTGAGCTGAAGTGCTGTTGTGACATATGCGTTTCATGTGTGGGTGCGGGGCGGTTTGAGTGGAGGGGCTAGGTAGGATACCGATAGATCGGTAACTAGCGCATTGTTCACTTAATTGTGTATGCACTTATTCATTAAGAAGCGGAAATCCGTTTCTTTTTTGCAAGTGTCGAACTTTTTTTTATGACTTTGCTTGTGCGACGCGAAGGCGTCACTGAGCATTTTTTGTTTCTGTATTCTCGCTCGCGATCAAACTCTGAGCTAGTGCGACAATCAGGCGACAGTAGTGGAAGGGGTACTTGTTGTAATTGTAATTTGTTTTTTAAAATGGGTAAAAAGTGCTCCAAATCGTATGGGAGGTACTTGAAGGAGTTGTCCAAATATAAATTCCCTTCTTAGTGCTCACTTACTACCTGCATGGAAAATTGTGTGAAAATTTCAGCCTTCTAGCTCTTTTCGTTTAGGCTGTGGCTGATCCATTTTAACGCGGACGAACTCTTTTATATATATCGATGACAGCCGCCTACTACAAGAAGTGCTGACTCCGCTTGAGGCCGGATGCTCGTGGCGAGAAATCGGTCGTTTTTGTGTTGCAATAAAGTATGTTGGTCAGTTTAATGACATCTGGCATACACTGTAATATACAATAATATATTAATAGAATTGGCCTTAGGCAAATAAACGTAAACCCACGGTGCCAAAGCTTTTAGCTTTCAAGCTTAAGCACCCACACGTGTCAAATACAGTTAGGAGCTTTTAAGCTTTCAAGCTTAAGCTAATCTAAGCTTGCACGCACAACTAAACCAATGCGTAAGAGTTACATTGACAATCCTATTCACCGCTTAATAAGTTATGCTTAAGAACTAGATAAGTAACTCTTCACACCTATGTTTACTTTACCTAGCCATAAGAACACATGTAAACTTTTGCTATAAATACGGACGCTGAGTCCATAATAAATCACTTACAGTCTAGCTCTCGCCTTTCATTATATGGCGATCCTGCCAGCTCTTGCCAAATACAAAACGGCAAAGCTGAAAAATAATGAGCGAGCGTATACAAAAAACAAGTAAGAAGGCTCTAGTCGGGAGAGCCCGACTAGAAGATACCCTGAACCCAGTTGCAATAAATAAATTAAATGTATGTAAGACTTTGGTATACTGACTTAGCTTCAATCGATTAAGTTCGATATCTCCGGTGTTTCTTAACCGATTTGGACGAAATTTTCAGAAAAGTTATATCGTTACCCATTACTTCAACCCTCATTTTTAGATTTTTTAAATTCGATATTTTATTGTTATCGATATTATGTGTATATCGGAAACCAGAATAGTTATCGATAATTTGAAGCAAACTTGTTCTGGTTATGGTATAGGACAGACGGACGGACAGACGGACGGACAGACGGACATGGCTATATCGTCTCGGCTGTTGATGCTGATCAAGAATATATATACTTTATGGGGTCGGAGATTCTTCCTTCTGCGTGTTACATACTTTTGCACAAAACCATTATACCCTTATTTACCCATTTTATGGGTTAAGGGTATAATAAAAGAGGCAATAAAAAGGTGCCCAAAGGCTGGACCAAAACCCCTCTCTATTGAAGACTACAAAAGGCGCCAACCCCAAATTATATCCGCTAGTGCCAAAAAGGAGCAAGAAGAGGCACAGCTAACCAGAATCCCGGTGGTACAAAAACCAAAAAAAAGAGGAGGACAATTGGTCAACTTCAGACGACAAGGGGCAGCACTCATAGAGAAGGTAAACGCTGATCCCCCACCTCCCTGGAAAATTGCAATCGCAATTGGGTTGCGCATCGCCGCTCTGGAAGACGAAGAAACCAAAAGAAGACAACGCCAGCAGCAAAGACGCAGCCAACAGCCGGATGCAGAGATGATCAGCAGCACCACAGAGATGACAAGCAGCACCACAAATTAAAAAAATTAATAAATATTAAATAAGAGTGCTATTAATTTTTGCACCTTAGTGGTAAAAGGCATAGACCGCCACCATACTAATATGAAAAAAATATATACAACAAGTAAAAAGGCTCTAGTCGGGAGAGCCCGACTAGAAGATACCCTGAACCCATTTGCAGTATATAAATTCAATTTATAATTGACTTAGGTATACTGACTTAACTTCAATCGATTAAGCTCGATATCTCCGGTGTTTCTTAACCGATTTGAACGAAATTTTCTGAAAAGTTCTATCGTTACTCATTACTTCAACCCTCATTTTTAGATTTTCCAAATTCGATATTTTATTGTTATCGATATTATGTGTATATCGGAAACCAGAATAGTTATCGATAATTTGAAGCAAACTTGTTCTGCTCATGGTATAGGAGAACTTAAATACAAAATCTGAATCCACGCGTTCATAAAGACAGACAGACGGACAGACGGACATGGCTATATCGTCTCGGCTGTTGATGCTGATCAAGAATATATATACTTTATGGGGTCGGAGATGCTTCCTTCTGCCTGTTACATACTTTTGCACAAAACCATTATACCCTTATTTACCCATTTTATGGGTTAAGTATAAAAATAAATTATAAATACGCACGAAAAAAAAAAGTATATATTCTTATTTCACCCAAAATTAAGCAATTATGGAAAGTATGCTTATAAGAATAATTAGTTAAAAAAAAAAAAATAATAATAATAATAATAAGTTTAAACATACCTAATACACATCATAGTAGTGGGTACTTATGAAATATAGACATATATGAATAAAAATTTAAATGAGTTAAAAATTAGAAAAGAAATTTTTTTTATCATACAAATGCATTATATTAAACAATTTTTCTACTCAAACCAAAATAACTTTGACTTAGAAACAAAAACAAATTATATTGAAGACATTAAATACTTGGAAGATAAAATCAACATAATCGCTAGTAAATACAATCTAGAATACACATTACCAACAGAACTTGAAACAGAAGCCACGTTTACACCAATGACAGAAAAAGAAGAAAATAAGACAGAACAAAACACACGTTCGAAAAAAGATCACAACATGGGGCAAACAAGTACATATTGAATTCATGAACTCAGCTTCAAAACTGGTCCAAGAGTTTGACGGAAGGAGCGAAAACTTGCAAAGTTTCATCGACTCGCTAGAACTATTAGATGACATAAAAGACACACACGAAACAATAGCAATTAAAATAATTAAAACAAAGTTAAAAGGTGACGCTAGACTACTAGTTACTAATGAAAACAAAATCAGCTGTATAATCAAAACTTTGCAGAACAATATAAAAGGCGAAACAGTAGCGGTTATTGAAGCAAAATTAATGAATCTAAAACAAAACGAAAAGTCGGCCAGCGCGTATGCAACAGAAATAGACAATTTAACCAAAGCTCTAAAAAGAGCTTACATCTTAGATAGCCTTTGTATGGATACAGCCCAAAAGTATGCCACAAATACAGCCATAAAGGCAATAACAAAAAATTGCACAAACAGCAAAGTTCGCACTATAATGGAAGCAGGCCAGTTTAAAGACATGAACGAAGTTATTGCAAAATTTGTAAGCACAAATACAAGAAGAGTCGTTAGAAGACTTAAGCGCAGGTCATTTGGAAACCTAATACAATAGCCTGGTGACGATCCAAAGGAAGTCAACCTCATCCACAAGACCCACAACTACGCCTGAAGTCAACCAGGCTTGCCGAATTTACTAATGAAGATCACTGTGTTGTAATAAAAACTAACTGTGTTTTTGGTCCAATACATTAAATTTTAAAAAAAAAAAAAAAAAAAAAAAAACACAAGACTTAATGGCATTGGTAAAGATATACTATACACATTAGGAGAAATCAAATTATACTTTAAGAACCAACCGCTGCAACACGGCTTTCAAGTTGTACAAAACGATTTCCCAGTCCCCTTCGATAGGATGGAATAGTAGGGCTTGACTTCATCAAAAAATTTAATTACACGATCAATTACGAAACAAACTGGTTAACCATAAAACCACACAGCATAAAATAAAACATCAACATACCCATCGATACGCACAATTCAAATAGAATACTAGTTATACCAGCACGAACAGAAACAATCGAAAAAGTACACTCAAAAAAAGTACCAAGCCAGGAACTTCAACCAGGAGTTTTTATAGCAAATACCATCATATCAAAACTTTCCCCATACGTAAGAATCATCAACACAAACACTACGGAGGCACATATTACCAAAATCCACCTAGTACACGAAAATTTGTCAAACTACAATATAGTTCCTATAAAACCAAAAATCATAAATACAGGAAATAAAGAAATTATAATGGAAAAATTAAGGAAAAATTTTCCAAAGTTTATAGAACAAAAACTTTCTCGGCTATGCGAAGAATTTCACGAAATATTCGCAATAGAAACAGACCAAATATCAACAAACAATTTCTACAAACAAAAACTAAGACTAACCAATCCTAACCCGGTATACATTAAAAACTATAGAATCCCACACAGTCAAAAAGAAGAGATTAATAAACAAGTGGACAAATTGATCGATGATGATATTATTGAACCATCTATATCTGAGTACAATAGTCCAATTTTATTAGTTCCAAAAAAATCCTTACCGGGAAGCACAGAAAAAAGGTGGCGATTGGTAGTAGATTATAGAAAAATTAACAAACAGTTAGTTGCAGATAAGTTTCCTCTTCCCAGAATGGATGACATACTAGATCAGTTGGGACGGGCAAAATTCTTCTCCTGTTTAGATTTAATGTCAGGATTTCACCAAGTAGAGTTAGAAGAAAGTTCACGCAATGTAACGTCATTTTCTACCGACAAAGGCTCATTTAGATTCAAAAGGTTACCATATGGCCTCAAAGAAGCGCCAAACTCATTCCAACGAATGATGTCTCTAGCCTTCGCAGGCCTAACACCTTCTCAAGCATTCCTTTACATGGACGACCTGATAATATTAGGATGTTCCGAGAAACACATGTTGCATAATTTAAGAGACGTGTTTACCACGTGCAAAAAGTATAATTTAAAACTACACCCAGACAAATGCGCGTTCTTCAAACATGAAGTAACGTTTCTAGGCCACCAGTGTACAAACAAAGGGATACTACCAGACGAAACCAAGTTCAAAACAATTAAAGATTACCCCATACCCAAAAACGGGGATGAAGCTAAAAGGTTTATCGCGTTCTGTAACTATTATCGTAGATTTATCCCAAATTTTGCCGAAACGGCACATTCTATAAATAGACTATCCAGGAAAAACATAATTTTTAACTGAGACAACAACTGTCAGACCGCATTTGAATACTTGAAAAAGCAGTTACTCAGTCCAAGGATCCTACAATACCCTGACTTCGAAAAAGAATTCTGTATTACCACTGACGCAAGTAAAATAGGTTGCGGAGCAGTCCTAAGCCAAAAACATGGAGACAAACAATTGCCAATCGCTTACGCATCTAAAACTTTCACACCTGGTGAAAGCAATAAATCAACAATCGAACAAGAGTTAACTGCAATACATTGGGCAATTCAAGACTTTAAACCATACATATATGGAAAAAAAATTTCTCATACAGACAGACCATCTACCATTAGTTTACCTATTTTGTCTAAAAAATCCAACATCAAAACTATTTAGAATTAGATTAGAATTAGATGAATATGATTTTACAATTCAGCACATCAAGGGACTAGAAAATACGGCAGCAGACGCATTATCACTAATAGAATTTAAGGACATAAAAAACCTAGCTAATAATAACAATAATTATAATATACTTAAGGTTACCACAAGATCGACATAAAAAAAAGGACATAAGCAAATCAACACAAAACAAAAACGAAATAGAAGATACACCAAGGGTGTTCGAAGCAGTAAGCCCGTACGAGATAAAAAAGTATCCACAACTAACTTTTAATAAAAAGTCATGTTTAATAAAACAAGGAAAAGCAAGGATAACAACATTTAAAATTGACGACATAGTCATTAATGGGATAATAGATCTAGATTTATTCTTTCCAAGGCTTGAAAAAGAAGCCGGTGACTCTAATGTCAACAAACTACAAGTACGCACAGATGAAAAAATTTTTAAAACAATAGACTTCAAAAGTAAGGGCAATGAACATTTAAAAACAATTATTTAGAAAAAAAATCCCAAAAATACGCGAAATCTTAAAAAGATACCACGATAGCCCTATAGAGGGAGGCCATAGTGGCATTAACAGAATGGTGAATAAAATAAAAAGGAAGTTTTACTGGAAAAACATGACAAAAGACATTACCAATTACGTAAAGGCATGGAAAAATGCCTCAAGGCTAAGGTCCTTAAACATCCAAAAACTACAACAATCATAACACCAACCCCAGCTACAGCCTTTGACATCACAATAATTGACACAATAAGACCCCTACCTAGAACAGAAAAAGGCTACGCATATGCAATAACAATTATATGCGACCTTACTAAATATCTAGTGTCAATTCCCATCCCAAATAAAAGTGCCAAAACAGTATCAAGGGCAATTTTTGAAAACTTCATATTAACTTACGGGCCAATGAATACTATTCTAACAGACATGGGGACAGAATACATGAATTCAATCTTAACAGAATTATGTGAAATTTGTGACATAAATAAACAAAACTCTACTGCTCATCATCATCAAACTCTTGGAATGGTTGAAAGAAGTCATAGAACATTTAACGAATACATAAGATCATATATCTACCTACAAAAAAAAACCATTGGGACGAATACATACACTACTTTACATACTGCTTTAACGTAACGCCCTCAACTGCCCATGGCTATTGCCCTTTCGAACTTGTGTTTGGTAAGCAACCAAGAAATTTTGCATTCTCAACAAAAGCTATAGATCCAATCTATAATATAGAAGATTACAATAAATAATTAAAATATAAAATTCAATTAGCTAACTATCAGGCACAACAATTAGTAGAACTTTTTAAAATAAAACAACAAAACAGAAAAAATATTCAAGCAAAAAACCCAGAACTCAAAATAGGTCAAGAAATATTAATAAGAAATGAAACAGCGCACAAGCTAGAAAACAAATATACGGGAAACTATAAAATAATAAACCTAGACAATAAGAACAATGTAACCGTATTAGATAAGAAAAATAAAAAGCAAACTGTTCACTTAGATAGAATAAAACTATTACCTAACCAGTGAAAAAAAAATAAAATATATATATATATGTATATATATATATTGAATATTTAATTATCTATATACATAAAAGAGTTCGTCCGCGTTAAAATGGATCAGCCACAGCCTAAACGAAAAGAGCTAGAAGGCTGAAATTTTCACACAATTTTCCATGCAGGTAGTAAGTGAGCACTAAGAAGGGAATTTTTATTTGGACAACTCCTTCAAGTACCTCCCATACGATTTGGAGCACTTTTTACCCATTTTAAAAAACAAATTACAATTACAACAAGTACCCACTCCACTACTGTCGCCTGACTGTCGCACAAGCTGAGGGTTTGATCGCGAGCGAGAATACAAAAACAAAACAAATGCGCAGTGACGCCTTCGCGTCGCACAAGCAAAGTCATAAAAATAGGTTCAGCACTTGCAAAAAAGAAACGGATTTCCGCTTCTTCTTCTATATATATGTAAAAGAGTTCGTCCGCGTTAAAATGGATCAGCCACAGCCTAAACGAAAAGAGCTAGAAGGCTGAAATTTTCACACAATTTTCCATGCAGGTAGGAGGTGAGAACTAAGAAGGGAATTTTTTTTTGGACAACTCCTTCAAGTACCTCCTATACGATTTGGAGCACTTTTTACCCATTTTAAAAAACAAACAAGTAAGAAGGCTCTAGTCGGGGGAGCCCGACTAGAAGATACCCTGAACCCAGTTGCAATAAATATACAGTGCCTAGCTTGATAAACCGAATTAATGATTGCAGACCTTCATTCGGATTAACGGACAATTCGGATTAGCAGACATATGTATATGTATTACTATACTTTAAATAATATTTGAATTAAAACAAAGTTATTTAGTTCAAATAACTTTATAAAAAAAAAAAATATATGAAGTTTTAAATGAATTTAAAAGTCAATATGTATGTGTGTAGATGAATGTACTCTTTTATTTAACATTTCGTATAGAAACAAAATTTTCAATTGAAGTTTGCTGCGTTTTAAACGAACATGCTTCCAATGCTTTATTGCGCAATTCCTTGAGCACTAAAATGTTTTCACTGGCGATATGTTTCTCTTTTGCCCAATCGATGCAGGTATTAAATGCTGCAAGAGCTTCACTATTTTTCACATGCTTCAATGCATTTGGAAGTGCATCAATGTTCTCCTCATCAATTTCTGCATATTCGCCGGGTTTTAAAGTTTTTCTTTTTTTTAATAATTTCATGTCCGAATTATTAGCGAAGCTATTAAGTAACGAGATTAGTTGATTTAAGGGTTTATTTTATTCAGAAATGTTTACCTCTTAATTTTTTCAGCTTTTTTTTTAATGTCGCAAACTGTGGATGCACCCACTCCATATTTCTGAGCCAAAAGTTTACCAGATTGTCCGCGGTTTAACGCTTCTAAGATTTGCAATTTATCAGCAATTGATAGCGTTTCATGTGCACGTTTTTGAGACATAACGAATATGTATTTACATATGGATATAAATTTGTATTATGTTAACGCGGCCACAATCACGTGCAAACTAAACTTGAAACAAAAAGAAAAACGCGTCGCAAAAATACAATTGTTGGGAAAAGTCCCGTTAATTGTGAAATTCCATTCATATTATTGTAAACATAGCATACGAATGTGTAGAAAAAAAAGAAGAATAAATATGCACAAAGAAGCATAAAATAAAAATTCGGAATACAGAGCTGCAATCAATGCGGACTGCAAAGCATACAATAAACCATATTTCGTTTTCGGATTACTGGATTATTCGGATTACATACCCTTCGGATTATCAAGCTAGCACTGTATTTAATTTATATAAGACTTTGGTAAACTGGCTTAGCTTCCATCGATTAAGTTCAATATCTCCGGTGTTTCTCAACCGATTTGGACGAAATTTTCAGAAAAGTTCTATCATTATCCATTGCTTCAACCCTCATTTTTAGATTTTCCAAATTCGATATTTTATTGTTATCGATATTATGTGTATATCGGAAACCAGAATAGTTATCGATAATTTGAAGCAAACTTGTTCTGCTCATGGTATAGGAGAACTTAAATACAAAATCAGAAGTCTCTAGCTCTTGTAGTCTCTGAGATCCACGCGTTCATACAGACGGACAGACGGAAAGACGGACAGACAGACGGACATGGCTATATCGTCTCAGCTGTTGATGCTGATCAAGAATATATATACTTTATAGGGTCGGAGATGCTTCCTTCTGCCTGTTACATACTTTTGCACAAAACCATTATACCCTTATTTACCCATTTTATGGGTTAAGGGTATAATTACAATTACAACAAGTACCCATTCCACTACTGTCGCCTGACTGTCGCACAAGCTGAGGGTTTGATCGCGAGCGAGAATACAAAAACAAAACAAATGCGCAGTGACGCCTCCGCGTCGCACAAGCAAAGTCATAAAATAAGGTTCAGCACTTGCAAAAAAGAAACGGATTTCCGCTTCTTAATGAATAAGTGCATACACAATTAAGAGAACAATGCGCTTGAAAATAATTTTCATAATTTTATGTACATGTATCACTTCGCACAGTGCACATTTTTTCTTTTCAAATTTGTGTGCCTTTGACAATTGATTTACGAGCCAAGTAGCGTTTGTTGTTGTTGTCAGTGTTGTTGTTGGGCCCGCACTGCTACTTTTTGTTGGTGTCATTGATTTTAAAAAACAACAACAATATAACAAAACTTGGTGCGTCCAGAAAACTTTCCCACACCAGAATATGTTATGGGGGTGGATTCGCCTACTTGCTGCTTATATAACTTAGACAAAACGTAACACACTAACATTATTGATATATTATTGATATAAAATTTTGAACAAGCAAAGGGCGTTCACATAAGGGCGCGTGTTGCTCTTATGATAATCAGATAATTTGAAATCTCGCTCCGATCATGCGCCTTTGTTGTTGCTCATTTACGTTCGCTCTCTATTTTATGTGCGCGCTTTGCATGCCAATCATTAAGTTTAATAACCCTAGCTCCTCCGCACACACACTAAATTA
The DNA here is from genome assembly GCA_030179655.1 of Scaptomyza flava. NCBI lineage: Eukaryota > Metazoa > Arthropoda > Insecta > Diptera > Drosophilidae > Scaptomyza > Scaptomyza flava. Next base: position 25,553,569 of record JARNME010000314.1, read on the forward strand.
AAGCTTAAGGCAATGTAACTGCAGCCTATTAGATATGTTTTGCATTGATTCAGTGCGTGCGAAGAAGGTAGAGATACTACGCTCTTTGTTTGACTTGCAGAGCGCGCGCATACATAAGAGAGTTAGCCGAATCAGCTATAATTGGTGATGGAGCCTGCCTTTTTATAGCTCTTCTAAACAATATAATCGCGCTATGTCATACTTCAAGCTGCAGCAGAAATTTTTGCTGTAAATTTCCAACTTTTTCAGAATGGAAATTTATTACTGGCATTTGGAAATAACATGCATCCTGTTGCGTTTTACCGGTCCATTAATGAATGGACATTTTGATATTTATACTCCTTTAGAGGAAGTATTAACTCAAGATTCTGATACGTCAAGTGAATGCAAAACCGAAAATGTTAAAAATCCCGTTAAAAGACTTAGTCGGTTCGCCGACAAGGCAGAAAAAAGGTACTAAAACATTCATTTGAAAAAAAATCGTGATATTAATAGGGGTAAGCGCATAATTTTGAAGCTCATAGAGTTGCAGTGAGAAGACGTCAGGCTAGTAATCCTGATGCACGTCAAGAAAGGCGTTTGCGTTCATGGACTGTTAAATCCATGTCTGGCTTAAAATATGATTTTGGAATAGCTTACAAGTCAGATAAAGTTACTCAACTTGGTAGTATGAATTTGATATGCAAACATTGTATTGCTTTAAAATGGAAAAATGAGCCTTTGGGTATCTGTTGCAAGGCAGGAAAAGTTAAGCTTTCCCAAAATGAAAGTTTTCCTGATCCACTTAAAAGCTGAATAATTGGTTGACATCCCAAGCAGCTACTTTCAGATTTCTTTTTGTAGTACAAAAATTGTATTGAAAGTTGGTCAACCTTTAAAGTCCAAGGACAAGTGTATCACTTAATTGGTAGTGTCCGCCCTATGCCAAATGAAGAAATTAAGTTTTTTCAAATTTATTTTGTTGGTAATGATGAAAAGGAAGCTCAACTATGTTGCAAAAATATTTCAAATGTTGATTGTAGCGTAGTAAATGATCTTCAATGTATGTTTCATCATAATCGTTTTTTAAAAGATCTAAAAATGGCTCTTAATAATATACCAACAAGTACTAAAGATTATAAATTGATTATACATGCTGATCGAACACCCGCTGGTGCTCACAAAGGGCTTTACAATGCACCTCTATCAAGCGAAATAGCTTTAGTTATTGTTGGTCAGCAATTTGAAAAGCGCGATATTATTATTGAAAGTCATAATAATAAATTACATCGTATAAGTGAGGTACATCGATCTTACGATGCCTTTCAGTACCCTTTGTTATTTCCTTATGGCGAAGATGGCTATTCAGTGGATATACCACAATGGAATCCATTATTATAAAGGAGGAACCAAAAAAAAATATATATCTGCGTTAAGCTTTTACAGCTATAAAATAATGATTCGTCAATCTGAGTTAAATCATTTAATTTATTGTCGTTCCCTTTTAAGTCAGTTTTTGGTTGATATTTATGCTAAAATTGAAACAGAAAGGTTAAATTATATTCTCTACATTCAAGCGAAACTCAGAGCAGATAGCTATATACATCTACAAGATGCAATAGGCCAACAAGATGTTGTCGCAGCTCAACTTGGTCAGATGGTAATTTTACCATCTTCTTTTACAAGCTCTGCACGATATATGCATGAAAAGACTCAAGATGCTAAGACATATGTTCGCCATTATGGGCAACCAGATCTTTTCAAAACATTCACATGCAATCCACAATGGTATGACATAAAAAGTGTTTTAATACCGTGTCAAAAAACGTATGATCGTCACGATATTATAGCTATTGACAAAAGGTTCTTTGTTTGGAAGCGTGCTATGTTTCATGTACTCTGTGGAATGGCAAAATCGGGGCTTACCACGTATTCTACTTTGGTTGGAAAATAAAATAAGACCAGATAAAATTGATAAAATTATCTGTGCCGAAATACCAAACGCAGATGAGGATCCTTTGTTATTTAACATTGTTAAATCAAATATGATTCATGGTCCTTGCGGTTCATTTAATAATAAATCGCCATGCATGCAAAATGGAAAATGTACCAAAAGGTTTCCTCGACAATTACTTAAAGAAACTGTGACTGGAAAAGATAGTTACCCTCTATATCGTAGAAGAGCGATAGAAGATGGTGGTAATGCAATTAATATAAATGGTAATTGCATAGATAATCGTTGGGTTGTGCCTTATAACTGTGTACTATTGAGAACATTTGAAGCTCACATAAATGTTGAGTATTGTAGTTCTGTAAAGTCTATTAAATACATTTGTAAATATTTTAACAAGGGCAGTGATCAAGCATCATTTACTCTTGAAGACCAACGTAATGAAATTAATATGTACGAAAGTGACCGTTATATAAGAAGCTCAGTAGCGGTATGGAGAATCCTTGCATTTCCCATACACGAACGTTTTCCGTCTATTACACACTTAGCAGTTCATTTAGAAAATGGTCAACGGATATATTTTAACCCCAATAATCCGCAACAATTACTTGACAGATTAAGCACTACACCCAAAACCACTTTGCTAGCTTTCTTTGAGCTATGCACACGCGATAAGTTTGCAAGAACGCTTCTATATTGTGAAGTTCCATCGTACATGGAACAATAAAAAATTTCAAAGAAGAAAACGGGGGCATGATGTGCCAAATTTTCCTGGAGTTAAAAGAGATTCAGCTTTGGGAAGAGTTTACACTATTCATCCCAATTATACAGAATGTTTTTATTTAAGACTTATATTACATTTTGTAAGTGGCCCAACTTCATTTTTAAATTTAAAAACCGTTAGTGGTAAAGCATACGCATAATTTCAAATGACATTCGAGATTTTAGGATTACTAGAAGATGATAAGCACTGGGATTCAACTATAGCCGAAGCTGTCATATGTCAAAATCCTACAAAACTGCGAGAACTTTTTGCAATAATGTTAGTATTTTGTCAAATTTCAGATGCTCTTAAACTTTGGAATACTTATAAAGAAAGTTTCTCAGAAGATATTTTAAGAGCCTTTCATTTTTCACAACACAGAAATATTGATGAAAGTATTGTGAATAATGTATTAAATAGTTGTCTTATTTACATTGAAGATATTGTACTGTCTATTGGTGGTCAAAACTTGACTTATTATGGACTTCACTACCAATTAGATCCGAGGAAATTGTGCCATATATTGAATATCATAGAGAAACAAATTATGAAAATTGCGATAATTTTGTTGTTAATAATGAACGACTCCTTACTGCTGGGCAAAAACAAGTATACGAAAAGATACTACATAGCGTTGAAGCAGAAAAGGGAGAAATCTATTTTTTAGATGCACCTGGTGGAACAGGTAAAACGTATCTCTTAAATTTATTATTGGCAAAGGTACGGCAAAGTAAAAAAATTGCATTGGCCGTATCTTCTTCCGGTATCGCAGCCACTTTACTTAATGGTGGTCGCTCAGCGCATTCTACACTTAAGATTCCATTTAATTTGATTCATTTAGAAACACCACATTGCTCAATTTCAAAGCAATCTAATATTGCTGCTCTGCTCAAAGATTTCAAGCTTATTGTTTGGGATAAGTGTACTATGGGCCATAAAGGTGCTTTTGAAGCTGTAGATCGATCTTTGAAAGACATTCGAGATAGTGAACACTTAATGGGTGGCATAACTGTTCTCTTAGCTGGTGATTTTCGACAAACTCTTCCAGTGATCCCCAGAGGAACAAGAGCAGATAAAATAAATGCTTGCTTAAAGTCTTCAATTTTGTGGCCCAAAATACAGAAAATTGCATTAACAAAGAATATGCGAGTGCACTTAAAAGGTGGTAGCATAGCTGGTGAATTTGCAGAAATGCTTCTTCCAATAGGAAATGGATTATTTCCAACCCATGATGGCAAAATAACTTTACCATCCACTATGTGTCATGTTGTGAAAAGTATTGAAGAGCTAACTCTAAAAATATTTCCGGATATTACAAATATCTCTCAAAAATCACTCGAATGGTTTTCAGAACGTGCTATTTTGACTGCGAGAAATGACAATGCATTGGAAATAAACGAGTTTTTATTAGAATCATTTCAAAGTGAAGAAATTACATATAACTCTATTGATTCTGTAACTGAAATCGAAGATGCAGATCATTACTCCGTCGAGCTTCTTAATTCATTAAATCCGGCTGGCCTGCCTCAACATAAATTAACTTTAAAGATTGGTTCACCTGTAATGTTGATTCGCAACTTGAAGCCGCCAAAACTGTGCAATGGTACAAGATTGCAAGTTAAAGTTCTTCATAAGAATGTTGTCGAAGCAATGGTCTTTACTGGCAATGGTATAGGGGAAACGGTTTTTATACCGAGAATTCCATTAATACCTTCTGATTCTGAATTGCCAAATCAATTTAAAAGATTGCAAATTCCTTTAAAAGTTTGCTTTGCCTTAACAATTAATAAATCACAGGGACAAACTCTTAAATTAGCCGGACTAGACTTAAGATACGATTGTTTCTCTCATGGCCAATTTTATGTAGCCTGCTCAAGAGTCAGTTCACCAAAAAGTTTATTGGTATTAGAAACTGACGGAAAAACAACCAATGTCGTTTATAAAGAAGCTCTTAAAAGTTGTTGATAATTGCAAATTAAATTCAATTAAGTAGATAAGACCTACTGGGGAAATCACAATAAAAAATGACGCGCCTGATTCTCGACCTCAATGGTGGCGTGGAAAAGAGAATATTAAATACTTTGCTTTAATATTTTGGAAAATATTTTCTAATTTATTTATTATGTATCTATCTTCTATTGCTAAAATTTATGTAAACTATCCGCGCAGCGAAGTAAGCGGGCCACTTACTAGTATATATATATGTATATATATATGTATATATATTTTTTTTTTCTAAAAGAAAGGAGGTGTAATATATATATATACAATAATATATTAATAGAATTGGCCTTAGGCAAATAAACGTAAACCCACGGTGCCAAAGCTTTTAGCTTTCAAGCTTAAGCACCCACACGTGTCAAATACAGTTAGGAGCTTTTAAGCTTTCAAGCTTAAGCTAATCTAAGCTTGCACGCACAACTAAACCAATGCGTAAGAGTTACATTGACAATCCTATTCACCGTTAAATAAGTTATGCTTAAGAACTAGATAAGTAACTCTTCACACCTATGTTTACTTTACCTAGCCATAAGAACACATGTAAACTTTTGCTATAAATACGGACGCTGAGTCCATAATAAATCACTTACAGTCTAGCTCTCGCCTTTCATTATATGGCGATCCTGCCAGCTCTTGCCAAATACAAAACGGCAAAGCTGAAAAATAATGAGCGAGCGTATACAAAAACCAAGTAAGAAGGCTCTAGTCGGGAGAGCCCGACTAGAAGATACCCTGAACCCAGTTGCAATAAATAAATTAAATTTATGTAAGACTTTGGTATACTGACTTAGCTTCAATCGATTAAGTTCGATACTTCCGGTGTTTCTTAACCGATTAGGACGAAATTTTCAGAAAAGTTATATCGTTACCCATTACTTCAACCCTCATTTTTAGATTTTCCAAATTCGATATTTTATTGTTATCGATATTATATGTATATCGGAAACCAGAATAGTTATCGATAATTTGAAGCAAACTTGTTCTGCTCATGGTATAGGAGAACTTAAATACAAAATCAGAAGTCTCTAGCTCTTGTAGTCTCTGAGATCCACGCGTACATACAGACGGACAGACGGACAGACAGACGGACAGACGGACATGGCTATATCGTCTCGGCTGTTGATGCTGATCAAGAATATATATACTTTATAGGGTCGGAGATGCTTCCTTCTGCCTGTTACATACTTTTGCACAAAACCATTATACCCTTATTTACCCATTTTATGGGTTAAGGGTATACAAAAATTTTATTTCGGCCGTGTACGAGATTAGAACCCACGATCGGTGAGTCCGGGAGCGAAGAACCGCGCCTTAGACCGCTCGGCCAACGAACGAACTTGAGGTAGTGGGATATACTGACAGTAATAAGCCACTTGCTTTTAGTCCAAAGGAGAGTTTCATACATACAAACAAACATACATACAAGTGAAGCTAATATAAGCGTGTTAAAAAGGCAGGCATCACCACCAATTATGGCAACAACTGAATGCGGCACAAAAACACCACTAATATCTAAATATATAATAAAAATAGGCATATTTTAATTTGGCTGTGAGTCAATGGAATTCATTGTAAAACGATTGTTACAACGTTACAGTGTCTATACAAAGTATAGAACTCAATAAAATTGAATATACCAACTTATATTAATTTAATAGAATATTCAGACTGCATAGTTTTATTTGATTTTTAAATGCACTAAAGCAGCGTCTATATAACTATTATATAATATGCAAAATAGAAGACAACTATATATAAAGTTGCTTCAATTATTAAGTCGAAAATCGACTTAATTTTCTTGTGTTTTAAAAAACAACAAAAGAAATTAAAATACGTTGATCGTTATATAAATATTTAAATAATAGCAATTAAATTTTACTATAACTTATCATAAAATACGTATTTCAAGTGAATTTATATATATACGTATTTTAAAGGAATGTATATATACATAATACGAAAATCAGAATATTGAAAAACTCACTGATTCAAAATGTAACTTTCGATGTTATTATTATCCTTAATATAAAAAATATTAAAAAATTCACTGAAACGAAAAGTTACTTTCTTTGTTCAAATTAAATATAAACAAAAATGCATAACCAATTCCCTTACCATTGTATGTAAAAACATAATGTTGAAAAGAGCACTACAGTTATTGCTCTAAGCAGCAGATTCCGAGCTCATACATACAACGCTTGCACTTAAGAGCTAGGTATGGGTGGTGCAAATTAGGCAATGCAATTCCTTAAACAGCAGCCTCTTAGTTATGGTTAGCTTAGCTTAGTGAGTGCGGAGGACATAGGGATATTAAGATTTATGTTTGAAAATAAAATAGAGAGTGAACGTAAATGAGCAACAACAAAGGAGCATGATCGGAGCGAGATTTCAAATTATCTGATTATCATAAGAGCAACACACGCGCTTGTGTGAACGCCCTTTGCTTATTCGAAATTGTATATCAATAATATATCAATAATGTTAGCGTGTTACGTTTTGTCTAAGTTATATAAGCAGCAAGTAGGCGAATCAAACCCCATAACATATTCTGGTGTGGGAAATTTTTCCAGGCGCACCAACTTTTGTTATGTTGTTGTTTTTTTTTTTTTTAATCAATGACACCAACAAAAAGTAGCAGTGCGGGCCCAACAACAACACTGACAACAACAACAAACGCTACTTGCCTCGTAAAACAATTGTCAAAGGCACACAAATTTGAAAAGAAAAAATGTGCAATGTGCGAAGTTATACATGTACATAAAATTATGAAAACTATTTTCAAGCGAGTTACAAGTCGTGGGCCGTAGGAAGATTGCGGGATCCTTGTGCTTCGCTGGATTTATATGTGTCTATGTATTTATGCAGAGTTGAAAAATAAAACAGACATCTTTCTTCTTTGAGAGTAGAAATCCAAGTGTTTTCATATATTTCTTATAGCTCTAACGAAACCTAAGTACAATATGTAGTGTGAGAGGGAAAATGTATATATGTATGTATATATATATTATATGACAGCCGCCTACTACAAGAAGTGCTGACTCCGCTTGAGGCCGGATGCTCGTGGCGAGAAATCGGTCGTTCTTGTGTTGCAATAAAGTATGTTGGTCAGTTTAATGACATCTGGCATACATATTGCGGAATGTCCAGCGTAGCTACAGGGTGGTCTGAGCTGAAGTGCTGTTGTGACATATGCGTTTCATGTGTGGGTGCGGGGCGGTTTGAGTGGAGGGGCTAGGTAGGATACCGATAGATCGGTAACTAGCGCATTGTTCACTTAATTGTGTATGCACTTATTCATTAAGAAGCGGAAATCCGTTTCTTTTTTGCAAGTGTCGAACCTTTTCTTATGATTTTGCTAGTGCGACGCGAAGGCGTCACTGCGCATTTGTTTTGTTTTTGTATTCTCGCTCGCGATCAAACTCTCAGCTTGTGCGACAATCAGGCGACAATCAGGCGACAGTAGTGGAATGGGTACTTGTTGTAATTGTAATTTGTTTTTTAAAATGGCTAAAAAGTGCTCTAAATCGTATGGGAGGTACTTGAAGGAGTTGTCCAAATAAAAATTCCCTTCTTAGTGCTCACTTACTACCTGCATGGAAAATTGTGTGAAAATTTCAGCCTTCTAGCTCTTTTCGTTTAGGCTGTGGCTCTTCCATTCTCATCAGGACAAACTCTTTTATATATATAGATAAATTTTAAAAATTATTTTAATCATATATATCTCTTTGAATGTAAGAATTTTTTATATCGTTCACGAATAAGTATAGTTTTTCAGCTTGGAATTCACTTATAATTCACTTAATTTGTTACCACTCGCACTGGTTATTCAAAACTTAATAAGAATAATGATAAGAAAAAGAATTGACTTTGCACCTACGGAACAAATCACGCAAAAATCCGTTATACGATTGTAAGACAAACAAGTGGAAGCGTTGCAATCGGACAAAACCGACTGAGACATACTCGTTACCTGTATTAAAGCCGGTAAAAGGAGGACTGATTTTTGCAAAGCTTCAAGTCTCTAGCTTGAAGGGTGTGAAAAAAGGTTTCGTTCATACGGACGGACGGACGGCCGGACAGACACCATGACGGACGTTGCACAAACGCAATATACTCTTTACCTTAAATCATATTTTATGTTATTGTTGTTTTTAATATTCTTCAATTAGTGCGAGCGAGCGCGATAGCGGAAAGCATGTGCAGATGCTTTTGTTTTTATACCCTTAACCCATAAAATGGGTAAATAAGGGTATAATGGTTTTGTGCAAAAGTATGTAACAGGCAGAAGGAAGCATCTCCGACCCTATAAAGTATATATATTCTTGATCAGCATCAACAGCCGAGACGATATAGCCATGTCCGTCTGTCTGTCCGTCTGTCCGTCTGACCGTCTGTCCGTCTGTCCGTCTGTATGAACGCGTGGATCTCAGAGACTACAAGAGCTAGAGACTTCTGATTTTGTATATAAGTTCTCTTATACCATGAGCAGAACAAGTTTGCTTCAAATTATCGATAACTATTCTGGTTTCCGATATACACATAATATCGATAACAATAAAATATCGAATTTGGAAAATCTAAAAATGAGGGTTGAAGTAATGGATAACGATATAACTTTTCTGAAAATTTCGTCCAAATCGGTTGAGAAACACCGGAGATATTGAACTTAATCGATGGAAGCTAAGCCAGTATACCAAAGTCTTATATAAATTAAATATATTTATTGCAACTGGGTTCAGGGTATCTTCTAGTCGGGCTCTCCCGACTAGAGCCTTCTTACGTGTTGCCCTTACGCTTAGCAGACCTTCTGTTGTAAGACAAGCGGCGGGCCAGCTGTATATACTCTAAAAAGAATCTAAAGTGACATGTTTTATGTAAAGTTATTGGATGACCAAAAAAAAATAAAAAAATTATAAAGGTCTTTGGCTGACAAAAAAAAAATATAAAGGTCTTTGGTGACCAATATAATTTTTTGGTCAGAATAATGGTTAAATATGACCAATATAATTTTTTGGTCAGAATAATGGTTAAATATGACCAATATAAGTTTTTGGTCAAAATAATGGTTAAATATGACCAAAATATTTCTTCTCAATTCAATTTCAATTTTGAAAAATAATGGTTATTATGAGTCCCTGGCTATAGGTGTATCGGATTCGACCACAAGGTTGCCGACTGCCACTATAAAAGCGAGGTCTGCCGCCAGTGCGGCCAGTCTGATCACGCCGCAAGAAAGTGCACCAGCCCGGTGGACTCCCTGAATTGCCGCTTCAGGGGGCTACCCTCGGAGCATTATATGCTCCTGTGTCCGGTATACGGAGCAGTGCTAGCGAAGGTGCAAGCTAGACATTAATGTTTAGCTTCATTCAAGCGAATTGTTCCGTGGCCGAGCCACCAACATCGAGCGTGGAGACCGCATGCGGGAATCTGGTCACGGAAACGCACTTGTCCAGGAGCCCTTCGCAGATTTGGCTGGCAGAATTACGGGATTCCTCGTGGGAATGCGCGTTTTCGTCGACAAGCGTAGAAAGGCAGCAGTCGTCGTTGACGACCCGGACGGCATTTGCATGCCCATAGCGCCGGTCATCACCGAATTTGGCGTATGTGTGAGTGTCACTGGAAAATTTGGCTCGTTTTTCCTGACCTCCATTCATCGCCGAACTGGACCCCGTACCTTAGGTACCTGAATGCGGTGCTACTGAAGGCACGTTCGATAATCGCTGAGCGCATAGCGATATCGACGTGATAATTGTCAGTGAAGCAGCGCGTATGTGGGCTACATATGACTGGAGAGTGGACGAATGGGACGTTAGTGATCACAACATTATTACTGTTCTGATTACTCGCAACCCCCAGAACGCAGTTGAGAGCTTTGCTCCTGTGCCGTCCTGGAATCTTACGAATGCACGCTGGCGATTGTTCGGTGATGGAGTCGCAAGGCTTGCAGCCAAATGGATAGAATATCATGGAACGACGCCGTTGGATTTCCAAGTGTCGACACTACGTATTCTAGTGCAAGACGTGTGTGGCAGAGTGCTTGGACGCAGATCTCCAAGAACCCTGCGGAAGCTGGTCTGGTGAATTGCCGACCTTAGTACCAAACGCCAAGAGGTCAGGAGGTTGAGGCGAAGGCTCCAGAATGCCCGTCGACGTGGTCACGTTGATAATGCCGAGCAACTTGCGATTGAGCTGCGGATATCCGCTGGTCAATACAAGAAGCTAATTCTGTCGGAGAAGGAAAAAGAATGGCACCGCTTCGTGGGAGAGCACAGGGGTGATCCATGGGGGCACGTCTACAAGATTTGCCGAGCACTCAAGAAGAGCATCGATTTTGGGTGTCTCCGGTCGAATGGCGAGCTGGTCGTAACATGGCACGACTGTGCGGGAGTGCTGCTTTGCAACTTCTTTCCTGTTGCGGAGTCGGCTGCATCCACGGCCATACCGGATGTCTCACCGCCACCGCTTGTTGCCTCCGAGGTGGATGCATGTATCGCCAGGTTGAAGAGCAGGCGCTCTCCCGGCATGGATGGCATCACCGGAACGATCTGTAAGGAGTTGTGGCGTGCTATCCCTCAGCACCTAACAGCGATGTATTCCCGTTGTATGGAACAAGGCTACTTTCCCAACGAGTGGGAACGCCCGCGATTGGTTGCGTTGCTCAAGGGGACCGATAAGGATAGAAGCGATCCGAGTTCTTATCTGATGCCAGTTCTTGGCAAGGTGCTGGAGGGACTCATGGTGAACCGTATTGAAGATGTGCTACCGGCCGGATTTCGACCAGGACTCTGCGTTGAGGACGCCTGGAGGCACGTTAAAAACACCGTTTTCGCCAGAAGATCAAAGTACGTGCTTGGAATCTTTGTTGATTTTAGGGGTGCTTTTGATCGTGTTGAGTGGAACGCGGTGCTGAGACGACTTGTTAATGTAGGATGCCAAGAAGCCAGGTTGTGGAGCAGCTTCTTCTCTGGCAGGAGCGCAAGTATCGTGAGCAGGCATGGAGAACACACTGTTCCGGTGACACAAGTTTGCCCACAGGGCTCCATCAGTGATCCATTTATATGGAACCTCATGATGGATGTGTTTCTTCAGCGCTTGGAGCCACATTGCCCGCTCAGCGCGTATGCAGACGATTTGTTGCTTCTTGTCGAGGGAGATTCCCTCAAAGTCTTGGAAGAAAAAGGTACGGAACTGATGTCCATACTAGAAGCTTGGGGGAACGAGGTCGGAGTTGCTGTTTCCACCAGCAAATCGGCCTTGATGCTACTGAGAGGCAGTCTGTCGCAAAATAGGCCGCCAGTGGTACGGCTTGAACAAACAAGTCTGCCATATGTCAAGAAATACCGATACCTGGGCACCACAGTCGGCGAGCGGTTGATTTCAACCTGCATATCGCCACTTTACGCGTTCGGCTGACTGGAGTCGTTATGGCTTTGGCACACGTACTGCGGGTCGACTGGGGTGTCAGTTTTGCGACAAGCGGACCATACATGCTGGACTCATGGTGCCTTGTGCACTATTTGGTGCCTCAGTGTGGTATGACGTCGTGATGAGCCAAGTGACAGCCAAACACAAGTTGATGTCGTGCCAGCGGATGATCCTGTATGGATCTCTGCCGATCTGCCGCACAGTATCCGCTGTTGCGATGCAGATCCCCCGCTTGACCTTGCTGCCATGCGCTTGGCAATAAGGTTCAAGCTCAAGCGAAACTACCCGTTGAAGGATGGCGATTGGCTGTTCGGTCGGGACTTTGCAGGTCTTGACTGGAAATCGAAATTGGTGCTGCTGGACGAATGCTTGTTGCGAGAGTGGCAGCTCAGGTGAGATGGTGCCAGTAACGGACGAGTTACACACCAATTTTTTCCGGACGCAAGCTTTATCTTCAGGCGGCGAGACTTTGTCTTTAGCCAACGCGCTGGATTCTTGCTGACTGGCCATGGGTCGCTGAACGCAAATATGTACGCGAGGAGAATTAGTCCCACGCCTGTATGTATGTGCGGCGTGGTACTTGAGGACTGGCACTAAAAAAATGCAAACGGAAAGCCCCAAAAATAACCGCCTATGCAGACGACATAAGCATACTTATGACGGGCAAGTGCCCATCGACAATCAGCTCAGTCATGGACCACACACTCAAAGAGATACTAGCATGGGCAATGGAAGCCGGTCTAAGTATCAACGCGGACATGACGGACCTTATTCTCTTTACTAAAAGACACAAGGTACCACGATGTACTCCACCGAAAATAAACGATAAGACGCTGATACCAAAGGAAAGTTTCAAAACATCTCATACTGCTCAAAGGAATACTGGTAAGGTGGAAAGCCACAGAAAAGTCCACATACCTACAACAAATGGAAAAAACCCAGCGACATGCATTCACGTGCATCACAGTGTCACTGAGGACTACACCAACCAAAGCACTACAGATCATACTTAATTTCAACCGACATACAGGCACGCCTAATAGCAAAAAAGACAACATGACGATACACAACTACGTGCATAGTACGATTGGAAGAGAGACTCAAGTCGAAACAGACTATATCAGCCCATGAAACAATTTTAGCTTCACGCCCACGCTCCTAGGAAATATGACTGGCGCTCAGGAGCAGAGCAGACGGCCATTAACATATAGGTATACAGAAGGGTCAAAAATCAGGGAGGGAGTCGGCGCAGCAGTGTATTGCGCCGAACCACCCATGAGCCTGTCATACAAACTCCCGGACCACTGCAGCAGGCCTTGCAGGCCCACAACATAAGCTCTCGGAAACGCTAGATGCACTCAGCACCTTAAAAAAAGTGCGCATCTATTGGATTCCAAGCCATCAGGGATTCGAGGGCAACGAGATAGCATACACTCTGGCTAAGCAAGGTGCAACGGGACTCAACATAGTGCGGAAGTTCCGATCTCCCTGCGAACGCAACACTTCTACATGGAAACACAGGCAGGGGATTCAGCAGCACTAAGGTGGACAAACACCTCTGAGGACAAAATGTCCAAAATAATGTGCAAAACCTATGACGACAAACCAACGAAATAAATGCTAAAGCTTCACAGGCATGACTGCCGAAGGCTGAACGGCCACTGCCTAGTCGCAGTACACGCGAAATGGCTAGGTATAACAGACAACGACGAATGCAGGAAATGCAAGGATCCAGGTGTCAAGGAAACGCTGGAGCACTTTCTTTGCAGCTGTCCCGCACTGGCAGCACGTTTTCGCCACTTCCAAGTTCCTTGTGCTCTAAATGTCTTTCCAACATGCTGAATGTTGAGTTCCAACGCGTGGGAACATCAAGAACTGGATTGCTTACTTTCATTGACACTAAAATACGTCTATAATAAAAAATGAGTTATCAAAACATTAAAAAATTAGTATTTTAATCATAATATGCAAAAATTAAAAAAGGATTACAAATATATTTACTTCAAATTTGGAGTCCTAAGCATTTTCACAACTTGCCGAGCTTCAGTCACAATTGGGCTGAATATTTCTCCACCAAGAAAATCTTTAACTGCAAGCTGCAATGTATGTGCCGCACATTTCACATTAGATACGTGCAAGTGTTCTAAAGGAATTTCAGAAGCACAATTTTCACCAGCAAATCGGCCTTGATGCTACTGAGAGGCAGTCTGTCGCAAAATAGGCCGCCAGTGGTACGGCTTGAACAAACAAGTCTGCCATATGTCAAGAAATACCGATACCTGGGCACCACAGTCGGCGAGCGGTTGATTTCAACCTGCATATCGCCACTTTACGCGTTCGGCTGACTGGAGTCGTTATGGCTTTGGCACACGTACTGCGGGTCGACTGGGGTGTCAGTTTTGCGACAAGCGGACCATACATGCTGGACTCATGGTGCCTTGTGCACTATTTGGTGCCTCAGTGTGGTATGACGTCGTGATGAGCCAAGTGACAGCCAAACACAAGTTGATGTCGTGCCAGCGGATGATCCTGTATGGATCTCTGCCGATCTGCCGCACAGTATCCGCTGTTGCGATGCAGATCCCCCGCTTGACCTTGCTGCCATGCGCTTGGCAATAAGGTTCAAGCTCAAGCGAAACTACCCGTTGAAGGATGGCGATTGGCTGTTCGGTCGGGACTTTGCAGGTCTTGACTGGAAATCGAAATTGGTGCTGCTGGACGAATGCTTGTTGCGAGAGTGGCAGCTCAGGTGAGATGGTGCCAGTAACGGACGAGTTACACACCAATTTTTTCCGGACGCAAGCTTTATCTTCAGGCGGCGAGACTTTGTCTTTAGCCAACGCGCTGGATTCTTGCTGACTGGCCATGGGTCGCTGAACGCAAATATGTACGCGAGGAGAATTAGTCCCACGCCTGTATGTATGTGCGGCGTGGTACTTGAGGACTGGCACTAAAAAAATGCAAACGGAAAGCCCCAAAAATAACCGCCTATGCAGACGACATAAGCATACTTATGACGGGCAAGTGCCCATCGACAATCAGCTCAGTCATGGACCACACACTCAAAGAGATACTAGCATGGGCAATGGAAGCCGGTCTAAGTATCAACGCGGACATGACGGACCTTATTCTCTTTACTAAAAGACACAAGGTACCACGATGTACTCCACCGAAAATAAACGATAAGACGCTGATACCAAAGGAAAGTTTCAAAACATCTCATACTGCTCAAAGGAATACTGGTAAGGTGGAAAGCCACAGAAAAGTCCACATACCTACAACAAATGGAAAAAAACCCAGCGACATGCATTCACGTGCATCACAGTGTCACTGAGGACTACACCAACCAAAGCACTACAGATCATACTTAATTTCAACCGACATACAGGCACGCCTAATAGCAAAAAAGACAACATGACGATACACAACTACGTGCATAGTACGATTGGAAGAGAGACTCAAGTCGAAACAGACTATATCAGCCCATGAAACAATTTAGCTTCACGCCCACGCTCCTAGGAAAATATGACTGGCGCTCAGGAGCAGAGCAGACGGCCATAACATATAGGTATACAGACGGGTCAAAAATCAGGGAGGGAGTCGGCGCAGCAGTGTATTGCGCCGAACCACCCATGAGCCTGTCATACAAACTCCCGGACCACTGCAGCAGGCCTTGCAGGCCCACAACATAAGCTCTCGGAAACGCTAGATGCACTCAGCACCTTAAAAAAAGTGCGCATCTATTGGATTCCAAGCCATCAGGGATTCGAGGGCAACGAGATAGCATACACTCTGGCTAAGCAAGGTGCAACGGGACTCAACATAGTGCGGAAGTTCCGATCTCCCTGCGAACGCAACACTTCTACATGGAAACACAGGCAGGGGATTCAGCAGCACTAAGGTGGACAAACACCTCTGAGGACAAAATGTCCAAAATAATGTGCAAAGCCTATGACGACAAACCAACGAAATAAATGCTAAAGCTTCACAGGCATGACTGCCGAAGGCTGAACGGCCACTGCCTAGTCGCAGTACACGCGAAATGGCTAGGTATAACAGACAACGACGAATGCAGGAAATGCAAGGATCCAGGTGTCAAGGAAACGCTGGAGCACTTTCTTTGCAGCTGTCCCGCACTGGCAGCACGTTTACGCCACTTCCAAGTTCCTTGTGCTCTAAATGTCTTTCCAACATGCTGAATGTTGAGTTCCAACGCGTGGGAACATCAAGAACTGGATTGCTTACTTTCATTGACACTAAAATACGTCTATAATAAAAAAATGAGTTATCAAAACATTAAAAAATTAGTATTTTAATCATAATATGCAAAAATTAAAAAAGGATTACAAAATATATTTACTTCAAATTTGGAGTCCTAAGCATTTTCACAACTTGCCGAGCTTCAGTCACAATTGGGCTGAATATTTCTCCACCAAGAAAATCTTTAACTGCAAGCTGCAATGTATGTGCCGCACATTTCACATTAGATACGTGCAAGTGTTCTAAAGGAATTTCAGAAGCACAATTTTCACCAGCAAATCGGCCTTGATGCTACTGAGAGGCAGTCTGTCGCAAAATAGGCCGCCAGTGGTACGGCTTGAACAAACAAGTCTGCCATATGTCAAGAAATACCGATACCTGGGCACCACAGTCGGCGAGCGGTTGATTTCAACCTGCATATCGCCACTTTACGCGTTCGGCTGACTGGAGTCGTTATGGCTTTGGCACACGTACTGCGGGTCGACTGGGGTGTCAGTTTTGCGACAAGCGGACCATACATGCTGGACTCATGGTGCCTTGTGCACTATTGGTGCCTCAGTGTGGTATGACGTCGTGATGAGCCAAGTGACAGCCAAACACAAGTTGATGTCGTGCCAGCGGATGATCCTGTATGGATCTCTGCCGATCTGCCGCACAGTATCCGCTGTTGCGATGCAGATCCCCCGCTTGACCTTGCTGCCATGCGCTTGGCAATAAGGTTCAAGCTCAAGCGAAACTACCCGTTGAAGGATGGCGATTGGCTGTTCGGTCGGGACTTTGCAGGTCTTGACTGGAAATCGAAATTGGTGCTGCTGGACGAATGCTTGTTGCGAGAGTGGCAGCTCAGGTGAGATGGTGCCAGTAACGGACGAGTTACACACCAATTTTTTCCGGACGCAAGCTTTATCTTCAGGCGGCGAGACTTGTCTTTAGCCAACGCGCTGGATTCTTGCTGACTGGCCATGGGTCGCTGAACGCAAATATGTACGCGAGGAGAATTAGTCCCACGCCTGTATGTATGTGCGGCGTGGTACTTGAGGACTGGCACTAAAAAAATGCAAACGGAAAGCCCCAAAAATAACCGCCTGTGCAGACGACATAAGCATACTTATGACGGGCAAGTGCCCATCGACAATCAGCTCAGTCATGGACCACACACTCAAAGAGATACTAGCATGGGCAATGGAAGCCGGTCTAAGTATCAACGCGGACATGACGGACCTTATTCTCTTTACTAAAAGACACAAGGTACCACGATGTACTCCACCGAAAATAAACGATAAGACGCTGATACCAAAGGAAAGTTTCAAAACATCTCATACTGCTCAAAGGAATACTGGTAAGGTGGAAAGCCACAGAAAAGTCCACATACCTACAACAAATGGAAAAAACCCAGCGACATGCATTCACGTGCATCACAGTGTCACTGAGGACTACACCAACCAAAGCACTACAGATCATACTTAATTTCAACCGACATACAGGCACGCCTAATAGCAAAAAAGACAACATGACGATACACAACTACGTGCATAGTACGATTGGAAGAGAGACTCAAGTCGAAACAGACTATATCAGCCCATGAAACAATTTTAGCTTCACGCCCACGCTCCTAGGAAAATATGACTGGCGCTCAGGAGCAGAGCAGACGGCCATTAACATATAGGTATACAGAAGGGTCAAAAATCAGGGAGGGAGTCGGCGCAGCAGTGTATTGCGCCGAACCACCCATGAGCCTGTCATACAAACTCCCGGACCACTGCAGCAGGCCTTGCAGGCCCACAACATAAGCTCTCGGAAACGCTAGATGCACTCAGCACCTTAAAAAAAGTGCGCATCTATTGGATTCCAAGCCATCAGGGATTCGAGGGCAACGAGATAGCATACACTCTGGCTAAGCAAGGTGCAACGGGACTCAACATAGTGCGGAAGTTCCGATCTCCCTGCGAACGCAACACTTCTACATGGAAACACAGGCAGGGGATTCAGCAGCACTAAGGTGGACAAACACCTCTGAGGACAAAATGTCCAAAATAATGTGCAAAACCTATGACGACAAACCAACGAAATAAATGCTAAAGCTTCACAGGCATGACTGCCGAAGGCTGAACGGCCACTGCCTAGTCGCAGTACACGCGAAATGGCTAGGTATAACAGACAACGACGAATGCAGGAAATGCAAGGATCCAGGTGTCAAGGAAACGCTGGAGCACTTTCTTTGCAGCTGTCCCGCACTGGCAGCACGTTTACGCCACTTCCAAGTTCCTTGTGCTCTAAATGTCTTTCCAACATGCTGAATGTTGAGTTCCAACGCGTGGGAACATCAAGAACTGGATTGCTTACTTTCATTGACACTAAAATACGTCTATAATAAAAAAATGAGTTATCAAAACATTAAAAAATTAGTATTTTAATCATAATATGCAAAAATTAAAAAAGGATTACAAATATATTTACTTCAAATTTGGAGTCCTAAGCATTTTCACAACTTGCCGAGCTTCAGTCACAATTGGGCTGAATATTTCTCCACCAAGAAAATCTTTAACTGCAAGCTGCAATGTATGTGCCGCACATTTCACATTAGATACGTGCAAGTGTTCTAAAGGAATTTCAGAAGCACAATTTTCACCAGCAAATCGGCCTTGATGCTACTGAGAGGCAGTCTGTCGCAAAATAGGCCGCCAGTGGTACGGCTTGAACAAACAAGTCTGCCATATGTCAAGAAATACCGATACCTGGGCACCACAGTCGGCGAGCGGTTGATTTCAACCTGCATATCGCCACTTTACGCGTTCGGCTGACTGGAGTCGTTATGGCTTTGGCACACGTACTGCGGTCGACTGGGGTGTCAGTTTTGCGACAAGCGGACCATACATGCTGGACTCATGGTGCCTTGTGCACTATTTGGTGCCTCAGTGTGGTATGACGTCGTGATGAGCCAAGTGACAGCCAAACACAAGTTGATGTCGTGCCAGCGGATGATCCTGTATGGATCTCTGCCGATCTGCCGCACAGTATCCGCTGTTGCGATGCAGATCCCCGCTTGACCTTGCTGCCATGCGCTTGGCAATAAGGTTCAAGCTCAAGCGAAACTACCCGTTGAAGGATGGCGATTGGCTGTTCGGTCGGGACTTTGCAGGTCTTGACTGGAAATCGAAATTGGTGCTGCTGGACGAATGCTTGTTGCGAGAGTGGCAGCTCAGGTGAGATGGTGCCAGTAACGGACGAGTTACACACCAATTTTTCCGGACGCAAGCTTTATCTTCAGGCGGCGAGACTTTGTCTTTAGCCAACGCGCTGGATTCTTGCTGACTGGCCATGGGTCGCTGAACGCAAATATGTACGCGAGGAGAATTAGTCCCACGCCTGTATGTATGTGCGGCGTGGTACTTGAGGACTGGCACTAAAAAAATGCAAACGGAAAGCCCCAAAAATAACCGCCTATGCAGACGACATAAGCATACTTATGACGGGCAAGTGCCCATCGACAATCAGCTCAGTCATGGACCACACACTCAAAGAGATACTAGCATGGGCAATGGAAGCCGGTCTAAGTATCAACGCGGACATGACGGACCTTATTCTCTTTACTAAAAGACACAAGGTACCACGATGTACTCCACCGAAAATAAACGATAAGACGCTGATACCAAAGGAAAGTTTCAAAACATCTCATACTGCTCAAAGGAATACTGGTAAGGTGGAAAGCCACAGAAAAGTCCACATACCTACAACAAATGGAAAAAACCCAGCGACATGCATTCACGTGCATCACAGTGTCACTGAGGACTACACCAACCAAAGCACTACAGATCATACTTAATTTCAACCGACATACAGGCACGCCTAATAGCAAAAAAGACAACATGACGATACACAACTACGTGCATAGTACGATTGGAAGAGAGACTCAAGTCGAAACAGACTATATCAGCCCATGAAACAATTTTAGCTTCACGCCCACGCTCCTAGGAAAATATGACTGGCGCTCAGGAGCAGAGCAGACGGCCATTAACATATAGGTATACAGACGGGTCAAAAATCAGGGAGGGAGTCGGCGCAGCAGTGTATTGCGCCGAACCACCCATGAGCCTGTCATACAAACTCCCGGACCACTGCAGCAGGCCTTGCAGGCCCACAACATAAGCTCTCGGAAACGCTAGATGCACTCAGCACCTTAAAAAAAAGTGCGCATCTATTGGATTCCAAGCCATCAGGGATTCGAGGGCAACGAGATAGCATACACTCTGGCTAAGCAAGGTGCAACGGGACTCAACATAGTGCGGAAGTTCCGATCTCCCTGCGAACGCAACACTTCTACATGGAAACACAGGCAGGGGATTCAGCAGCACTAAGGTGGACAAACACCTCTGAGGACAAAATGTCCAAAATAATGTGCAAAACCTATGACGACAAACCAACGAAATAAATGCTAAAGCTTCACAGGCATGACTGCCGAAGGCTGAACGGCCACTGCCTAGTCGCAGTACACGCGAAATGGCTAGGTATAACAGACAACGACGAATGCAGGAAATGCAAGGATCCAGGTGTCAAGGAAACGCTGGAGCACTTTCTTTGCAGCTGTCCCGCACTGGCAGCACGTTTACGCCACTTCCAAGTTCCTTGTGCTCTAAATGTCTTTCCAACATGCTGAATGTTGAGTTCCAACGCGTGGGAACATCAAAAACTGGATTGCTTACTTTCATTGACACTAAAATACGTCTATAATAAAAAAATGAGTTATCAAAACATTAAAAAATTAGTATTTTAATCATAATATGCAAAAATTAAAAAAGGATTACAAAATATATTTACTTCAAATTTGGAGTCCTAAGCATTTTCACAACTTGCCGAGCTTCAGTCACAATTGGGCTGAATATTTCTCCACCAAGAAAATCTTTAACTGCAAGCTGCAATGTATGTGCCGCACATTTCACATTAGATACGTGCAAGTGTTCTAAAGGAATTTCAGAAGCACAATTTTCACCAGCAAATCGGCCTTGATGCTACTGAGAGGCAGTCTGTCGCAAAATAGGCCGCCAGTGGTACGGCTTGAACAAACAAGTCTGCCATATGTCAAGAAATACCGATACCTGGGCACCACAGTCGGCGAGCGGTTGATTTCAACCTGCATATCGCCACTTTACGCGTTCGGCTGACTGGAGTCGTTATGGCTTTGGCACACGTACTGCGGGTCGACTGGGGTGTCAGTTTTGCGACAAGCGGACCATACATGCTGGACTCAGGGTGCCTTGTGCACTATTTGGTGCCTCAGTGTGGTATGACGTCGTGATGAGCCAAGTGACAGCCAAACACAAGTTGATGTCGTGCCAGCGGATGATCCTGTATGGATCTCTGCCGATCTGCCGCACAGTATCCGCTGTTGCGATGCAGATCCCCCGCTTGACCTTGCTGCCATGCGCTTGGCAATAAGGTTCAAGCTCAAGCGAAACTACCCGTTGAAGGATGGCGATTGGCTGTTCGGCCGGGACTTTGCAGGTCTTGACTGGAAATCGAAATTGGTGCTGCTGGACGAATGCTTGTTGCGAGAGTGGCAGCTCAGGTGAGATGGTGCCAGTAACGGACGAGTTACACACCAATTTTTTCCGGACGCAAGCTTTATCTTCAGGCGGCGAGACTTTGTCTTTAGCCAACGCGCTGGATTCTTGCTGACTGGCCATGGGTCGCTGAACGCAAATATGTACGCGAGGAGAATTAGTCCCACGCCTGTATGTATGTGCGGCGTGGTACTTGAGGACTGGCACTAAAAAAATGCAAACGGAAAGCCCCAAAAATAACCGCCTATGCAGACGACATAAGCATACTTATGACGGGCAAGTGCCCATCGACAATCAGCTCAGTCATGGACCACACACTCAAAGAGATACTAGCATGGGCAATGGAAGCCGGTCTAAGTATCAACGCGGACATGACGGACCTTATTCTCTTTACTAAAAGACACAAGGTACCACGATGTACTCCACCGAAAATAAACGATAAGACGCTGATACCAAAGGAAAGTTTCAAAACATCTCATACTGCTCAAAGGAATACTGGTAAGGTGGAAAGCCACAGAAAAGTCCACATACCTACAACAAATGGAAAAAACCCAGCGACATGCATTCACGTGCATCACAGTGTCACTGAGGACTACACCAACCAAAGCACTACAGATCATACTTAATTTCAACCGACATACAGGCACGCCTAATAGCAAAAAAGACAACATGACGATACACAACTACGTGCATAGTACGATTGGAAGAGAGACTCAAGTCGAAACAGACTATATCAGCCCATGAAACAATTTTAGCTTCACGCCCACGCTCCTAGGAAAATATGACTGGCGCTCAGGAGCAGAGCAGACGGCCATTAACATATAGGTATACAGACGGGTCAAAATCAGGGAGGGAGTCGGCGCAGCAGTGTATTGCGCCGAACCACCCATGAGCCTGTCATACAAACTCCCGGACCACTGCAGCAGGCCTTGCAGGCCCACAACATAAGCTCTCGGAAACGCTAGATGCACTCAGCACCTTAAAAAAAAGTGCGCATCTATTGGATTCCAAGCCATCAGGGATTCGAGGGCAACGAGATAGCATACACTCTGGCTAAGCAAGGTGCAACGGGACTCAACATAGTGCGGAAGTTCCGATCTCCCTGCGAACGCAACACTTCTACATGGAAACACAGGCAGGGGATTCAGCAGCACTAAGGTGGACAAACACCTCTGAGGACAAAATGTCCAAAATAATGTGCAAAACCTATGACGACAAACCAACGAAATAAATGCTAAAGCTTCACAGGCATGACTGCCGAAGGCTGAACGGCCACTGCCTAGTCGCAGTACACGCGAAATGGCTAGGTATAACAGACAACGACGAATGCAGGAAATGCAAGGATCCAGGTGTCAAGGAAACGCTGGAGCACCTCCTTCGCAGCTGTCCCGCACTGGCAGCACGTTTACGCAACTTCCAAGTTCCTTGTGCTCTAAATGTCTTTCCAACATGCTGAATGTTGAGTTCCAACGCGTGGGAACATCAAGAACTGGATTGCTTACTTTCATTGACACTAAAATACGTCTATAATAAAAAAAATGAGTTATCAAAACATTAAAAAATTAGTATTTTAATCATAATATGCAAAAATTAAAAAAGGATTACAAAATATATTTACTTCAAATTTGGAGTCCTAAGCATTTTCACAACTTGCCGAGCTTCAGTCACAATTGGGCTGAATATTTCTCCACCAAGAAAATCTTTAACTGCAAGCTGCAATGTATGTGCCGCACATTTCACATTAGATACGTGCAAGTGTTCTAAAGGAATTTCAGAAGCACAATTTTCAATTTCTGCAACGTTGAAGCTGGCGTCCTCTTCTTCCGGAATTATTTCTTGTTTGGAATTAAAGATATGTTTGGAATCAAAGACTTCTACTGCTTTCAGCATGTTTCTTCCGTTATCCGTTGTTATTGAATACACTTGTTGATAACTCACATCAAACTCATTCAAAACACTCTTTATTTCGCTTTTTAGGTTTTCAGCAGTTTGGCGACTATGCATTTCTTTCATACCCAACGTAAATATTTTTATTTTGTTGTCTTTAATGAGCTGTACGTTTATTCCAAGCACAGAACGATCATGACGGGAAGCACAATCAATTTTCAATGATATCATTTTCCCCTTAACTGTCTTTATTATTTTTATACCCTTAAACCATAAAATGGGTAAATAAGGGTATAATGGTTTTGTGCAAAAGTATGTAACAGGCAGAAGGAAGCATCTCCGACCCTATAAAGTATATATATTCTTGATCAGCATCAACAGCCGAGATGATATAGCCATGTCCGTCTGTCCGTCTGTCTGTCCGTCTGTCCGTCTGTCCGTGTGTCCGTCTGTCTGTCTGTATGAACGCGTGGATCTCAGAGACTACAAGAGCTGGAGACTTCTGATTTTGTATTTAAGTTCTCCTATACCATGAGCAGAACAAGTTTGCTTCAAATTATCGATAACTATTCTGGTTTCCGATACACACATAATATCGATAACAAAAAATATCGAATTTGGAAAATCTAAAAATGAGGGTTGAAGTAATGGGTAATGATAGAACTTTTCTGAAAATTTTGTCTTAATCGGTTGAGAAACAACGGAGATATTGAACTCAATCGATTGAAGCTAAGTCAGTATACCAAAGTCACATAAATTTAATTTATTTATTGCAACTGGGTTCAGGGTATCTTCTAGTAGGGCTCTCCCGACTAGAGCCTTCTTACTTGTTTTAAATGAAGTTTGGCTCTTTCTTTCTTTTCGGTGCTAAGAGTACGCCTCACCCGTGGATCCAGATAAATAGCTGCATTCATTACGTCTGTATCGACTACTTGGAGTTCCCTTGCAAAATATAACCAAGTGTCCAAAAACATTGTAGTATCTATGGCCTGCAATTTTATTTTTAAATATAGCCATGAACGGAAGAAATCGCCTAATAAAAGTTGCTCTTCCTGCAATTTCAGAGTGGTTTCTTGAACTGGTCTCAAAACTGAAACCAACTCTTCAATTTGCTGCCACTCTTCCTCTTTTAATGGGCTTTCAAATGCACTGCACAAACATCCTTGTGATCCAAAAGTCTTTCCAACATGCTGAATGTTGAGTTCCAACGCGTGGGAACATCAAGAACTGGTTTGCTTAATTTCATTGGCACTAAAATACGTCTATAATAAAAAAAAGAGTTATCAAAACATTAAAAAATTAGTATTTTAATCATAATATGCAAAAATTAAAAAAGGATTACAAAATATATTTACTTCAAATTTGGAGTCCTAAGCATTTTCACAACTTGCCGAGCTTCAGTCACAATTGGGCTGAATATTTCTCCACCAAGAAAATCTTTAACTGCAAGCTGCAATGTATGTGCCGCACATTTCACATTAGATACGTGCAAGTGTTCTAAAGGAATTTCAGAAGCACAATTTTCAATTTCTGCAACGTTGAAGCTGTGGTCCTCTTCTTCCGGAATTATTTCTTGTTTGGAATTAAAGATATGTTTGGAATCAAAGACTTCTACTGCTTTCAGCATGTTTCTTCCGTTATCCGTTGTTATTGAATACACTTGTTGATAACTCACATCAAACTCATTCAAAACAGTCTTTATTTTGCTTTTTAGGTTTTCAGCAGTTTGGCGACTATGCATTTCTTTCATACCCAACGTAAATATTTTTATTTTGTTGTCTTTAATAAGCTGTACGTTTATTCCAAGCACAGAACGATCATGACGGGAAGCACAATCAATTTTCAATGATATCATTTTCCCCTTAACTGTCTTTATTATTTTTATACCCTTAAACCATAAAATGGGTAAATAAGGGTATAATGGTTTTGTGCAAAAGTATGTAACAGGCAGAAGGAAGCATCTCCGACCCTATAAAGTATATATATTCTTGATCAGCATCAACAGCCGAGATGATATAGCCATGTCCGTCTGTCCGTCTGTCTGTCCGTCTGTCCGTCTGTCCGTGTGTCCGTCTGTCCGTCTGTCCGTCTGTCTGTCTGTATGAACGCGTGGATCTCAGAGACTACAAGAGCTGGAGACTTCTGATTTTGTATTTAAGTTTTCCTATACCATAAGCAGAACAAGTTTGCTTCAAATTATCGATAACTATTCTGGTTTCCGATACACACATAATATCGATAACAAAAAAATATCGAATTTGGAAAATCGAAAAATGAGGGTTGAAGTAATGGGTAATGATAGAACTTTTCTGAAAATTTCGTCCAAATCGGTTGAGAAACACCGGAGATATTGAACTTAATCGATGGAAGCTAAGCCAGTATACCAAAGTCTTACATAAATTTAATTTATTTATTGCAACTGGGTTCAGGGTATCTTCTAGTCGGGCTCTCCCGACTAGAGCCTTCTTACTTGTTGATTTTAACTTTGAACACTCCTGATTAATCAACGTCACAATGTTCAATGAGTTAATTGGGTCCATTTCCAAACCACTGAAAATCTGTTCCATTAGCGTCTTACATGGAGTTGAATTAAAAAAGGCTAGTGGCAAAGAGTGATCCGCGACGAATTGAACACATGCATTTTTCACAGTTTCCTTGGATATTTTATTACTTTTTTTTTGTCTTTGTTGTCATCTCCTGCGACATCAATATCAATTTCTTCTGCCTCCGTTTGGTACAGTTCCATATGCTTCATTACCATATGCCTTTTCAAGTTGGTGACATGATCACCTTTTATTTTGCAATTACAGGCTTTGCAGATACTTTCATTTTTTGTTTGATCGAAATGAAAGAATTCACTACAAAAAATGTTTCTTTCTCTAATTTAAAATTTGAAATTATATGTTAAACTAGTAAGTGGCCCGCTTACTTCGCTGCGCGGATAGTTTATATAAGTTTTAGCAATAGAAGATAGATACAAAATAAATAAATTAGAAAGTATTTCACAAAATATTAAAGCAAAGTATTTAATATTCTCTTTTCCACGCCTCCATTGAGGTAGAGAATCAGGCGCGTCATTTTTTAATGTGGTTTCCCCAGCAGGCCTTATCAACTTATTGAATTTAATTTGCAATTATTAACAACTTTTAAGAGCTTCTTTATAAACGATATTGGTTGTTTTTCCGTCAGGTGCTAATACAAATAAACTTTTTGGTGAACTGACTCTTGAGCAGGCTACATAAAATTGGCCATGAGAAAAACAATCGTGTCTTAAGTCTTGTCCGGCTAAATTAAGAGTTTGTCCCTGTGGTTTATTAATTGTTAAGGCAAAGCAAACTTTTAAAGGAAATTACAATCTTTTAATTTGAATTGGCAATTCAGAATCAGAAGGTATTAATGGAATTCTCGATATAAAAACCGTTTCCTCTATACCATTGCCAGTAAAGATAATTGCTTCGACAACATTCTTATAAAGGACTTTAACTTGCAATCTTGTACTATTGCACAGTTTCGGCGGTTTCAAGTTGCGAAACAACATTACAGGTGAACCAATTTTTAAAGTTAATTTATGTTGAGGCAGGCCAGCCGGATTTAATGAATTAAGAAACTCGACGGGGTAATGAACTGCATCTTCGATTTCAGTCACAGAATCAATAGAGTTATATGTAATCTCTTCACTTTGAAATGATTTTAATAAAAACTCGTTTATTTCCAATTCATTGTCATGTCTCGCATTCAAAATAGCACGTTCTGAAAACCATTCGAGTGATTTTTGAGAGATATTTGTAATATCCGGATATATTTTGAGAGTTAGCTCTTCAATACTTTTCACAACATGACACAAAGTTTATGGTAAATTTATTTTGCCATCATGGGTTGGAAATAATCTATTTCCTATTTGAAGAAGCATTTCTGCAAATTCACCAGCTATGCTATCACCATTTACGTGCACTCGCATATTCTTCGTTAATGCAATTTTCTGTATTTTGGGCCACAAAATTGAAGTCTTTAAGCACGCATTTAGTTCATCTGCTCTTGTTCCTCTGGAGATCACTGGAACAGTTTGTCGAAAATCACCAGCTTAGAGAACAGTTATGCCACCCATTAAGTATTCACTATCTCGAATGTCTTTCAAAGATCGATCTACAACTTCAAAAGCACCTTTATGGCCCATAGTACACTCATCCCAAACAATAAGCTTGCAATCTTTGAGCACAGCAGCAATATTAGATTGCTTTGAAATTGAGCAATGTGGTGTTTCTAAATGAATCAAATTAATGGAATCTTAGGTGTAGAATGAGCTGTGCGACCAAAATTAAGTAAAGTGGCTGCGATACCGGAAGAAGCAACGGCCAATGCAATTTTTTTACTTTGCCGTACCTTTGCCAATAATAAATTTAAAAGATACGTTTTACCTGTTCCACCAGGTGCATCTAAAAAATAGATTTCTCCCTCTTCTGCTTCAACGCTATGTAGTATCTTTTCGTATACTTGTTTTTGCTCAGCAGTACGGAGTAGCTCATTATTAACAACATAATTATTGCAATTTTCATAATTTGTTTCTCTATGATATTCAATATTTCGAACAATTTCCTCGGATCTAATTGGTAGTGGAAGTCCATAATAAGTCAAGTTTTGACCAATAGACAGTACAATATCTTCAATGTAAATAAGACATTTATTTAATACATTATTCACAATACTTTCATCAATATTTCTGTGTTGCGAAAATTGAAAGGCTCTTAAAATATTTTCTGAGAAACTCTCTTTATAAGTATTCCAAAGTTTAAGAGCATCCGAAATTTGACAAAATACTAACATTATTGCAAAAAGTTCTCTCAGTTTTGTAGGATTTTGACATATGACAGCTTCGGCTATAGTTGAATCCCAGTGCTTATCAACTTCTAGTAATCCTAGAGCTTCACACGCCAATTGAAATGATGCGTATGCTATACCATTAACGGTTTTTAAATTTAGTCTTAATTAAAAACATTCTGTATTATTGGGATGAATAGTGTAAACTCTTGTAACGAATAACGTACGGCTATCAGAGGAGCGGATATTTGGACAACGGGTAGGAGTACGCGCTGGCATTGGCTAAGCTCGTCGGCAATGTCGTGAGTGTAAATACCAAAAAGAATAACCTCCCCTTGCGGTGCTCCCTGTAGTATAAGTTTATTAATTTAAAAAAAAATCGCGTACTATGGTTTTGTAGAGAGAAAAAAGAAAAAAAAAAAAAGAAAGACGGGAAATATTAGCTTGAGGGGGGGGGGGGGGGGAAAGCGACAGTAGGCGGAAAAGGGGGAAGGTTCTCATACAGCTAATAGGGCAGTCAAGTCAGACGGACCCATTGTTTCCACACCGTTGTTGTTGTGCGGGTTGCCCACCCTTCCATGATCCTGGCATTGCCCAAATGAACCTATGACCTCAGGATCCCAAATAGTCCGACTACAGATATTTCATCCCAGTACAGCAAAGCATGGCTCCATTAGAAATACACGAATTTAAGCAAACATCTTTAAATGCATTTTATTGCCTAAGGAAACATATATGGAACATTATTATAAACAAAAAAAATTAACTAACGATTTATCCACTAACATTTGTAAGTGAAAAGAGCTGTATGAAACATTATTATTATAAATGAATAAAACTAAACGTGATAAATATAGGGAATATGCGGTGCATATAACTAATTTATACAATTAATTTTTGTGCGTACACAGTTATATTTGTTGCTTATTATATTTAAATACACTGGGACTTTTTATTTAGGTACAGACTATTGGCAATAAGAACAAGAACATTTAAAGGCAAACAGATAGCAGAAGGCCCACTGTACACAGTCAACTGTGTCTATATAAAGGTTAAGTGAGTTCATAAACAAGCCCAAAAGGGAAGCTTTGGCAGCTTTAGCACAGGTATTAATTGTTATCATATAAAAGCTTTTGCATCACTTACCCATACTCCCCCGATGAAAGATCTTTCACGGTGTTGGCATGCTGTAATATTAAGGTTAGGTTGGGACAAAGCTTTTACTCGCGTACAAAAAAAAATTCTAAGCTGGCTGCTATGACACGCGTTTTAGTTATAAGTCTATTGATGCCATTAATAAATCACTAATTTTAACTTTTTTTTTTTTTTTTTTTGTTACACTCACTTAATTTTTATATTTACTTATGGGGGGGTTATTGGTTTTTTTTTTTTTTTTTTTTCTTGTCTGACCTAAGCCCACACTTTATGGATTATACATTTTTTCTTCTTCTTTTTTTTTTCTTTTTTTTCTTTGGGGGCGTTTATAGTTTATAAGGGTAATACTTATAAATATATTTTAATATTTTAACAATTATTTAACCAAGGTATTTAAACATTATAGCAACTATAATGTATTTGCACAAAAGAGAGATTTATTATTCCTAGGCTTTCATTAGCATATCTCAACTTCACTTGCGACACAAAAAAAAAAACAGAATCCATAAATCGAACACAAGAAAACTTGATGCACTTAACACTAATGCGCTATATAACGAAAGGCTACGCTACACTATTTAACTTAAATTTTCCTGATCACGATATTTAATACTTTAAGACGACAAATCTACATTTGTTGTAAGCTGTTCCGGCGCGACGATTTCCAACTAAATTGGGACGGTGACTGAGCTTTAATCAGCGCAGCTGTTTCAGTCTTTGCACATGCTCCAGCATGTGATGGTATGTATGTATGTTGGTACGTGGCCTGAGCTTTTGTTGTTGGCCGTTTTACTTGTCAGCGCAGCAGCAATACATTTGAAATAAACTTGAATATTGAAATTCTTCGCTGCCCAATAATACTGTTGGGACGTAGGTGTAATGGATATACGAGGTGCCTGATTAATGAGGAAATTGAAGATTAAACGAAAATCCTAATATTCACACAATTTTTTATTATTTACCCTTTTTGTGGGCACCCAAAGAATTTTTTGTTTAAACTTTCTGGCTGGAGCAGATTTCCTCTTCAATGTTAAATTAAATGTTTTGTGCGTGGACTTGCTTTCGTATTTTTCTTCTTTTATTGCGATTCACTTGCACAGAGCACTATAACCCATATTTTTTTTTATTTTTTTTTTGGTTAGTTTTTATTCGTTTGCCGTAGTTTAAAAACGCGAACAACTTGACTGCTTGAAGATCACAGCCAGAAAGATCGACTGCAAGTCATTATAAGGTTAGGAAACCCATGAGTCTCCGGAAATTCATTTCACCTTTTCTTTCGGCTCCCATCCGATAAATTCTTTTTTGGTTTTATTTTGAATTTCACCAACCTATCTGACTTCGCCTACGGTCAGAAAAGAAGACAATTATAGTTTCCTTTTTTGACTCCCAGAGGGCTATCAACCAGCAAAATTTCTAAGAAAAATTAACGAAGATTTTCTACTTTTCCCAGTATTTAAGCTAACTATATTGAAAGTTTTATTATAGGTATAAATATAACAATAAATTTTTTCAATATTTATAATTTTTCTCTTGTTCAAACATTTAAATGATTTGCCAAAAAAAAATCTGCATACTTTTGCGCGGTGACTTAATATTTCTGCACGAGCTAGTTAGGGGATAAATTATAAATTCCACTGATCGAAAAGCGGACATTACACACCCCCCTACCAAAATCACACATTGGCAGCAAAAAGGCCAAAGTGGGATCACCGCTTGAAGGACCAAATCAGTTATTACTGCTTGGTATCCTTCGCGTGAAATTTCCCTATTAGTCTACCCTGCAAATCCTCTAGCTCATAATAACTTGTTCCAAGTTTTTTTCTTACTCTAGCTTTAATGAAGGTTGGAGCTAATTTTGAGCTGAATCCTTTTACAAAATTGCTTAACTGAAAATTACGCCTATAAACTTCTTGGCCAGCGCTGTAAGATACTTCTCGGCTACGGAGATTATATACCCTTTCGTTTCGAACATGTTGCTGATCTATGCCCGTTTTTGCTACCTGTCTAATTATATCCAGTGAATCTTCTCTATTAAAGCTTACAGCACGATCTTCCAATTGCCCTAAGTCCCTAAATAACTGATAAGTTGACCCATTGGTTATCATGTGTTGAACAAACAAGGCTCGATATGGGCTACTGTGAATGGCTGAATGCACTCCGTCCCGTAACGCACACGCGATGTGACTTAATTGGTCATCCCAATTGGTCTGTTTAGGGTTAACATAAGCTTTAATAGCGGCCAATATAGAACGATTTGCTCGCTCGGATGCGTTTGCTTGGGGAGCATATACGGCCGTATACCGATGCTGCACACTATACTTCTGCAACAGCAAATTGAAACGATGGGACTTAAACTGCACTCCGTTATCAGAGACTACAAGTTCCGGTACTCCAAAACAATGAAAAACTTGCTCTTCGAGAAATCCGACTATTGCGTCAGCCGTGAACTTCTTAACTGGCTTTAGGAATAGAAATTTAGACAAATGATCGACAACAACAAAGATACCAATATGTCCGGATTGGCTTCGCGGATAGGGTCCTAAGAAATCCACAAACAATTTTTGAAAGACTCGCTGAACCTCCGTCGTTTGACTCATTGGTGGTCGCAAGGGACGATTTGGGTGCTTACTACTTTTGCAAACTGCACAGCTGTTAATATAAGCCTTTACATCTCCTACCAAATTGGGCCAATAATAGTATCTACGCAGTCTCTCCATAGTTTTGGTTATGCCATTGTGTGCCGATAAAGGATGCTCATGACATTGCTTCAGCACTTCGGGTACCATTTCCTTTGGTATCCACAGCCTCCAGCACAAATCGTCAGCCAGCTGTTCACCCGTTGCATGTTCGGCTCTGCGATAAATAAAGTTATCCAGCACTTTAACGTCAGGTAATTTTTCCGATTGGGTTTGTATTTTATTTCTTAACTCTACATATTCGGCGGAGTTAAAATGAATGGATATAAGGTCAATAAAGCTTTCTACCCATAGTGCTGATACATCTTCAGTGTATACTCGTGAAAGGGCATCGGGAACTACATTTTTTGATCCTTTACGATGGAAAATTTTAAAGTCAAAAGCTTGCAACTTGAGCGCCCATCTTGCCAATCTAGTACTTAAATCAGTTTGGGTCATAAGCCATTTTAAAGATGCGTGATCTGTGTGTATTGCAAATTCATGCCCTTCTACGTAGGCTCTGAATTTTTTTACACACATCATCGCCGCCAAACATTCCTTCTCCGTAACAGAATAATTGCGTTGACATTTATTCAATTTACGCGACATGAATGCTATTGGTACATCATTGCCCTTGTTATCTTTCTGCATCAACACGCCTCCGACTCCTGTATGACTTGCATCACAGTGAATCTCAAACGGCAATGAGAAGTCTGGACTATGCAATACTGGCGCTGAACACATTTGTTCTTTCAGGTTTTCAAAGGCTTTTTCTGCTTCGTCGGTCCATACAAACTTCTTCCTACTTTTTAATGTATCAGAAATGGGAGCTGCAAGGCCTGCATAGTTGTTAATAAATTTATGATACCACCCTGTTGTACCTAAAAATCGGCGCACTTGTTTTATTGATCTAGGCACAGGAAAATCCCTAATGGCTGCAACTTTTTCTGGGTCGGTCTGTATAGTACCATTCCCAATAACATGCCCTAGGTATTTAACCTCTTTCAGACAGAAATAACTTTTTTGTACATTAATGGTTAAACCTGCCAGTTTAAGGCGCTCGGCTAACTCTTTCAACACAGCTAAATGCTTAGCAAACGACTCCGATATTACAAGCAAGTCATCTAGATAAATAAAAATTTCGGTGCGCAACTGAGGAGGTATTACCTTATCCATAAGTTTAGACATTGTTTGCGGCGCATTGGTTAACCCAAAGGGCATAACCGTAAACTGATACAGGGGCCTACCCGGCACGGTAAAAGCAGTTTTTTCTCTGGCCCGCCATGTAAGTGGTATCTGCCAATAGGCATCTTTCAAGTCTATGCTAGATATAAACTCAGCTCTGGGCAATCGGCTTAAAATTCCGTCAATAAGGGGCATCGGATATGCATTCTTAATAGTTATCCCATTGAATTTGCGACTGTCCAAACAAAGTCGAACTTTGCCTGGTTTTTGAACTAGCACTATAGGTGATGACCAAGGACTATCGGACTCCTCTATAACCCCTAACGCTAACATTCTGTCTATTTCTGCGTACATAATTTTCTCGACTGCCGGAGATACTGCATAAAACCGTTGTTTTATGGGCTTACTATCAGTGACCTCGATATCATGTGAAAGCCAGGTTGTCTTTCCTAAGCCTTTTTCCTTGAACGAGGGAAACAATTGTATAACGTCTGACAAGTCCTTTTGCTGTGATGCTGTCAATTTTATTTGCATACCGTCTTTTAGATCTAAGGTATCTATGCTCCTACAACTTTCTTTATTCCACAAAAAGAACGGCAATAAATTAAACGCTCTCCAAAAATCTATGCCCAGATACAAGTCTTGAGCCAATGACGGCACTACATACAAGCAAATACGTTTGCTTTCGCCCCGAAAATAAATTTCGGTGGAGACCTGTCCCACTATTGCCTGCTTGGCTCCATCGGCTGTACTTACTACTAAGTTTAAAGACTTAACACCTGTCCTATCTCTGATCATGTCTTCTGCTAGTTTACCGCCAATACAACTTATTGACGCCCCAGTGTCCATCAGACCACTTACAGTTTTTCCTAATATCTTTACTTGAGCAAAGGGCCTTAAATCGCTTACGTTATCTACCACTGACGCTAATATTTCCTGTGTTGCATTTCTTTTGTTCTGGCTATAAGCTACTTTGCGCCTAATACTGCGTACTTTTCCGTGCTTTATGACATTTCTATTAGTAAAAAAATGTTGTCTTCGCTGGTGTATAGGAATGGCTGGTATATTTTGAAAGTCCGGTAATGGTGGCAAAGCATCGGGGATGCTTTGGTCTTATCGGTATTCGTGCCCCTCGTCACCAGTTTGCGTGCACTGATCCTTGGTGCACGCCCTTGGTCGTTTTTTGGTTGGTTGTTGCAAGTAGGCTTATACGCATTTTTTTCTCCGCAACCAGCAGAAAACATTGCGCTCCGACCCACAATCTTGATAGCGATGCCCTTTTTTATCGCAATTCCAACAAATTGCGATCTCACAACCTGATGATTTTTCGTTCCCATCTTCGTCCATAACCTCTGCTTGGATGGCTACTTCGCTAATCACACGCTTATGAGGTACACGCTGCACTGAGGTGCTCGTTAGGCTAACAGATTGTAAAAACCTTTCTCGTGCCCGAACTATTTGCCGTAGCTGGCCTATGTTAGCAATGGGTACATAGAGCATTTCGTGCTGAATTTCTGGCAATAAATTTACTCTCAACACCTCCAATAAGGATTGCTCACTCATTGGCTGAACCAACCGATCCGCTAACGTCATCAAAGCGTCATAAAAATTATCAAAGGATTCGAGACTTTTCTGCTTTCTTTGGGAGATAGCTGAACGAATTTCAAGATCCGTTCGACCATCTTGAAATTCTGATCTTAAGGCTACACACAATTCTGGCCATCTTATAACGGTGACCCTCTTATGGTATCTCCAAAACCATTCACTAGCCTTTCCCTCAAAAAGGTTACTTGCGTACCTAGATAGTAACTCAAAATTACCGTCTAGCGTTTGAATCGCAAGTGCCTCCACTCTGTACAAAAAATCGTCTATCGATATTGTGGCCTGGCCTGAAAAGCGTATTTTCCAGTTGCCGATTATTTGGCTGACGCGGTCTGATCGGAATTCCCCGCT
Organism: Scaptomyza flava; assembly: GCA_030179655.1. NCBI lineage: Eukaryota > Metazoa > Arthropoda > Insecta > Diptera > Drosophilidae > Scaptomyza > Scaptomyza flava. The sequence goes on from JARNME010000314.1 coordinate 25,589,176, forward strand.
TTGAGTACCACTAGGTGAACCATTAATTGGTCTTTGTTCCCCAATACTTCTATTTGCCGATCCAAACAACTGTTCAAAGCTTTGTGCTTCTGGGATAACTGGTGTAGCAATAGGCGGTGCCGGCGTCGAATTGGCTGTTGAAACGGCCGCTACAAAACGTTAAAAGCCAGACTCAATTGATTAAACCAGAACCTGTGTTTGCTGCATTAAGGCGTTTGCTATGGCACTGCCAATTGCTATTTGAAGATTCGCGGCTAACGATCCTGGCGGCTCTGAGGCTACCCCTTGCTGTCTTTCTGCTTGCACTTCTTGGCGAGGCGCTTCTGATTGGTTTTCCATGACCTGCGCTTCAGAGTGCTCGGACTGTTGAGTTAATGGTCCTGAAACCGACTGCTGACCTGAAGGATTGGGCGCTACTTTACTTTGGGCAGCCACCCCTGAGTTTTTGGATTTGGATCTGGTGATAGACCTACTAGAACCGGGCTGAGCTGCCTCTAACTCTTCGTACAAGTTTTGCGAAGATAAACTGAGAGCAGTTCGGCAAACGGGACAGACCTTTTTATTGGAAGCCCTGGTATTGAAGCACGAGTGATGGAAAAAATGATTACACCCAGTAGTGAATAACTGGTTGGAATATTCTACCGCCTTGGTGCAAACACAACAGATTGTATCTAAACTTGAACTTCTAGGGCTGCGTTGTAACGGCATTTCATTTAACCATAAAAATTATATCAACTAATACTAAACACAAAAAAAACTATAATAGACGATATTAGAAAATCCACAGCAACCAAAGCAAATCAACTCCAAGATCGCAATGTAAACCTCTTTCGCTTACACTGCTCCGATTCTACTTATTTAATATTATTCAAGCTATCTTTATTTCTTTTGTATTTATCTTTGTATTTTATTTTGTCTTTCCTTATTTCTGGAAACCATGCCAAGCTTTCCTGTTCAGATATCCTGAATTTTTCTGACATACTACTTTCTAACCTTCGTCAGTTAAATATTAGACTTTTAACTGCGAACGTCAGCCATTGAGAACAAAAGAAAAGGAAGGGATGATAGAGTGCTTGTGTTGTCAGTACTTTGTTAAGCGGCAGAGACACAGATTTTGTCCATGTAGCTCTTTTCCAGGCGAAAACTCCGTACTTAAAGTTAAAGCACATTGCAAAGAAAAGATGAAAGTGAAGATAGAGTGCTTGTGTTGTCAGTACTTTGTTAAGCGGCAGAGACACAGATCTTGTCCATGTAGCTCTTTTCCAGGCGAAAACTCCGTACTTAAAATTTAAACACCTTGTAAAAATGATTACCTATTCGTAAGCTCCGGTTATACTTCCATTTTGAAGCGTGTATTTATTCCAGGTTGACTTACATCGACCTGTAAGCTATAACCTATTGCATACTGGCCATCAAAGATATGTTGAATCTTATCTGTCAACAGTATTTAATTAGCCAAAACGAGGGTACCGAAAAGAGAATTAAAGATTTACAAAAATTAAGATTTAGTCCCTAGCTAATACAGACTGTGAGAGCTTTTGTATATTAGGCCACCAAAATGCTTACTATACACAAAATTTTATGTTATAGCTTGCACCAAACTGGCCCCTAGAGTTGGGCGCCAAAAATTAATAAATTTATTATTACTTATTTAATAACTGTAACGAATAACGTACGGCTATCAGAGGAGCGGATATTTGGACAACGGGTAGGAGTACGCGCTGGCATTGGCTAAGCTCGTCGGCAATGTCGTGAGTGTAAATACCAAAAAGAATAACCTCCCCTTGCGGTGCTCCCTGTAGTATAAGTTTATTAATTTAAAAAAAATCGCGTACTATGGTTTTGTAGAGAGAAAAAAGAAAAAAAAAAAAAAAAAAAGAAAGACGGGAAATATTAGCTTGAGGGGGGGGGGGGGGGGGGGGGGGGGGAAGCGACAGTAGGCGGAAAAGGGGGAAGGTTCTCATACAGCTAATAGGGCAGTCAAGTCAGACGGACCCATTGTTTCCACACCGTTGTTGTTGTGCGGGTTGCCCACCCTTCCATGATCCTGGCATTGCCCAAATGAACCTATGACCTCAGGATCCCAAATAGTCCGACTACAGATATTTCATCCCAGTACAGCAAAGCATGGCTCCATTAGAAATACACGAATTTAAGCAAACATCTTTAAATGCATTTTATTGCCTAAGGAAATATATATGGAACATTATTATAAACAAACAAGTAAGAAGGCTTTAGTCGGGAGAGCCCGACTAGAAGATACCCTGAACCCAGTTGCAATAAATATATTTAATTTATACAAGACTTTGGTATACTGGCTTAGCTTCCATCGATTAAGTTCAATATCTCCGGTGTTTCTCAATCGATTTGGACGAAATTTTCAGAAAAGTTCTATCATTATCCATTACTTCAACCCTCATTTTTAGATTTTCCAAATTCGATATTTTATTGTTATCGATATTATGTGTATATCGGAAACCAGAATAGTTATCGATAATTTGAAGCAAACTTGTTCTGCTCATGGTATAGGAGAACTTAAATACAAAATCAGAAGTCTCTAGCTTTTGTAGTCTCTGAGATCCACGCGTTCATACAGACGGACAGACGGACAGACAGACGGACAGACGGACATGGCTATATCGTCTCGGCTGTTGATGCTGATCAAGAATATATATACTTTATAGGGTCGGAGATGCTTCCTTCTGCCTGTTACATACTTTTGCACAAAACCATTATACCCTTATTTACCCATTTTATGGGTTAAGGGTATAAAAAGTAGCAGTGCGGGCCCAACAACAACACTGACAACAACAACAAACGCTACTTGGCTCGTAAATCAATTGTCAAAGGCACACAAATTTGAAAAAAAAAATGTGCGCTGTGCGAAGTGATACATGTACATAAAATTATGAAAATTATTTTCAAGCGCATTGTTCTCTTAATTGTGTATGCACTTATTCATTAAGAAGCGGAAATCCGTTTCTTTTTTGCAAGTGTCGAACCTTTTCTTATGATTTTGCTAGTGCGACGCGAAGGCGTCACTGCGCATTTGTTTTGTTTTTGTATTCTCGCTCGCGATCAAACTCTCAGCTTGTGCGACAATCAGGCGACAATCAGGCGACAGTAGTGGAATGGGTACTTGTTGTAATTGTAATTTGTTTTTTAAAATGGCTAAAAAGTGCTCTAAATCGTATGGGAGGTACTTGAAGGAGTTGTCCAAATAAAAATTCCCTTCTTAGTGCTCACTAACTACCTGCATGGAAAATTGTGTGAAAATTTCAGCCTTCTAGCTCTTTTCGTTTAGGCTGTGGCTCTTCCATTCTCATCAGGACAAACTCTTTTATATACATAGATAAATTTCAAAAATTATTTTAATCATGTATACCTCTTTAAATGTAAGAATTTTTTATATCGTTCAGGAATAATTATAGTTTTTATACTCGATACCGAAGGTAAAGAGTATATTGGTTTTGTGCAATGTCCGTCATGGTGTCTGTCCGTCGGTCCGTCCGTATGGTTGCAAGTTTTTTCCACACCCTTCAAGCTAGAGACTTAAAACTTTCCAATTCTCTTTAACTATGGGATAGTAAATTAAAGTGTCAAGATGGGGGTTCTACGATAACTGGGGGCTGGCAAATCGATAAATTCGATAACTCAAAACCGATAAATCCACATATTTCGCACATCCTTACAGCTAGAACTACCAAACTTGGTAAGAAGATAGCTACTAGCAACCCCCAAAAAACTGCATCAACTATTTTGGAGCCACACCAAATTGGAAAGTTTCAAGTCTCTAGCTTGAAGGGTGTGGAAAAAACTTGCAACCATACGGACGGACAGACGGACAGACACCATGACGGACATTGCACAAAACCAATATACTCTTTACCTTCGCTATCGAGTATAAAAATACAAAGGTCTTTGGTGACCAATATAATTTTTTGGTCAAAATAATGGTTAAATATGACCAAAATATTTCTTCTAAATTATAATGGTTAAATGCAAGACTTTTATATTTTTGGTTAATTTATTGAGACCTTTTTGGTTACATTTTTAAAAATAATGGTTATTATGAGTCCCTGGCTATATGTGTATCGGATTCGACCACAAGGTTGCCGACTGCCACTATAAAAGCGAGGTCTGCCGCCAGTGCGGCCAGTCTGATCACGCCGCAAGAAAGTGCACCAGCCCGGTGGACTCCCTGAATTGCCGCTTCAGGGGGCTACCCTCGGAGCATTATATGCTCCTGTGTCCGGTATACGGAGCAGTGCTAGCGAAGGTGCAAGCTAGACATTAATGTTTAGCTTCATCCAAGCGAATTGTGCCGTGGCCGAGCCACCAACATCGAGCGTGGAGACCGCATGCGGGAATCTGGTCACGGAAACGCACTTGTCCAGGAGCCCTTCGCAGATTTGGCTGGCAGAATTACGGGATTCCCCGCGGGAATGCGCGTTTTCGTCGACAAGCGTAGAAAGGCAGCAGTCGTCATTGACGACCCAGACGCCATTTGCATGCCCATAGCGCCGCTCATCACCGAATTTGGCGTATGTGTGAGTGTCACTGGAAAATTTGGCTCGTTTTTCCTGACCTCCATTCATCGCCGAACTGGACCCCGTACCTTAGGTACCTGAATGCGGTGCTACTGAAGGCACGTTCGATAATCGCTGAGCGCATAGCGATATCGACGTGATAATTGTCAGTGAAGCAGCGCGTATGTGGGCTACATATGACTGGAGAGTGGACGAATGGGACGTTAGTGATCACAACATTATTACTGTTCTGATTACGACCAGGACTCTGCGTTGAGGACGCCTGGAGGCACGTTAAAAACACCGTTTTCGCCAGAAGATCGAAGTACGTGCTTGGAATCTTTGTTGATTTTAGGGGTGCCTTTGATCGTGTTGAGTGGAACGCGGTGCTGAGACGACTTGTTAATGTAGGATGCCAAGAAGCCAGGTTGTGGAGCAGCTTCTTCTCTGGCAGGAGCGCAAGTATCGTGAGCAGGCATGGAGAACACACTGTTCCGGTGACACGAGTTTTCCCACAGGGCTCCATCAGTGGTCCATTTATATGGAACCTCATGATGGATGTGCTTCTTCAGCGCTTGGAGCCACATTGCCCGCTCAGCGCGTATGCAGACGATTTGTTGCTTCTTGTCGAGGGAGATTCCCACAGAGTCTTGGAAGAAAAAGGTACGGAACTGATGTCCATAGTAGAAGCTTGGGGGAACGAGGTCGGAGTTGCTGTTTCCACCAGCAAATCGGCCTTGATGCTACTGAGAGGCAGTCTGTCGCAAAATAGGCCGCCAGTGGTACGGCTTGAACAAAAAAGTCTACCATATGTCAAGAAATACCGATACCTGGGCACCACAGTCGGCGAGCGGTTGATTTCAACTTGCATATCGCGTCTTTACGCGTTCGGCTGACTGGAGTCGTTATGGCTTTGGCACACGTACTGCGGGTCGACTGGGGTGTCAGTCCTCGCGACAAGCGGACCATACATGCCGGACTCATGTTGCCTTGTGCACTATTTGGTGCCTCAGTGTGGTATGACGTCGTGATGAGCCAAGTGACAGCCAAACACAAGTTGATGTCGTGCCAGCGGATGATCCTGTATGGATCTCTGCCGATCTGCCGCACAGTATCCGCTGTTGCGATGCAGATCCCCCGCTTGACCTTGCTGCCATGTGCTTGGCAATAAGGTTCAAGCTCAAGCGAAACTACCCGTTGAAGGATGGCGATTAACTGTTCGGTCGGGACTTTGCAGGTCTTAACTGGAAGCAGAAATTGGTGCTGCTGGACGAATGCTTGTTGCGAGAGTGGCAGCTCAGGTGAGATGGTGCCAGTAACGGACGAGTTACACACCAATTTTTTCCGGACGCAAGCTTCATCTTCAGCCGGCGAGACTTTTCTTTAGCCAACGCGCTGGATTCTTACTGACTGGCCATGGGTCGCTGAACGCAAATATGTACGCGAGGAGAATTAGTCCCACGCCTGTATGTATGTGCGGCGTGGTACTTGGGGACTGGCACTAAAAAATGCAAACGGAAAGCCCCAAAAATAACCGCCTATGCAGACGACATAAGCGACAATCAGCTCAGTCATGGACCACACACTCAAAGAGATACTAGCATGGGCAATGGAAGCCGGTCTAAGTATCAACGCGGACATGACGGACCTTATTCTCTTTACTAAAAGACACAAGGTACCACGATGTACTCCACCGAAAATAAACGATAAGACGCTGATACCAAAGGAAAGTTTCAAAACATCTCATACTGCTCTAAGGAATACTGGTAAGGTGGAAAGCCACAGAAAAGTCCACATACCTACAACGAATGGAAAAAACCCAGCGACATGCATTCACGTGCATCACAGTGTCACTGAGGACTACACCAACCAAAGCACTACAGATCATACTTAATGTCAACCGACATACAGGCACGCCTAATAGCAAAAAAGACAACATGACGATACACAACTACGTGCATATTCGAGGGCAACGAGATAGCAGACACTCTGGCTAAGCAAGGTGCAACGGGACTCAACATAGTGCGGAAGTTTCAATCTCCCTGCGAAACGCAACACTCCTACATGGAAACACAGGCAGGGGATTCAGCAGAACTAAGGTGGACAAACACCTCTGAGGACAAAATGTCCAAAATAATGTGCAAAACCTATGACGACAAACCAACGAAATAAATGCTAAAGCTTCAAAGGCATGACTGCCGAAGGCTGAACGGCCACTGCCTAGTCGCAGTACACGCGAAATGGCTAGGTATAACAGACAACGACGAATGCAGGAAATGCAAGGATCCAGGTGTCAAGGAAACGCTGGAGCACCTCCTTTGCAGCTGTCCCGCACTGGCAGCACAACGTTTACGCCACTTCCAAGTTCCCTTTCTTATAGCCTCGCTCAAAGAAGCCAGCAAGCAGGAACCTAAAAAGCTTCTAGCTTGTGCCCGAAGCACATACACTCCGCAGAATCACATTCCGAGATAGTCCCAACCATATCCAACCACCGGCTCCACTAAGGTCTATGTGTGAAACTCCCCTGGGAGGATCAGCCGGTCCAACAAAACCTTACCTACTGTTTTAAGCTTATTCTAAAACTTATTTTGAAAATTTTTATTTATTTGTTTTTAAAAAGCGTTATTTTTAAGTTTTTTAAACTATATTTATTCATATACATACGTAATATAAGAATTGTAAATATACGAAAAATGCGATCATGTTTGCAAAAATTAAAAAAAAGTGTTGGGCTGTTTTGCGAGTCATTCCATCATCCATCATAACGTGCATCCAAACAGACAAATCCCATTCACCAACACCACCGCAAAACAATAGAAACTTTTTACGTTTTATATTTTTAATTCCGTTTATTCTTCAGCATTTAGTGTTACTTTTTTTATTTATATTTTTTTTATTTTTTTTTTCTTTTGATTTACATTATTAATGTCTTTGTTTATCTTAAAGCAAAATTAAACTACGCAACAGTTTGCGTTTTGTTATTGCAATATCTCATTCGGAAAAAAACGCAAAAATATTAAATAATAATAGAAACAAGGGTTTAACAAGAAAATAAAAAAATTCAAATAAAAAATTTGTAAACCAAATATCTAGTGTACTATATATTGTATGTCTATGTTTTTCTTATGTTTGCTTTATTTTTATATATTTATAATTAATTTTTTGTATTACTTTTTACCTAATCTAGTCTAGATTTCAACTACGGATGCATTAACATAGCCATCTCTCTCTTTCTTTTCTTTTCTATTCTCTCCCCCTCTCTCTCTCTCTCTCTCTCTCTCCCCCTCTCTCTCTCTCTCTCTCTCTCTCTCTCTCTCTCTCTCTCTCTCTCTCTCTCTCTCTCTCTCTCTTCTCTCTCTCTCTCTCTCTCTCTCTCTCTCTCTCTCTCTCTCTCTCTCTCCCCCTCTCTTTCTCTCTCTCTCTCTCTCTCCTCTCTCTCTCTCTCTCTCTCTCTCCCTCTCCCTCCCTCTCTCTCTCACAAATATTTTACAATAAATATATTTAATATATATTGATAGTATTATTTATTTACTCAGACTCTATTCAGAATTACAAAAATAATAACCTACTATGCACAAAAATTCTGTGAAATAATTTTATTTTCCTTTTTTTGCATAAATGAAATTCTGAATATGCCGTTTAAAATTTGATTAACACAAAAATTTAAATCTAAACAAAAATGGTAACTGATGATAAAGGCGTGCAAGTTACGAAAGAAAACAAGTGGAAACGTTGCAGTCGGACGCAACCGACTGCGGCATACTCGATACCAGTATTAGAACAGGTAAAAAGAGGCCTGATTGCAAAGGGGTACGGATGGGGCAGGGGTGTACGCTGCCTTAAAGATTCTCCGATGCAGATGGGGATGCCACCAACTATCTTCCTTCCAAATTTGGTGACTCTAGCTGAAAGTTTGTAAGAGCTGTTGAAAGGGGGGCTGGGGGCGGTATGGGTGGGCGTGGCATCCAAATTTTTGCTGCAGATCTTTGTGAAATGTCAATTGCTATCCACATACAAAATTTGGTGACTATAGCTCATAGTTTGTAAAAGGTGTGGAAAGGGGGTGGAAGGGGTGCGCGTGGCTCCAAAACTTTGATGCAGTTTTTTGGGGTTCGTTACCAGCTATCTTCCTACCAAATTTGGTGGCTCTAGCTCCACAAATCTGGAAGATACACGCATACTCGTTTTTGACGAAGCGTTGGGGCAGCTGGGGGCGGCTAGGGCAGTATTGGGGGGCGTGGCATCCAAACTTTTGATGCAGTTTTTGAGGGGTCGTCATCGCCTATCTTGGCACCAAATTTGGTGGCTCTAGCTCAAAAATTGTGGGAGATATAGGCTTTTTTGACTTTAAAATGCGGGTGGCTGGGGGCGGAATGGGGGGCGTGGCTCCAAAATTTTTGAAGCAGTTTTTTGGGGGTTGCAAGTTTGGTAGTTCTAGCTGTAAGGGTGTGTGAAATATGTGGATTTATCGTTTTTGAGTTATCGAATTTATCGATTTGCCAACCCCCCAGTTATCGTAGAACCCCAATCTTGACACTTTAATTTACTATCTCATAGATAAAAAGAATTGGAAAGTTTCAAGTCTCTAGCTTGAAGGGTGTGGAAAAAACTTGCGTTCATACAGACGGACAGACGGACAGACACCATGACGGACATTGCACAAACCCAATATACTGTTTACCTTCGGTATCGAGTATAAAAATAAGAACATATTAACAAGGAATTTCGGATATTGATTTGACACCTAATCGCGTGGCGCTTTATGCTTGTTTTGCTTCTTAATGCTCGCTGTGGGCGTGGCAGTTGCGGGCGGCACATTGCGTTGTTTCTTGTGCAACCGCTTGTTATAGCTCTGGGCGAGCGAATTGACAATGGACACAACAAAATAGCAGACCATGCCAATGACAAAGGTCTCAAAGATCTTAGAGATCAGATTACCAGAATCACCACCGCCGGGAGTGGCATTGCGTCCACGCTGCTGTCGATGCAAACGCTGCTTCTGATTCTCAAGAAATGCCTTGAACGGTTGCTGCAGCTTGCGTCCAAAGATTGGCATTTTTTCAAGCAGATCGACAGCGCGCTTGATGAGCGTCTCATTAAACGCAATGATCACAAAGACCTTCTGTATGTGCATCTTAATGATTGCCTTGCCAATCAGCGTGGCGCCAAAGAATGTCCAGAATGGCACCAGGAAATGTCCGCAAGTTATGCCCGCCAAGTCGAAAAGGGGATTGGGAATCTGTTGAAAACGAATCTAAATTAGAAATTTCAACAGCTGGTAACTATAATAGATTTTATTTAACATACGCTTGCACAGGCTAATATGCCAAAGAATCCAACACGCTCAACGACGCGCTCCATGAACAGTTTGCCTTTGTCCATTATGCTGAGGTTCTTCTGATGCCGCTTTGCATTAAGTGCTTCGAAGTCGGCCAACTCCTCGGCATCGTCTGGATCGTAGCCGGATAAACGTGCTGCCTTGGCCATAAAGTAGGGCGGCAGTTCACCCAGGGCAGTGCCAGCGCCCCAAAGGAATGCCTCCAGACGCACCTTTGACATTATTGACCAGATATTTGGCATGCGCTTTAAATATGGCTCCTCCGGACAGATGATGCTGTAGTTTATAAACATATTGTATATACAAGTACCATAACTTAAAATAAAATCAGGGCTGTTCTAGTTTTTGATTCGATTCCGAACGATTTGCTATTTAACATTTTGCGTCCGAGTAAAAATAGATTCTTATTAAAACGAGTGGCAATGCGCATTCTAAATGAAAACGAATGTGCAATTAAAACTTCTTATGCGTGTTGTTTAACACTTAAACTTCTCTCAATTCTCTTTTTATGCGAATTTTTTTCTAATCTAATCTAATGCTGTTTATACGCTTCACAGGGTATATTGACTTTGTCATGAATCTGTAACGCCTTTAAGGAATGATGGGAGACCCCATAAACTATATATCAAAATGATCAGGACGAGCTCAGGAATTGATTTCCGTCTGTCCGTCCGTCTGTCCGTCTGTCTGTCTGTTTCAACACGATTTCCGGCCAAACTGCTGAACCGATCTTGATGAAACTTTCACAGATTGCTTAGATCATGTCGGGTTTGTTCACTATGAAATTTCATCCCGATCGGAGCATTCTACGATATAGCCACCATATAAATTTACCATATCAACACGATTTCTGGCCAAACTGCTGAACCGATCTTGATGAAACTTTCACAGATTGCTTAGATCATGTCGGGTTTGTTCACTGTGAAATTTCATCCCGATCGGAGCATTCTACGATATAGCCACCATATAAATTTACCATATCAACACGACTTCCGGCCAAACTGCTGAACCGATCTTGATGAAACTTTCACAGATTGCTTAGATCATGTCGGGTTTGTTCACTATGAAATTTCATCCCGATCGGAGCATTCTACGATATAGCCACCATATAAATACAAAAAATCTATTAAAAAAACTAAATTGGACTAAAAAACTAAAATACCAAAATAACTACACGGGGATTCGAACCCGCACCTACCGGATGAGAGTCTGGCTTACTTACCACCAGACTATATAAGAGTTTAACAGAATAGCTGAATATCTATTCGTAAAATTAACATAGTTAATTCGATACACCGAATATTAATAATTTAATGCCTTATAGTCTTTCGAGATTTTCACGCAATAAAAAAATAAAAATACAAATTAATCCACGTGTGAAGGGTATCATAGTCTTGGCATAGCCAAAATTAACTATGCGGCACTATGTTTTTTTTTTTTTCTTTACATGATTTTTAAGTTATGCGTTGTTTCTCCTTTTTTTATTTTTATTTTATTTTTTTTTTTTTTTTTGCTTTTTTTCAATATATTTAATGTGTTGGATCAAAAATACCAAAAAAGTTTTCATAACAACATAACATTCTTAACACTTATTAAATCTCCCAGCCTGTTAGGTCCCAGGCATTCTCGCTGGCATTATAGCTACTGTAGTAGATCTCTGAATGTTCTGCGCTTTAGTCTTCTGACTACACTTCTCCCCGCGAGCACACTAGCCAGCCGGATACGGTGTCGCTGCAAACGTGCGTTATATCTGATGGAATATGCTTTGGCCTAGCTGTCTATGGTGTTCTATCTGAGGTAATTATCCAAGGTTGAACTTCGTACGCACCAGCCAACTCCAGTTATTCGACGCAAGGCCAAATTCTGGAGTGTTGGTTTTCTATTGGGGTTTTTTTTTTTTTTTAATTCCCCTTTTTAAATATTTCTTCTTCTTCTGAAAGGTGAAAGATTTTGACCCCTTTTACACGATTAAGTTTTTGCGTCTGAAGCATTCGTTTGTAGGCAAAGGGTGTAGAGGGGTTACAGCTGCAAGCAATGCTTCATGACTTGTGTAGCAATGATTTATTTTTCTCATTTTGCATTGCCTTATTCCGATTGCATGTAAACACAGAGTTGCACAGTGTTTGATGTGAATAAAGTAATCAATACGAAATATCGCACAAGTAAATATTAGCGCCAATAGTAAATACATTGTTTTGGTTAAGAAATTATTAGTAGAAATGTACACTGAATCCATTTTATTTACTTGTTACTTCTTAAATCAATTATATGTTAACAAATAAAGCAATCGTTGGCAAAGATATATGTTTATCAACCATAAATTTAAATCAGAGTTGCATTTACAAAGAAAATGCTGCATGAAAAAACTTAATCGGGTAAATGCGACCATTTTTGCGAAGGTGTTTTAAAACAGAATGAAAAAAAACTTCGTGAAAAAAACTTCATCGTGTAAGACCCCTTTTACAGTGTTTATCTCATAAGATTTGTGGAATTTTCAGCGGCAACAATCGTAACGCACAGGAGCATATAATGCTCACATTTATGAAGAAAAACATAGCCGAGGTGTTTACTTAGGAAAATAAAGGCAACATAAGCAAGTATTTTAAATGCATCTGGGTTCCCTCTCTGTACATTTAAAATTAAAATATGTACATACATACATATATGTATGTACCATGGAAATGATTACAAATCTTACTAAAAGTCTAACGTTTCCATTATGTTTGTATTAGCCTGGAATCGTAGCTAACAATTATTGCGTCTAGTTTCCAATACAGCAAGACGGTATATTTGTTTTTGCCGCTAGTAATATTGTTGAAGGCATTTATAATTTTAGAAATTCGCTTATTTTTCGATTTTTATTGTGGTATTTACTAAACCAGCTGTTCGCCTCGATACAAAATTGTTATCGAAATCGAGTATAACATGCGTACTAAACAATCGAAAATTACAACAGCTACGATCGAAATGAATGAATTTCAATTCCCTTTCGACTCGGAATTTAGAACAGGCCTGAATATTTATCATATATTTGTATACAGTGATCGCTCCTATGCTCAAACTATTTGGTTTAAACTTTCGAACCTTGAGTTCAAATCGATTCGAGGAATTTAACTTTTACAATTTTAAAACAAATTTTGAAGAAGCTTTTCTGTATTTGAACGTTTAAAAAAAAAAAAATTAGGGAATTTTAAAAGTTCGGGTCAACTAGACCCAAGTTACATAGATTATTGGCAGACACGACCCAGGTTAAAAATAATTTAAAACAATTTGTTGCATAAGACATACAAATTCTCTTTCTAAAATTTAAATATATATATTTAAATTTGATTTCATTAGAACTTATCACTTTATGCGCAATTTGGGTGGATTAATTTTTTATACTCGTTATCGAAAGTAAAGAGTATATTGGTTTTGTGTAATGTCCGTCATGGTGTCTATCCGTCTGTCCGTCCGTATGTTTTTTCTACACCCTTCAAGCTAGAGTCTTTAAAACTTAAACTTTCCAATTATCTTTATCTATGGCATAGTAAATTAAAGTATCAAGATTGAGTTTCTACGATAACTGGGGGGCTGGCAAATCAATAAATTCGATAACTCAAAACTGATAAATCCACATATTTCGCACATCCTTACAGCAAGAACTACAAAACTTGGAGATAAGATACCTACTAGCAACCCCCAAACAAATGCATTAACAATTTTTGAGCAACGCGCACCCATTCCGCCCCCAGCCCCCCACATTTTTAAGTCAAAAAAGCCTATATATCCCAAAGTTTCTGAGCTAGATGACTCCTCAAAAACTGCATCAAAAGTTTAGATGTCACGCCCACCAATACTTCCCTAGCCGCCCCCAGCTGCCCCAACGGTTCTTCACAAATGGGAATACGTGTATCTTCCAAAGTTTTGGAGCTACAGCCACCAAATTTGGTAGGAAGTAAGCTGGCAACGACCCCCAAAAATCTACATCAATTGTTTGGAGGCCACGCCCACAAATACTGCTTAAAACTGGTAACGAATATACCGCAGTCGGTTGCGTCCGACTGGAACGTTTCCACTTGTTTTAATATCGTTTTTCTTTTTATGCTACGTAAATAAATAAAATCAAAAACAAACTAAGTCTGAATTTATATAAATAAATTGTTTTACCCTCCATTGCTTATAAAATTCAACAATCTACCATAATATGTATGGTTTTCTATAAATATTAAATGGCTCGGAGCCATTTAAATAGATTAAAGAGTTGAGGTTCAAAATGACCTATGGTATATAACCATGCAACATTATGATTAACTATTAGTAATAGAGGGTGAAAGTTGCTTCTTTTAAAATTTGTATGTACTGCGTATATACTTGTTAACGAGCGAACACTGTACCATTGATTGAATGAATATTATTGACTCACTCATCGGGATACGGCGGCTGTGGAAAGTCGAGCGAATTACATTCGTAACCAGCAAGCGTAACGCTGGCTATGTGCGGTCCCAGATACAGAAGAAACGTATGCAATCCCGTGCCGAGGCCAACAGATGAGAGAACACCAAGGCCGAGCCAGTACACAAAGAACCAGGTATTGCGACGAACCAGCTCAATGACCAACTGATGGGGTCCATCTATTTTGTATGTTAAGCTAAATACAATGCCTAATACTATTAAAACAGCCAGCATGCTGCGTTGCTTCAGTAAACTATAAAAGAGAACAAAGAGTTTGTTTTACTTTAGGATTTTGGATATAATCCACTTGACTTACCTGCTGCTCCATGTGCGCAACAGTGCAATCAGTTCGAGTGCACAATATTTGGACGTCTGCGTGGGATGACGCCAAAGGACGAGCTGTGCACGCTCTTTGCGTTCTTTGTCTTTTTGCTGTTTATCCTTTTTGTTTAGCTGCATTTTATTGCTGCTGCCGCCACTGTTATTGTGTTTACTGCTGCCGCTACTTCTGTTGCTGCTGCTATCGCTAATTGTAAATGAGGTGTTGCTGTTGGCGTTGCCCTTGGTAGCGCTACCATTGGGTGATAGTTTTTTTTGGCTCTTATAGTTGTTGCTGCTGGAAGTTGTGGTAGTGATTCTGCTGTTGCTGGTGCCGGTGCCTTCGTCCTGATGTTGGCGCTGGCGTGTGCTATTCGCATGGCTGGCTGTTTCTCTTTTGTTGTGTTGTGACATTTAAGTAAATTTTGTATGGCCTCAAGCAGCTACTAAATTATGAACACAAAATTTTTTTAATAAATCAAATGAAAACAAATGTGCTTTAGTCGGCAAATGACCAACAAGGTAGATACCCTGTATTCAGGTTTTACCAAACTATAAAATACGAATCGTACATACTATGTGCAAAAGTATCGGCTAACTTAAAAAGTGTTTAATTAACGCTGCTGCTAGTTGTGTTAGTTGGCAACGCAGCTACTAAAAATATGAATGTATGTGTGTGTGTTTGAATGTAGTGCGCGCGGGAAAAGCACAACAACAATGGATAATCATACGATACTTAAGCACGAATAAAATTAATCCACATAGTATTTTAACAAAAACCAAAATGGGTCACACACACATGTGTAACTGTTGTGAACATACATTCATACACAAACGTTTGAAAGTTTTGTAAAACGTACCCAGAAGACGACAAATGACAAAAACATGCTGATCAGTAGAAAAAGAGTGGACACACACACATTATATATTTCACTTGTCGTAACGTGTAACACACACATGTGCACAAACAATCAGTGTGTACGGGATGGTATGGGGGTCGCCGTTTACGATGGCTGCTGCTTAATCAGCTGTTTTTCTGAAATTTGTTGCTGCTCTGGCTACAGTATCAGCCAGTGCTGACAGTAGGGACTTTTTTCCCGTCAAATCTAGCTATTTTAAATCGAACGATTGCTTAACAACCATTAAGATATTTTTTTTATATGTATTTTTATTATTTTTTTTAAAGTAATTATTATATCGTGATGACAATATTTAAAATTGGCACTTAAGTATATACGTATGTTTTCACCCAAAATTAGTTTTTTTTCGGCTCGTTAAATGTGAGCAGCACTAGTATCGCCGTGCACCACGTACATACATATGGATGTATGTTTCTAATGATATATGTTAATTTAATAAAAACGAATGAAAAAAAGTATCTAAAAGATTCCTTGGCATGGCATGCGAGAACCGGGACTGCAAAAGTAACCACTGGCGCAATTGTGCCGTCAGGTCTTGGTTATATTATTTTTTTTTTTTTTTTTTGCTGGGGGTGGCAAATGGCGCATTGACAGCTAAGCCAATATTTCAATAGCAAACAAAAACAACAACAACAAAGCGATAGTCGACGGACAAAAATGAAGCTCAAAATAAAAATCAATTTTAACTACATTCGACATGAGATGGACTTAGCACCAACAACACCGACAACAACAGCAGCAATTCTTATAACAACAACAAAATTAAACACAATTAAGCACTTCTTCATTTTGGGCGCTAGGGCGTCTGTTTTGTAACTAAAGGTGGCCGAGATTTTGCCCAGTTCACCGGAAATTATCCCGTTTCAATTTTACCTGATTTGTATTTGTGTTCTTGGATTTTATTTGCAAGTCCGCGAACGTTGGTGCCCTTTGGCCAGCAGCTCGTTTGCACTTGTTTACTTGATTCTTTCCACACAAAAAATAATAAATTAACTATGCATAAATGTGCAAAGTCTACCTACTGCCCGCATATATAAAAAAAAAACACGTCTAAACTTCGGCTACATAACAGTTAATGTTAAGGTTAAGCTCAGAATGGTTATGTTATTAAAAAAAATGAAATATTGTGTGCTAACATAACATGTTATGTACAGAATATGGTCACTCGAATTTAAAAGTAGTGTTGCGAAAGTGCTTAACGGCAGGATCGCCATTGAATGCATATACACTAACTTTAAATTCGAAAATGATCGCGTGCCAAAAAATAAACTGCACCATTTAAAAAGCCCTTGTTGAGACAAAAGAAGGATAGATAGTAAACTGAAGCACACTCATAAACATAAATGTTTTTAGGCTTATTTATGCGAATTATTCGCTTTTCCCAAACAAGCTAAAACAAATTTCAAGGCCATGACGCGTTCATTTCGAGCCTTTTTTTTTCATTAATATTCTTTGGTTTTCTTGTGGACAAGTTACCCAACGTTTTATATTTCTTTTTTTGTTTGTATTTATTTAATTAATAGTAGATTAATTACTGTACGCTTAACCGAGAGTTTCCTATTCGTACCCATACAGACTAAATATGCACAAAATTTTGCTGTATTATTATCACACAAAAAAAGGAAAGAGATGGAAGTTAACTACTCCGTAAAAAAAAAAAAAAAAAACCGATTGTACAGTACACAACTATAGCAAGAGAATAAACTGAATAAAATGTTGCCAAGTAAATAATGTTAAAGCATAATAAGTTGAAATGCTAGCGCTTATAGAAAATTTATATATAAAATAATTTTCACATAACATTCTATTTTTTCTCATTTTTTTTTTTATAGAGTCTTAAGTGGTTTTTGTTTGTTGGTTTTTTTTTCTTAAATTTTTTACCGCCTTAGACCTGCATAATCTGTTTAGCTATCGTTCCTTTTTTGTGTTTTTTGTTTGCATTTTATGTTAAACTGCATGCTAAACGTAAAATATATATTTGTAAATATATATATAGAATTTTCTGTATAGGTTGTGTTGTTGCATGGTTTGAAAAAACGCCTGCCGCACTGAGGAGATGCAGTCGAAGTTTTATTATTACTTATCCATGCCGTAGACATTCTCATCGGAATAGGCTATGTACAGAAAATAATCCTCCTCATGATGCTCCTGTAACAAATTAAGAAAGTTAAAGGAGGGTAATGTAAGTGTTAACTTTGTTTATAAATTCTTTATACCTGGTACAATGAGCCCATTGTTGCCGATGTTGGGGGAATGACATTATTGACGAAAAAGAAGAGTGCATCCTCGGGACGCAGATGGATGCGTTTGCGGATGAGAAAATAAAACTGGCCCACTGTCAAATCGGATGGCACTAAATACTTCTTTTTGTCCAAATCACCAATGCGCGCCTTTGGTGCCTTCTCAACAATCACCTGCAAACAAAACCAAGGCGCGGAGAGAAATATCAGCATTTTTAAATTATGAAAATAAAATAAATTGCGTCTTCGCAAACGTAAATACGTGCCGAAATACCGATAAATCATGTACACGTATATAGGTACACATATGTATGTAATTGCCAGTGTATGTATGTACATACACTCATTCTTAAACACTAACTAACAACTGTTATTTAATTTTTTTGTGTATCTATTGCACCAAAACAAAGCCAACAAAAAATGCAAAATAACAGTTTTCAATGTAACAAATATCAATTGTAAAGCCTTGTAGTAATCGCATGTATTTTTGTGTACATAATTAGCATAACTGTTGACTAGCAAAGTTGCCAAAAATCTATTACAGGGGTGTCATTGTCCGTGCTCAACGTGAAGGTGATCAATAGTTGCATATGTATGTATGTTATGTTCAGATATTTATGTACTTTATAATTTTGTAGACAGATGCATGTGGCCTTGCCCTGCAATTGGTTTCTCGTCAGCTGTTGTGATTTTTTTTTTTTTTTTTTTGTTCTGTATGCTGCTTGCCAAAATACGAAATTGTGAAACACAAAGCACAAGCCAAGCGCAAACAAATTGTTGAATATATTTAAAGACAAGGATGCAGCAAATTATATTCAGTAAATCTTCTGAGATTAGGGGAGGGGCAGGCAATGTGGCAAGATCGTCGTTAAAAATTGCAGTGCAAATAGCAATAATGGCTGTAATAACGTGTCCCCCGGAGAGAAAGAAAGACGAATGATAAGTGATTTTGGTTTGTACATATGGTGAAATAGACAAACAAACAAAGAGTGCAAGTCGCTATGACTAATTGCGAATTCAATGCAAAACGAAAAAAAAAAAACAAATACATAGCACAATAACAATGTTTAGCGCTAGCCAAAATTATGGACATTTTCGTTTTTTTTATTTATGTTTAATGCGCAGTTCTAAAGTAGTATGGGCAACCTTTTTGCAAGTCAACAAACAAAAGTAACGCACTTAAAACAAAAAACAAAATTGTTGATTTCAAATAACAAAAAAATGGCTGGTCGGCCGTGTGTGCGTTGATGAGGAGAGGGGGAGCTGACGATGTAGGGGTAAATAGCAAGCAGCAAAATGAAAAACAACAACAGCTGAGCAAGCGAGTCAGCTAGCAGTTCACTCTCCCGCATACACTCACAGTCCGAACAAAGCCAGTTGTAAATGTGCTGTTGTGTATGTGTGTGTGCATCAATTCGTTTGATTTTCACTCGAAATTTGGCCTGCTTGGCTATGAAAACTGCATTGGATTTTCCCGCAACATATGAGAAAAACTGTCTATGGTAATAAGAAGCGAAGAAATGTTCATCAAATAATTAATAATTGCAACTAGAAACAATTTGCGCATTATTGATTTTCCCCAAGTTATGTACATATGTGTTTGTGTATGTGTGTAGCAACAACAATATAAAATCAAGTAGAACGACGCAAAACAAGCGCATACATACAAAAAACCCACACATACACGCTCAGCGTTATGGCTGTCAAAGATAAATTTACACACAAATATTTACGAAAAAAAAAATATATAAAAAAATTTGCACTTACAGGCACACGGTCAGGATATTTACGGCGAATCTTATCGCCCTCGGCGCGACGCTTCTCAAATGCATGCTCCTCTTTGTATTGGAACTTCATGATTGTACTTGTTAAATAATTGTATAAGAAACGCAGTTTTTCACTTTACTTTTTTAATCAACAAAAAACTAGCTATCGCTCTCGTATGTGGTTCACTTAGGTTGGCTGCGTACTTTAGTATGACCAATCTAATTGCAATTGAGAAGACCAAAATTCGTGCTAAAAGTGCTAAAAGTAGCTTTTAGTATGGCTGTTGAGTCTTTACGTTAAAACCTCGAAAAGTACTAACAAAATACCAATAAAGAGTGCTGTGTAACGTGCTAGTGAAATTGTCTGTAAGGGCACTGATAACAATCGAATATCGCTTCAAGAAGTCGATGACTTTTTGACAGCAGCTTGTATCTGTTCTTTTCCTTCGTGGTTTTCAAGTAATAGGATGGCTCCAACTGTAAGTGTTCGTGAAAAATCTTAAAAACGTGACGCCATCACATGTGAATTGTGTTAAATAAATGCATTATATGTTACTTAAAGCCATTTTGCGTGCATGCAAAGTGATATTTGTGGAAATAAACCACGTGTGATTGCGTATATTACGTTTTGTTATTGTTAGTAGTTGCCTTAAATAATTATGTGTACACCACCATACCACCATAGGCCAAGACCAACAAGGGTGATACAAAGGCGTCGGCTGCCAAGCCCGCCGAGAAGAAGGCTGCTCCAGCTGCCGCCAAGGGCAAAGTAGAAAAGCCCAAGGCTACTGAAGCTGCTAAGCCGGCGACAGCTGCTGCTAAGAACGTGAAGAAGGTGCCGGAAGCCGCTAAGGACGTTAAGGCAGCCGCTGCAGCTAAACTGGCAGCCGCTGCTAAACCAGCTGCTACCAAGCCTGCTCCTCCCGTCAAGAAGGCTGCGCCTGCCGCCCCCGCTGCGCCCAAGAAGGATGCCAAGGCTGCTGCCAAGAAATCTGCGCCCGCTGCTGTCAAGAAGGCCGCCCCAACTCCAGCTGCTGCCCCACCAGCAAAGAAGGCAGCTCCTGCTGCTGCCAAGCCCGCAGCACCAGCTACTGCTGCCGTTGCCGCGCAAGCTGCGGCTCCCGCTACGGCTGCCAAGCCAGCTGCACCCAAGCCCAAGGCGAAAACAGCCACCCCAGCGGCTGCTTCCAGCAAGGTTGTGAAGAAGAATGCTCTGCGTGGCAAGGGACAGAAGAAGAAGAAGGTCTCGCTGCGTTTCACCATTGACTGCACCAACATTGCCGAAGACAATATCATGGATGTTGCCGACTTCGTAAGTACCCCTCGGATGTCTCCGGTATCCTTTTCCACCACTGTAAGGAGCAACAGCAGATTAACATAACCTCAAAAAGTGAAAAGAAAAATATGACAGTGACGTCAGCGCGTTCCATTGATACCACACCAAGCTTTTCATTGCCGTAAACACTTAGAGGCTCTGGATAAAAAGTTGTGGTTAAAGCAAATATTTTCAGTATCGATTAAGCTGCACTTGGTCAAAAAAAACCTGCCATTTGTAGTTAACAACTGCTGAAACAATTTGTCGCCATTTGTCACGTTCTTCATTCACTTCAATAATTATAACTATCATTTTATCGATTCATCTTCGTGTATCGATTTAATAGTGGCTTTCTGCAAGTATTAAAATTTTTGTTGATAATTTCTGACAAGGGGCTCTGGACACTGCACAACGGGGTAGCCACTGATCGCCAGTACCGGGTCTGGCCAGTTGGTGCAACCGTTTGTGAACAGCGTCAAGTCGTGCTATGTGTACCGCCACGTGGTGGGCCCTGGGTTGAACGTGTCACATCCGTGTTGCGTCAGGCCAAAATTCATAGTGCGCCCTGCTAAAAGTGTGTAAATCTTTTGAATTCTCGTCACGCTGCAGGTTTCTCCACGAAGCAAATAAAAAAAAAAACAAATAATCTTTGAAAGTCAAGAAAAAAAGCCAAGCATAGAAGTAGTCAGCAAAAGGGAAACCTTTTTGTTTTTGCGCTAAACGCGCATTTTTTTTTTTTTTTTTAGCAGGGCGCAATGCTGCCCATCTGCCAACTGTTATGCCGCCGCAACGAAACAGGTAAAATACAGTTATAATGCTTCTGCTCCCATACACAAAAATAATAAGTTAAGTTACTAAACAAACGAAAATTTCAAATAATTTTCGTTTCATGCAATTAAGCTTATTCCAACCGATTTATTTCAACTACTATCTCACAAACTTTAAAATCAATTATTATTATATGCAGGCCACGCCGATTTGCCGTCAGAGAGTGATGGCTTTTAGCCAAGTCGCTCTGATGGCAGTGTACTCAGTGGCATATTAAAAAATTGGACACTCTTCTTTATTTGGGCCTTTTGTTCGAATTCAATTGACTTTCGGCCTTAACAAAGAAAGAGACATAACTACTTGAAAACATATTTACATTAAATGTGTACACATATAAACAAAGACATATTAGCTTTCCCTTTCTAACTGATGTTGTCTTAATTTCTACAGGAGAAGTACGTAAAGGCTCGCCTTAAGGTCAACGGCAAGGTAAACAACCTGGGCAACAATGTCACCTTCGAGCGCTCCAAGATGAAGCTGATTGTCAGCTCCGATGTGCACTTCTCCAAGGCCTACCTCAAGTACTTGACCAAGAAGTATCTGAAGAAGAACTCCCTGCGCGATTGGATTCGTGTGGTTGCTAACGAGAAAGATTCGTACGAGCTGCGTTACTTCAGAATCAGCTCTAATGATGATGAGGACGACGACGCGGAGTAAGGATACAAATCAGCAATTTTTTCTATACACTCTGTTTTTCAATACAAAAACACAAGGTTTAAATTAATAAAAATCAATAACAATAAACCGAATTTATCATGTATTTGCTTTAACTGATTTGCTATAATAGTTAAATCATTTGTGAGGATATTTTATTTTGTAACGCATCAAGGAATACGTCTGCGATTCCACAAGTTATACTAGTTGTTCTTGATTATCATCCTAACTTGTCGCAGTATAAATCGTGTTGAAACTTTATTCCCAATGTTATAAAACCCCGGGCAGAGGGAAATCAGCGTTGTATTTTGGCACTTGAAGTTCATTGTTGATGTGTATTGCTTCACATCGTTGATATACCGTAACAATCATGTGTGTTTAACACATCCATCATATATACATGGAGCTTCGGCAAGCTCGCAATGTTTGAATTGTTTTCGCTAACCAGAGAAAGTTTTCGGTAAGTGTTGTTGCTCTTGTTGTTTTGTGCAATCTAATGAACGAAAAGAGAGATCTTTTGCTGGGTTTCAGACAGTGTTTGAATTTGCTGCTACATAGCAGCAATTTCAATAAAAATGTTGCTCTGCTCCCGCTACTGCTCTGATTTCGAACGGCTCTGTAGCATAGCAGAGAGCACAAAAACAAAACGGCTGCTCTTCTGCTCTGCTCTATAGCACAGAACGGCGGAGTACAGAGCAATAGCAATAGCAAAAAATGTGCGACGCACTATTTGTAGTTGTAGCAAAAAACTCTGATATAGCATAGCATTTTCAATCACTGGTTTCAGACTGAAACTTTCAGTTATACCCGATTCTTGGTAGATGCTTCAAAGTAGCTGTTGTTGTTGGTTCGAAGAAAAAATAGTAAAAACGAGAGCTGAAAGCTTGTTGGTGCGGCGTGATTTTTAAGCTTTTATTATTGCATCGAATGACTAGTACAAATAAAACAATTACTAACAAACAAATAAATTAGTATGGACATACAAAAATAACAAACATTACAAGCATCATGGAAAAATGTGTCGAAAATACAATTGGAAACAGAGAGTTGATTTTAAGCATCTATGTAAATTTGTAACAATACTTAAGCAACAATTTGCTTTAAATATAAAATTTAATTTTGTGAGTTTGTAAGGGATCGGGATGGATAGTGGGGGACACTCCATAAAAATGGTCCACATTCGAATGTTCAATATATGTGTACATAAAGTACGAGATTCACAGTTAAGATCTTTGTTTCCTTGATTGCGGAAACATTCCTCATTATCATCAGCACAATTGAAGGCCTTCTTGTTATAAAATTAGGATATTATCTACAAAATACAAATAACGAATAACCTACGGACAAATACTGGAATAACAATGCAATTTCAACAATACACTGCAATGCGAAAGGGGAAAGAAAAGGAAAAGCAGTTTTGGAAGTGTTGTTGGGGATTGTTTTTCGTTGGATTGTTGGGGGTGTTTAGCGGTGACTAAGCAATAATTTAAATTGTTTGCGACACTTTCTAATTGGCCGCAGCAACAAAACGCAACATCGTGAGCCCAAAGATTCCAACCATCAGCGACAAAGTGTTGGGCAAATGGCTGATGGAGCCACTGGAAGCGGAACGTACAGCTGCCTGATCTGGAGCCAGCATTGGTGGCTGGCTGGTGGCCATTGGAACTAGGGGCACAGGTTCAGCACCGGGTGCTGCAGCTTGTGGCTGTGGTGCCGGATAGCAAGCAATTTTCTCCACTTCCAACATTTTAGTACTGTCAGTTGGATCCGTTTCGTTGACTTTGGTGGGCACACAAATGATGCCGCCAGGTGGTGGTGGTGGTGGTGCAGCCGGATCGGTGCCATTAGCAGCTAGTGGTGAAAATGGTGCCAGCTGTGCAGGTGGAGCATCTACAGCAGTTTGAGTGCCATGCATTGGCATGGGAGCAGAAGCAGCAGCAGGATCGTGGGCAGGGGCAATAGCGCCATTTGCATTGATGACTGTGGTGCCATCGCTGGCATTCACAGGAGCACCATTGTTAATAATAATAATGCGATCCTGACCACCTGCTGCACCCGCTGCTGGGGCAGCTGCCATGGGCTGCGATGAGCCACCCGATGGGGTCAAAGCATGGCCCAATAAAGCGCCGCCTAACCCACCAGCTAGCAGTCCAGTGCCTGTAGAACAAAATCAATTAAATAAACATTTAGTTAGTAATTATGGTAAGGCATACCGAAGCCCAAGCCAGAGGAGGATTGTTGCGGTGGTTGGGCGTAATATGTGGCACCTGGTGGCAGAGCTGAGCCCGCCTGATAATAGGTGGCGCCGGGTGGTGCTGCAGCCGGATGATAGCCGCCACTGGGCATATGTCCAGCCGAAGGATAATAGGTGGCACCAGCGGGTATGCCACCTTGTTGTGGATAGCCGCCGCCAGGCATATGGCTGCCAGATGGGTAATAGGAGGCACCTGGTGGTCCACCTGCATATTGCTGGCCATGATTCTGTGTGGCCGTTATGGGCTGATGTGGAGCACCATAGTTGGGTGCATGATACGCTGGTGGTGGTTCATGCATATTGGTGTGTGCACCACCAGCCGGATTTGAGGCCGAGTTAGCCGGCGGTGGTCCATGTTGTTGATGTACATTCCAGCCCGCGGCCGGCGGATTCGGATTTGGGTTAGCATTTGTAGCCGGACGATTGGGTTGCGAGTTATAATTCGGATAACTCAATTTGGCAACATCAGCGTGGGAGTTGCTGGCACCGGTGTTGTGGGTGTTGTAGCTGGCCTGAGTCACATGACCCGAGTTGCTGCTGGATGATGAGGTTTTGCGCTGATTGCTGCCTTGGTTACGGCGCGCATCCACAACACCGCTACCGATGCCTCCATGCGTCAGAAACAGACCAAAAATGGTGATTACAACAATTGCGCACTTGGTAGTTGTAAGTGCCATCGTCACAGTCGCAGCGTTTAACGATTTTCTATATGATATGTATATATGTAAATATATATATAGTATATATTTTGTATGTGTGTATCCGATGCGTGGCAATGACAGCGACATCAGTAAAACATAGAAATTGTGCAAAATGATTATTATTGTTATTTAGGAAATCATGCGATCAAATACCCAACCAACGTTAACAATAAAATTCAATATGTGCATGCTAATTACCCAAAATAAAAAAACTTGTTTTGCTCTTCCAATGTTTTTATATTTAATGCTGCTGGTGTTCTTGTTGTTTACGATTTTCACAGGCGCGCACGTACGAACGTCGCAAATGCTGAAAGTGGTTTAACGAAAAGCCAAAAGTTAAGCTGCTGCTGATCAACAATGTTAATCAAAGTTATCGATTCGATACTATGCAATGTTGCTGTCAGCCATAAAGCGCGATTCCACTAGAGCAAGATGCAAGTATGTAATTGGTATTCGAAGATGCCGCATCTTTTTGTATTAGAATCCCATTTGTACAATGGGAATCTTATTCAAATGTTCCCCGTTGGTCGGCTGCATAGCCAGTTGGTTCGAAACCGACCAACTGGGAATGTTAGAAGTTACCATTTCAGAGCACTGAACAGAGCTTTAACATAGCCGATAGTATGAAATTTGTAATCGATACTTGGTTTTAACAGTGCCAATTTGAGTAAAACAGCTTGTCATCAAGTGCCTGTCCAAACAAACTGGGATATTCGTTAAACCATGTTTGCATTTTGCGCAAAAATTAAAGCAATAATTTTTACTTTTTTAGCTTCACTAATTTTATTTGTGTTCGAACTCATATTTGCTTCCAATTAAATATAAACGTATCATACACAAACAGCTGTCTGCTGTCTTTTTACAGACCCTGTTAAATCAAGATGCAACTACGCAATTGGATTTATAGTGGAATCACCTACATCTTTCACTCGCTGTTAATGAAAGATGCAGCCTAATGGAATCGGGGTATTATATGTTAATGTTGGCTTCAGCTAAGCCGATACATGCAATGCTTATATCTATGTGCTTATATGTATGTATGTTAGCATATACATATGTATGCAGAAGGCATGTGTATGTTGGGTATGCTTTGACCACTTGAGCTGCATTCGTCAGCAAGTCGGGAAATCACTTTGCTTTGAGAGGGTCTGTTAAGTTACAGTTGACAGCTGTTTGTGTATGTTATGGAAACAATTATGAGCTCGAACAAAAATAATATTAGTAAAGCCAAAAAAGCAAAAATTATTGCTTTAATTTGTGCGCAAAATGCAAACATGATTTTACAAATGTGCCAGGTTGTGAAGACATGTTTTCAGTTGACAAGTAGCTTTAGCATTAAGTTGGCGGAGTCATTTGATGATATTTCAATGCCACCAAGAAAACAATCTGGTGTCTCCAACTTGCGGCGTTCTCTATGCTACGGCTCCAGCCTATCTTTAGGTGACAAAGCATCGTGCTCGCGTGCATCTCCTACTAGCGGAGCCTCTGATGTTGCACCAAACAAAAGGCGCAAGATGGCAAAGCAAGCCGAGGCGGAGGTTCATGAACAGCTCTTGGAACAAAATATGAAGTGTAACGCGGCTTTAGTGGGCATTGCGGAATCACAACTTAAAGCTATTGAAGGCCTTACGAAAGTTATGGAAAATCTTGCAGAGTCTACTATTAAATTTCAAGAGGAAATATTAAAAAAACTATTAAGTATTTAAAATAAAGAGTCAATTGCTTTCCAGTATTATAATTTTGTTTTATTGCGAATTATTTTGTAGTGAGGTTAATATCGGACATCGATTTGTTTCGGCTAGGGGATAACGATCGTGGCTTATAGTGCTAAGCTCTGGCTATTCGTGCATATTTCCAGTGTAAGCCAACTCTCCGAAATTAAAATATTATTTTCGTTTAAAAAGTTGTGCAGCATGCCATAACGATGATGGGAACCTTGTCGCACCGGTTGTCTAGAAATTTTCCGATCCTGCGAAAGCGTGCCTTTAGCTGTCCAAAAGCATTTTTAACCACTCTTGTGGCGTTGGACAAGGCATAATTCACTGTATTTTGGGCATCCTCTGCAGACACACTAAATGGCTTCATCAGTGTGGTCGAAAACTTAAATGCAGAGTATCCCAGAAGAACGACCGGCACGTTGAATCCAGTAATGGGCTTTGCATAACAACAACAACTCGTAACGCATTGCGTGGAGTCCTTTAGAAATGCATCTAGTAGTCGTTTCGGATATGGTGTTCGCCGCTGGGTTCAAGGCTATGTCAAGGTATACTTTACAGGGTAGCCGCAGCAGGCATTAAAAAAGTATTAGCTGTATTTCCTCTGCAATATGTGTACTCGTTGCCAAAAGCAAACAAGCGAGCCGCGTTTTGGTATCGATAAATTTGAGCGGTTAGTTGATTGCCTTTAGTTAATAATTAAAATTGCCGCCGCATTAAAATTTGTGTAAAACATAATGCATAATACTTTATAATAAAACAAAATCGAACTGAATGAACAAATATTTGAGTATAAAATCAAAAAATAAACAATGTATGAGTGCTTATAAATTTAATGATCACTGTATAAAACAAAATATTTTAAATAAAATATTAATAAGCTACAATGGGTGCGTTCAGGAGCATTTATCTGCAAAATTTTATGGAGCGTAAATGGAGCGCATAGAGCGGTAAAAACACACAACACAACTGTCATTTGCGGTAAATTTATCTAAATTCAATGAAAACAACTTACAAAGACATCGCAATTGTAAAAAAAAATATATATATGTAAGTGTGAATTGCTTTTTTGTGATGGCGCCATGCGACTTGGAATGCAACAGACCGTTGCTAATATGTCTGACAACACATACAAACTTTCAAATGTTGATAATAACCAGCCAGGCAGAATGCATGTTGCTGGGGTATTCAGAAACAGCTCAATATATGCCAAGAAGAGCAGCGACCGGACATTTTTGGATTCGGGAAAGCACTTGCTGGTCGATTCAGCTTATCCATTGAGCATACATTTGCTGATTCCGTATCGGGAAAACGATCACCTCTCACCATCTGAAACAATCTCAATATTAAGCTTTTTGTACAAAGTCAGTCTTTTGAAAGATTGAAAGGAAAGTTTTGCAGGCTTAAGTACTTGGATGACATGGTGCATGACAGTTATGTTGATAATGCATCGAGAAAGCAGGTCTTTCCAACTGGTCAGGTGTACACTCTTCGAGTCCATAACAGTCATGTTTGTGTAAATTGCCATAAGCATCTTTCCTTTGGTTTCGAATCACAAAAGTCTACTTTACGATATAACGATACTAATAGCTTCGTGCTATTGCCGCAGCACTAAATTTCATCTACTACAATTAGAATTAAGAAATTATTATAAAACTTAAAAATGTTTGTCCAAAGTACTTGCGCTCTACATTTCGAAACAATAATCAGCTGTAAACAGTTGAACAAATTTGCAGCGCTTAAGAGCTGCCACTAAATGCAAAAAAAAAATGGAGCAAAGCATTCACTAGAACGCACCGATAAGAATCATTGTCCTGATTCGGTATCATGAAGGAAGCTTCCTTATGAACGTAAGAAGAATGTAAGATAGGCAAATGTATGTATTTCATTATAAATGCAACTACATTTATTTCCATACATACATTAAATGTATTGAGCTGGCAACGTTTGACAACTGCATCGATGAAAATTGAGATGCATTTGTTCAACGATAACCACTTGAACTATCGCTGTAGCTACCGATATACCGGTATACACTATCAACAATCCAGCAGTCAACGGCAATAACTTCTATTTACTATATATTTCAATAAATTATAAATGCTGTGAATTAATTTATATACGATTGCAATCAACTAAAAGTGTTTTAATTATTTTTTTTTTTTTAAATAATTTACTTAATTAGCCTTATTAAAGCAAAAAGTGACAACGTTTCGTGCACGCAACTGGCCTGCAACGTGGGAGGGAGGAATACGTGGCAATGACGATAATGTTGTTGTAAATGGGGCCGGCCACAATAAATATTATTAGCTAGTTTCAATCATAAATAAAAAAAATAAAAAAACTGGACTGTGTCGTATTTAATTGCCACTGGTAACATATGACTGCCACGCTACGTTACCGCGGCGATAAGAGCAATTTGCTCGAGTTCGCCAAGAATCTTGATGCCTTTAAAAAAGTGCCTGAAAAGTACACAGAGACCACTGAGATTGGCGGCACACGTAAGCGTAACAATAAACATTTATCTCTCTCTATCTCCCTCACTCTTAATGTTTTATTTACATCCATGTCTTTAACAGTTTCACTGCTGAGCCGCCTACTCATTGTGTATTTGGTTTATACGGAACTGCGTTATTACTTGAATGAAACGGACATCGTTTATCAGTTTGAGCCAGATATGGCGCTGGATGAGCAGGTGCAAATGCATGTGGACATGACGGTAGCGATGCCATGCGCCTCGCTCTCTGGCGTTGATCTTATGGATGAGACGCAACAGGATGTGTTCGCCTATGGTTCGTTGCAACGCGAGGGCGTCTGGTGGCAAATGTCGGATGCGGATCGTCGTCACTTTCAGTCTATGCAAATGACCAATCATTATTTGCGCGAGGAATATCACTCTGTGGCTGATATACTATTCAAAGATATCTTGCGCGATCGCGCGCAAATAAAGGAGAGCGAATCACATGCAGCTCCTTCCTCGCCACCACCGGATGCACTGCAGCAGGTACAGCAGCAGCAGCATTCACATCTACAGTTGGAATCCAAGTATGATGCATGCCGCCTGCACGGCACACTAGGCATCAACAAGGTGGCTGGCGTTCTTCATTTAGTGGGTGGTGCACAGCCAGTGGTTGGCATGTTTAAGGATCATTGGATGATCGAGTTCCGACGCATGCCCGCCAACTTTACGCATCGCATCAATCGTCTCAGTTTCGGCCATTACTCTCGCCGTATTGTTCAACCGCTGGAGGGCGATGAGACCATCATAACTGAGGAAGCCACCACAGTCCAGTATTTTATTAAAGTGGTACCCACAGAAATTCAACGAACGTTTAGCACAATGAGCACATTCCAATATGCCGTTACAGAGAACGTGCGCAAACTGGGCAAGTAAACAAGTGGAAACGTTGCAGTCGGACGCAACCGACTGCGGTATACTCGATACCAGTATTAAAAATTTTGATGCCCATCCATGTGGGATGTCAATTGCTATCTTCATACCAAATTTGGTAACTCTAGCTCAAAGTTTGTATAAAGTGGGGAAAGGGGGGCTGGGGGCGGTATGGGTGGAATTGCATCCAAATTTTTGATGCAGATCTTTGTGGAATGTCAATTGCTACCTTCATACCAAATTTGGTGACTCTAGCTCAAAGTTTGTATAAAGTGGGGAAATGGGGGCTGGGGGCGGTATGTTTGGGCGTGGCATCCAAATTTTTGGTGCAGATCTATGTGGGATGTCAATTGCTATCTTCATACCAAATTTGGTGACTCTAGCTCGAAGTTTGTATAAAGTGGGGAAAGGGGGGCTGGGGCGGTATGGTTGGGCGTGGCATCCAAATTTTTGCTGCAGATCCTTGTGGAATGTCAAATGCTACCTTCATACCAATTTGGTGACTCTAGCTCAAAGTTTGTATAAAGTGGGGAAAGGGGGGCTGGGGGCGGTATGTTTGGGCGTGGCATCCAAATTTTTGCTGCAGATCCTTGTGGAATGTCAAATGCTACCTTCATACCAAATTTGGTGACTCTAGCTCAAAGTTTGTATAAGGTGGGGAAAGGGGGGCGGAATGGATGGGCTAGGCTCCAAAACTTTGATGCAGATTGTTGGGGGTCGTTGCCAGCTATCTTCCTACCAAATTTGGTGGCTCTAGCTCCACTACTCTGGAATATACACGCATTCCCGTTTTTGACGAAGCGTTGGGGCAGATGGGGGTGGCTAGGGCGGTATTGGTGGGCGTGGCATCCAAACTTTTGATGCAGTTTTTTGGGGGTCATCATCAGCTAAATTGGCACCAAATTTGGTGGCTCTAGCTCAAAAACTGTGGGAGATATAGCCATTTCTGCTTTCAAAATGCAGGGGGGCTGGGGGCGGAATGGGTGGGCGTGGCTCCAAAACTTTGATGCAGTTTTTTGGGGGTCGTTACCAGCTAGCTTCCTACCAAATTTGGAGGCTCTAGCTCTACAACTCTGGAAGATACACGCATTCCCGTTTTTTACGAAGCGTTGGGGCATCTGGGGGCGGCTACGGCGGTATTGGTGGGCGTGGCATCCAAACTTTTGGTGCAGTTTTTGGGGGGTCATCATCAGCTAAATTGGCACCAAATTTGGTGGCTCTAGCTCAAAAACTGTGGGAGATATAGGCTTATTTGACTTTAAAATTCGGGGGGTCTGGGGGCGGAATGGGGGGGCGTGGCTCCAAAATTTTTTGATGCAGTTTTTTGGGGGTTGCTAGTAGCTATCTTCTTACCAAATTTGGTAGTTCTAGCTGTAAGGATGTGCGAAATATGTGGATTTATCGGTTGTGAGTTATCGAATTTATCGATTTGCCAGCCCCCCAGTTATCGTAGAACCCCCATCTTGACACTTTAATTTACTATCCCATAGATAAAGAGAATTGGAAAGTTTCAAGTCTCTAGCTTGAAGGGTGTGGAAAAAACTTGCATACATACGGACGGACAGACGGACAGACACCATGACGGACATTGCACAAAACCAATATACTCTTTACCTTCGGTATCGAGTATAAAAATAAAAATATCCAATACAGAGCACATTATATTTTTTAGATGCGTAATATCTATAAAAACACTTAAAGCCTTTCTGTGGCTGTTGACACTACAACTTCCTAAAAGTCTTTCACAAACTGCTTGTTCAGTTTAGTTCCGCACAATCTGTGAATTTAATCAAATCTAATTTTTCCTCCCACAGATTCGGAACGCAACTCCTATGGATCGCCGGGCATATATTTTAAGTACGATTGGTCCGCCTTGAAGATAGTTATTAGCCATGATCGCGACTATTTTCTGACCTTTATCATACGACTCTGCTCGATTATATCGGGCATCATAGTCATTTCGGGTGCTGTTAATGCTTTTCTTCTTGGCATACAACGTCGCTTGCTGCGTATCTTTGTGCCACAGCTTTATCAGCGCCTGCAAACGACGCAGGCAGCGCCAGCAGCTGTTAGTGTGACAAGTGCTCCAATGATGGCACCAATGCCGGTCAACGAGCTGCTGAACACCGCTAATCTAATGGCCAATGTGGATATATCGGCATATCTGCCGACAGCAGCGTCCAAGTCTGATATCTAGCGATGGGCTTTGGTCCAAAAATTGAGGCCCTGTTAGCGCGAAATGTAATCTCTGCAAAAGTGCAAAATTAATTTTTATTAAGATTGTAACTATAAAACATAATTAATACTAAGCCAAAAACAAAACTTTGAATTACATTAACCTACAAAAAAAAAAAGACACACACACAAATAATTGTACATACTTAAATATACATACATGCGTTAGCAATATAAATATACCAATATATATGGACATATGTACATAGATATTCATATACAGGAGCCACACGTTAAAAGAATAATAAAATTTTATGATTAAAAAATGTTAAATTAAAAGTATTATTTTCATTCGATTCTTCAATTTACAATTTAGCACTGTGTATACATATATGTATGTATATGTATATTAGATATAAAATTATTGATTATATCCGAATTAGTTCTCATGTCCAAGCAGGCCTGTATCCAAATTGCTATAGGAGCGTGCACCCGATCGTCTATAGCCAAACATGCTCTTAAGTATTTCGAGGCCAGACTCAATAGTTGTGCGCACATCATGATCACTGCCCAGCTTCGGATTGATTTCGACCAGATCCATGCCCTGGACACGCTTTGTGTCACGCAATGCCTCCACAATGCTGATACCCTCCCTCAGGGTCAAGCCACCGCGCACAGCAGTTCCTGTGCTCGGTGCCACATTGCTGTCCAATGCATCAATATCGAAGCTCACATGAATCTTGTTCTGCGGATTTAGTGCATCCAGTGTCATCTCAATGATCTTGGGTACGCCAACGCGATCGATGGACTGCAAGAAAGACGAACAATACCCAAATCAGAATTCAGAAAAGCAATATCAGCGGCCCGAAATTGGCCTAAAACTTGACCAGTACCAAAAATCGTCTAAGTTGGTGTAATTATCTTTGCTTATTATTTTAACCAACAGCTCAACATCTAGTCAAAATTATTTAAAACTCATAGTATTGGAGAATTTCACTTATTATTACGTAATGGATAATGGAATGGATAAATAAAAATTTGTAAGCACTATCATTGAAAGGACGACAAATGAATTTTTGCTTCTTCCGTTGAGAAATTTACTTTTGCAAAAATTAAGTTGTTAAGTTTGTTGAAGTTTACATCATTTAAAAACATGAATGAATTCTAAATATTGACTAATAGGAACACTAAGTTATATGCACACCACCCTCTTGTCAATACTAATTTAAAAAAAAGTTTTTGAACAAATAGTTCAAGTATGACAGGTATATAATAGGGAAATATATATTAACGGATGTATATTAGCTGTTAGTATATATTTAGTGTAATTATTTTATTTTATACAAAATGCTTAAGTACCCCTCGCAAAACTTACACATCTAGAGTTATAAAAAAAGCTTTGCAAAGCTTCTAATCCGCGATTGGTGAGAACAAAAACAAAAATGCCTGATGAGAACCGTTAGAAAATAAAAACAAACAAACATTTGTACACAGCAAGAATGGCAGCCATTTATCGCATTATTAAGAGAAAGAAATCAAAGTACAGCTGAAAAAAAAAAATAAATAAATAAGCAGCAGCAATGATGACAATTTGTGCTCGCATACACATTTGGATCGAACTAATTAGCTATAATAAATTTTGCGCAGATCCGGAAGGCCGTTAAAACAATTTTTCAACAGACAGACGGCGATTTTGCACGAGCCATAAATAATAGTATGGGGCAACAAGGGCCGATCCGGATGTGGCAGAGCACGTTGCTGCAAGCGTTGTTGCAAGCGCATTTTCAACCCACCCTGCGCGATCGGATGTTGCAGGCGCTTAATGTAACGAGGGAAAGAGGGAGGCAAGTCTACAATATATACATATACAAACGTATCTATGTAATATACAATTGAACATGTGTATAAATTATAGAGGGTAGGGCGAGCAGTGTGTGTGTGTGTGTGTGTGTGTGTGTGTGTGTGTTAGGGAGTGTCCTGTAACTTTGTCGTCTGCAGAAGGGTGCACTTATAGATTGGATTTCTCTTCACTTCTTTTTTGGCTAGCAACGACAACCCCTATGAATGCCCAAGCTTACATTTACAACAGTCACTCACACACACACACACAGACACACACACGCACACGCATCGAACTAGTATGGGCAGGATATGGCTTGTAATTCTGTTGAGCCTGTCACGCACGATCGTTATTGATCCTCTGCTTGTTGCAACGCAAAAAAAAACCGGAATTTTACATTTACAAATTTTAACAACAACAACAAGAACAACTGCAACTAGAAGCAGCCACGAAAGGACGCATGTGCGTGTCTGCGCCTATTTCCTACTTACATCCATGGCATAGTAGCGTATTCCAAACTTATTCAATATGAATGCCTCGTAGGGGTCAATGTCCCTCAGGCCAATGTAAACCAATTGATCCTTTGGCAAACTGAAATGAGTCACAAAAAGTAAAAAAATAAATACACATAGTCCATACATACAGCGTGTGAGAATTGTTTAATAACTTTGAGAAACATGACTTCAACCAAAACTAGAGACAACAGCTATGTTCTAATGCATTTTTAAGGCTAGGTTCAAAAATTTCTGCTAGTTTGAAAAAACAGAAGATCAAAAATATTATATAAAAAAAAATTTTTTTTTTTAAGGGCTACGTTAAAGCTGCTTTTGGGTTAAAAAAAATAATGGAAATAGCACAACTTTAAATAAGTTTACAGTTTAAATGTTATGTTATAGGCGCTTAAGCGTTTGCTGAAATTATCTATATAAATTGCGAAAAGCCAGTCAAAAAAATAATACAAAACAAATTGCTAAACGATAATTGTTGGTACAACTTGTTTTATATAACTATGTTTTAATTGCTTTTATATAAGGTGAAAGTTTGTATATTAAGGGAAAGCAGGTTGTTTTGAGAGCATCTGATTTCATTGAGAATTGCAAAAGCACCCAGGATATTTAATTTAAAAAATAAACTATCTCAAAATAAAAGTATGGTTTACCGCCGCGAATATTTCATGAAACAGGTCAGCTATTAAAATTCGAATAACGCAAATACATAAGTAATAACTATTCCTTGTGATTAGCATATAACTAAATTAGATCAGACAGTCGTAGTACAAATATAAATTTTAGATACGAAAAAAATGTCTAAGGAATCCTTTTAAAATTGCATGGATAGAAACTATAGAATAGAATAGGGTATCAAATAACACCTCCAGTGCACTAATAAATGGTAATCTGTTTTGAGGCTCGTCAGCAGTTCGTGTGGAATTATGAGGCAATATTTTTGTGTTTTTCTTTTCTATAGATACGATGGTGTACTTATACTTTATTTTACTATTGTAGTTTGTATAGGGGGGCGAGGCAGAGCCCACCCGGCGAGCTAAGATCAGAGCATAGCTAGAAGTGCACGCCTCCCCAAGATTCTTTATGCAAAGCAGTGCCTTTGGCCACATACCACCTGCACGCTAGATACAAATTAATACGAAAAGAATGTCTTTGGAATCCTTTTAAAATTCCATAGATAGAAACTATAGAACATCATATATCTGACAGCATATAATTTGAGGATCAATAAAATGCTGTTAAATTAAATGTGATTGTCAACTTCAGACGCTGATTAGAAGGCCAGGTGGCAAGGACTCAAAACAGCATTTCGGGAATAATTTTGTAAAAAAGAGAAAGCAGCAACAACAATGAAAACAAACGGAAACACATGCCACAATTAAAATGGCAAGGCAGCATATCCTGCGTCACTTTGCACCACCCTCTCTCTCACACACAGAAAGAAATGCAACGTTAAATTTTCATTTAGACTTAGTTATTAGATTTCCATATTCGAATTAAATACGAAATTATTTTGTATCAAAATTTTATTAATAACGAACATTTTTGTATTTAATTATTATAAACTTAAATCAAATATGAAAAATGAAAAAAAAATGCTTAAATTGAAGAGTATAGTTATTTCTCTGTGTGCACAAACCACTCTCACCCTTAGCAATGATAGAAAGAGAGAGCGAGAGAGAGAGAGAGAGAGCGATGTCTTATGGTAATTTTTGTAAGTATTTTTATTCTATTCGGTGGGTGGGGGGAGTGCATCTGTCGATCGAGCGAGTGCTGCGTGTAGCGGAACGTGCAAAGTTAAAATCGCCCTTAAGATCATTATGTAAATGTATACATTTTTAGATTGTGCTTGTTTTTGTTGTCGCACCAAGCCAGTTTGTAAGGGGGTTGAATGAATCATGACCAGCTCTGATCCTCATCCTGCTGCCTGTACCTCAAAACCTATCTCTAGCCTGGTTGAGACAATGCTGTAATGCCTGCAGCAGTTCTTTTTTCTAGTTTTTTATTTTATTTTTTATTCGTAAATACATAACTTGGCGAAAGGGGTGCGCCCCCTTTAGGTGCAAACCAAAAACGGATAATAAAAAAATTGCCTTTATTTGTTGTCATCCTATGTTCATGGCTGCTTTTTAATCCGCCTGTTGTTGTTGTTGTTGCTGTTTCTTGTTTTGATTTGCGCCAGAGCCATAGAATTAAGCATGCTCCCGTAACTCTGTCCCTGTCCCGGACACGGACACTTTATAACAAGTAAGAAGGCTCTAGTCGGGAGAGCCCGACTAGAAGATACCCTGAACCCAGTTGCAATTAATATATTTAATTTATATAAGACTTTGGTATACTGGCTTAGCTTCCATCGATTAAGTTCAATATCTCCGGTGTTTCTCAACCGATTTGGACGAAATTTTCAGAAAAGTTCTATCATTATCCATTACTTCAACCCTCATTTTTAGATTTTCCAAATTCGATATATTATTGTTATCGATATTATGCGTATATCGGAAATCAGAATAGTTATCGATAATTTGAAGCAAACTTGTTCTGCTCATGGTATA
This sequence comes from Scaptomyza flava, assembly GCA_030179655.1. Classification (NCBI taxonomy): domain Eukaryota; kingdom Metazoa; phylum Arthropoda; class Insecta; order Diptera; family Drosophilidae; genus Scaptomyza; species Scaptomyza flava. The sequence goes on from JARNME010000314.1 coordinate 25,626,652, forward strand.
GGAGAACTTAAATACAAAATCAGAAGTCTCTAGCTCTTGTAGTCTCTGAGATCCACGCGTTCATACAGACGGACAGACGGACATGGCTATATCGTCTCGGCTGTTGATGCTGATCAAGAATATATATACTTTATAGGGTCGGAGATGCTTCCTTCTGCCTGTTACATACTTTTGCACAAAACCATTATACCCTTATTTACCCATTTTATGGGTTAAGGGTATAAAAAGCGCTGTTTATGTGAAATTTGTTGCAATATCTTGCCGCATGGTCGCAAATGTGTTGCATACTGTGCGGCGCCGACAGTGCACAAACAAGAGATAGAGAGACAGGCAGAAAACGATAAGCTAGAAGAGAGAGCGCCAAAAGCACGTGGGCAGCTTACACACACAAATAGCGTCAATAATTGAGAGCATGAATCAGCGAAAAAAAGTTGGCATAAATTAATTATTATTATCACAAATACCTATCGCTATAAATATATGCTCACAAACATACATACAGACATACACATGCGTTCATGTGCGTATGTGTGTACATGCATGTGTGTCTGTGTGATGAGCTAATCGTCAGCTCCCATTTTGGCGCTTCCCTGCAGTCACGTTGACTATGCCAAACATAGTGATTAGACTAGCCCACATGGGCTACTACTAGCCCACGCCTATGCCATTTCAATGCACTATGGGGAAAATGACCACTTTATCTGGCATTTGCATGTTTTTTAAAAGTTTTCTAATTATGGCACATTTTCTGTTAACGCATTAAGAAAACATTAGACTTTCAAGCCCCAAACTCAAAATGTTAAATTTAACAGTCCCATCTGAGAATAACAGCTGTAAAGTCAGCTGTTGCAATCGAAAGCACGTGCGGCTAAGTTTTTTACATTTTTGCATTGAGTTTTGTTTCTAAAATATTGTGATGGCAACAGAATTAGAAGAAAATCAAGTCATGAATATGTTTAATATAACAAATCTTTCGAATTGTGCGTGTGTATACTAATATTTTGTCTTTTTATGAGCGCTTCTAAAGCTGGATTTTTATTAACAAATTTCAACTTTGGAAAGGATTATGTAAAAGAGTTTAGAATTGTTTATGTGTTTGTCCAAGTGTTTGTTGTAGCGTTGTCAATTCTGCGTTAACAGGTATTGGTCTTAATTTCCTCTTTTTCCCTCTTTTGGCGCAATTTGCATTTTTATTATGTAACCTCGTTTTTTCCAACGTCGATTTGTTTGCTGTGTGGAATAGCGAGAGGGGCCGGCACGAACGAGAGAAGGCAATTCAAAGATATTTTGAACTGCATGCGTGCAATAATGTTGATGCAAATATTTTAAAAGTAAAAAGCCACCAATTTTGCAACAATTTGCACTATAATTGGCTTAAATGTAATAGCACTTTTAAGAACTTTGAAAGAAGACATTCGCAATGGATAAACGGTTCTACAACTTTGCCTTTAAAAAAAAATATTAGACCGGTTAGACGGCCGTTTCTTCCATTTGAATCGAAAGGCGAAAGGGCTCAAAGACTGCAAGCAGCGGAACTATCCAAATTTCAAAATGATAATGTTTTCTTGCTAGTTCGTGCAGCAACCGCAGCTGCCCGGAAACAAGAACTACATGATCTTGCTGCAGTTCTTCAAATACTTGCAAGTAGCCCGGAAAAAGCCAAGCAAGTCAGAGAAGGGTTGACAAAGCCCATTGATGAGCCTTTAAAAGCGTCCAAAGATGAAGCATTGGCGTTAATTTTGGATCAAGGATTGACAAAGGAGCAGTATTGTGCTATCCGAGATGAAATTCGTAAGAGAAATGTGGATATTTACCCAATTTATAAAAATGTGGCAGAGCAAAAGAAGCAAAGCAGACCAGACAAAATTGATGTATCAGAGACTGTAGCCAAGGTCTCTCTGCAAGACCTTTTGGAACGCACGGCTTTTCGGATTGTGACACTTCAAAAAGTTGTCATCCATGGTGTATTGGCCAATCAGCACACTGATTTTTTATCTGCTGAGCTCATTGTCAGTTATGGATTCGATGGAAGTACTGGTCAGGCGAATTATAACCAGGCATACGCAGATAAGAGATTCTGTGACAAAGACTCATGCCTTTTTGCCACCACCATAATGCCTCTTCGACTGATAGACTCATCTGGAAACTTGTTGTGGAACAATCGCACCCCTCAGTCTTTTAGGTTTTTCCGTCCGCTAAAATTGGAGTTTCTCAAAGAAACAAAAGAAGTAATTTTAAAAGAGAACAATGACATAAAATTAGAAATTGAAAATTGAAATCAACGATATTCAAGGTATCTTTAAATGATACTCAATGTGTATATGTAAGATTGAGTCCATATCTCACTGCCATTGATGGAAAAGTTCTGAATGCTTTAACGGAAACAAAATCATTCCAATCATGCCCCATATGCCATCAAGCCAAAGAGATTTCCTTGGAAACTAAAATTTCAAGTGCTTCAAAGTTTTAGACAATCTGAAATATGGAGTAAGCCCACTTCATTGCTGGATACGAATTTTTGAGTTCGTCTTGCATGCTGGGTATAAGCTGGAGTTAAAAAAATGGCAAATTGCTAGTCCATGTGACAAGCAAGCGATGCTAAAACGAAAGGCAAATATACAGGAATTTTTTGGGCAAAACTCGCTTTGAAGGTCGATTAGCCGAAGCAGGGGGGCTTTGGAAATACAAATACCGGTAACACTGCACGTCGCGCATTTGCCAACTTCAAAACATTTTCTGAAATAACTGGAGTTAGTCAACAAATTATCTACAATTTGAGGATCATTTTGATATGTTTGTCCTGTCAGTTGCCAATAAATTTAGAAAAATTCGAGGCATACTGTCACCAAACTGGCGAAATGCTTGCCCATGACACCAACTCTCCATAAGATTATTGTGCACTCAAGGCAAATCATGGAAAATACGGTGCTTCCAGTCGGCTGTTTTGGTGAAGAAGCGTCTGAGTCCCGCAACAAAATTTATAAATCGCTTAGACTTCATCACTCTAGAAAGCACAGCCGATTTGAATCTTTGGGCGATGTGTTTAAACGAGCTTTGGATACATCAGATCCAATAATTTCTTCCCTAAATTTATCGCAACGTATAAAAAAACATAAAAATCTTTCCCTTCCCATTGAGGTAATTCAGCTTCTTTCGTGTGAACACGAATACATAAATGATTTTTCAGAACAAGATGAGTTTGAAGACAACAGCCTACTTTTTCTTGAAAACTTTGAGCTGGATAATGAAGAAAATGATGAAAATAAAGAAAATTAATAAAAAACTGGTTTTTCATAATTTTGGGGGCGAAAAGGGCGTGGCGAAACTCCTATCTGCAACGGCGGAAGGGGCGTTGACATGCCTTCTTTTCAAAATAGCTTTTAATGGTCTATAAAAACATAATAAAAACATAGTGCCGCATAGTTAATTTTGGCTATGCCAAGACTGTGATACCCTTCACACGTGGATTAATTTGTATTTTTATTTTTTTATTGCGTGAAAATCTCGAAAGACTATAAGGCATTAAATTATTAATATTCGGTGCATCGAATTAACTATGTTAATTTTAACAATAGATATTCAGCTATTCTGTTAAACTCTTATATAGTCTAGTGGTAAGTATGCCAGACTCTCATCCGGTAGGTGCGGGTTCGAATCCCCGTGTAGTTATTTTGGTATTTTAGTTTTTTAGTCCAATTTTGTTTTTTTAATAGATTTTTTGTATTTATATGGTGGCTATATCGTAGAATGCTCCGATCGGGATGAAATTTCATAGTGAACAAAGCCGACATGATCTAAGCAATCTGTGAAAGTTTCATCAAGATCGGTTAAGCAGTTTGGCCGGAAATCGTGTTGATATGGTAAATTGATATGGTGGCTATATCGTAGAATGCTCCGATCGGGATGAAATTTCATAGTGAACAAACCCGACATGATCTAAGCAATCTGTGAAAGTTTCATCAAGATCGGTTAAGCAGTTTGGCCGGAAATCGTGTTGATATGGTAAATTTATATGGTGGCTATATCGTAGAATGCTCCGATCGGGATGAAATTTCATAGTGAACAAAGCCGACATGATCTAAGCAATCTGTGAAAGTTTCATCAAGATCGGTTCAGCAGTTTGGCCGGAAATCGTGTTGATATGGTAAATTTATATGGTGGCTATATCGTAGAATGCTCCGATCGGGATGAAATTTCATAGTGAACAAACCCGACATGATCTAAGCAATCTGTGAAAGTTTCATCAAGATCGGTTCAGCAGTTTGGCTGGAAATCGTGTTGAAACAGACAGACAGACGGACAGACGGACGGACAGACGGAAATCAATTCCTGAGCTCGTCCTGATCATTTTGATATGTAGTTTATGGGGTCTCCCATCATTCCTTTAAGGCGTTACAGATTCATGACAAAGTCAATATACCCTGTGAAGGGTATAAAAAACCGCAGTGAAAAATCTCCTTTGGTTAACTCACAATAATAAATGCCAGATAAAGTGGTCATTTTCCCCATAGTTCAATGTATTTCTCCTATTCCATTTAACACGGGGATGTCATTGGAGTGGACGTATCGGCCGCCTCTGCAGCCACGTGGACTAGTCTATAAAACAGGCCACGTAGACTAGTCCATAAAACAGGCCATCAGGACTAGTCAAAAAACAGACCAAATGGACTAGTATTTGGTATCTGGGGTAAAAAGATGCCAACGAAGCCAATCATATAAACGTTAAATTAGCTGTTGTTATAAATATTACTTAAATGTAATTTGATTTTAAATTATGCAAGTGTTAGAAGAAATAGAATACAAATAAAGTTACCGATTATGAAATATGATGGTATACGACGGGATTCGAACCTGGAACTCTCGTTCACTAAGCAGATGCCTTAGCCATTGCGCTGTTGCCAAACATATTTCATAAGCAGTAAGCTATATTGTAAATTGAAAAATGTATAAATTCGTTTTCACTCGTTCGTTTTTTTGCCGCTGCACGAACATCAACGAGGCGCAAAGTTGTGTTCGTTTTTCATGATTCGTAAATTTACGTTTTTGTTCCGCATCCACGTCTGCATCCACTTTGACGCATCCATGAACTGGGCCACGTGGAATAGGCAGTTTACACACAAACGCTCAATGATAATTTTAAAAAGTGTTTTCCCCCGCTGCATCTACACAGACTGGTTCAGTGTTAGCCTACGTGGGAAAGTCGTGGGCTAGGCTTGAACAACAATAACAACAAACACTGGCCCAACCAATGTAATTTTCTGCACCCGCTTGGACTAGTCCTTGACTTGTCCATTATGGCTAGTCAATGGACTATTTTATTTATGCAACTAGCCCATACAAAAACCGTAGGATTGTTCCTTGTGGGGTTTAGTGCTGCCAGTTTTGCAATTTTTCGTTCGTTTGTGTTTGAGTGAGAAATCAAGTTAAAAATGTTAATATTTGTATTATCTTTTGGTAAGGATATCTAAATAAAAATTAAATTTGGAAACAAATAAAAATATTCTGCTGTATTTTGCCTTGTATCTTTTTAATCCGCCCTTAGCGTAGCTTTTTCCTTCGACTTTATTACATTTATGTTATTGTATGTTTCTTATTATATATAATACGTTTGTATTCATGTATTTGTGTGCATAAATTATGGATATCTTGCTTGAGATAAGGTAAACACGAGCAAACACTTGCAGAACACCGATCTGTCTCGTCTGTCTGGCCACCCCCTTTTGTGCTTGGACTGACCGGTCTGGCAGCCCAAATCTCGCATAATGTCAAAACCACCCCAGCCAAAAAAAAAAAACCGTTGCGTTACAATTTTATGTTTTGCGACAATGACAATCTGTAAATTGGAACCGACAGTCGGCGACGGTGGCGGCGGCACATTTGTAATGTTGGGCCAAAAAAATCAGCACATGAAAACCGGTGGGCCGCGAACAACAGGAAGTATATATACATATACACACATACAGAAGCACACATACACACACACACAACCACACACACACACATTCACACATACAGATACAGCGATATAGTGAATACGCACGCATGCTAAAAAAAAAAAAACAAACCCCTTGCTGGACAGGCGCTTGGGTTGCTGATAGGGGGTGTATGTTGTACAGAAACAACCCTGGCGTTGGTGGTTGCACAGCAAAAACACGCGCACACACACAAACAGCCCTGGCGCTCGCCAAGGATAATATTAATATGCATGCAAAGAGAGAGAGAGAGAGAGAGAGAGAGAGAGAGAGAGAGAGAGAGAGAGAGAGAGAGAGAGAGAGAAAGAAAGAAAGAAAGAAAGAGAATGAAAGTGCCAGCGAACACACAGCATCATAAAACGGTTGACGACCTCATATCTAATAAAGTACAAGCTACAAATGTACATATGCATTTTTGCAAAACAAATTTTAATAAAATATGCATATTTCAAATTTAAAACGAAAGTTTGCCATTCACTCATCGTATCATTGCTTGAAACTTTCTGGCAACACTTTAAACGTCTGTTAAGTGGTTAAAGGTTTCTATCATCAGCTGTATGACCTGCAAATAAATACAAATATCCAGCCTTTTGGCATAATATTTTCAAAGTACGGTAACCATTTTTATTGGAAGACTTACATGACAAAAGCGTATTTATTATTTAGTTATGCCTAAGTATGGCTCCTTAATTTGGATTGATTTTTAACTAACGGTCAGATTCAGATGCGTTTTTTTCAGTCTGTGCGCTAACAGGAGAATTCCTACAACAGATCTCCCATTAATAGGCAGCCGCCAACTTAACGAAGACAGAGTCCATTTTCACTGAGGCAGGAGTCGGTTATCTGAAAAGCGCATTGAGAGAGAAACCACGAATAGAGAACGCAAAAAATGCAACAAAAAAAATAGCAACAAAACGAACGTTTTCTCGCTCTCGCTTTTAAAATCTGTCTCAGAGAAATATATATGTACACACACTACACATAAGAAACGAACGCGTTTGTACCAACATATGTACACACATATGTACATACTGTTGTATGGCGACTAGGGTAGCAAGGTCTGTGTTTGCGTTTATGTTCGCGTCATTTTCATTTCCACGCTAGACGTTGTACGCCGCAGTACGATTGAACGCTCGTGTGCGCTGCCTCAGCTCGTGTGCTCAGCTCATTTTGCAATTGATTTTTTTTATTTTTTGAAAAAGTTATAAGAAATTAACGAAAACAAAAGTTTAACAATATAAAAACATTGCCATAGAAAACTACGTAAAGTGCAGGAACAACAAAAATATAATTCACCAACAAATATCAACCAACAACAACAGTAGCAGCCGCAACAAAACGTAAGCGTAACGAATAACAACAACGAAAAAAAAAATGCTACGAAAATTGCCAAACGATTGCTACGCGCTGCAAAATAGTGCAATTACATACATACGTACATACATGCATACAAAAACATTTGATCGTTCATAAATGCATTTATGTATGTTCGTACATACTTGAGTATGTATTTTTTTGTTGTTGTTTTCAAGTGGGTACCTGTGTGTGTGTGTGAAACAATTTGATCATGTATGCTAAAACACAAAATTACAATATGCAATGGGTATTTAAAAAAAAACGTAGATAGACGTAAAGACAACAAACGGTAGCGACAAACAGTTCAACAAACTCAAAAATAGTGTCGAACGATCAGTGCCGGGAGGGCTGGCAGGTAGTGCTGGGCAACTAGACACAATATAGCAGTAGTAGTATTAATAGTTGTTGTTGTGCTTTAAAATCTACTGCTTAATGCTGCCGCTCTGCTTAGTTTCTGTGATGTGTATCTGTAAAACGGGTGATGTGTGTTTGTGTATGTGCGCTTGTGTGTTTGTCTGCTGCTGTCTGTATGTGTAGCTGTGTGAGAGGCATAAAGGGCGCAGCTAGCATATTGATTTTTTGTGCAGGAAAAGGAGCATTGCCGCCAAGAACAACAACTTAAACACTAGCAACGCAATAGTAGTACTTAAAGAAGCAGTCCCGTTTTTATTTAACTATTTAAGCGTAAACAAAATACCGTCTGCGATAAATAAACTAGAATGTACATAAACATATAAAAAGTAAGCAGTTGTTCAAATTGTTTAATTCTCAAAAGCAAAGTTGTATGAGCAAAGAGGAGTGTTTTGTTACCACAGCAACACTTAACAAAAAGTAGTGCGGGAGCAGAGAGAATGGCGCGGAAATACAAATTAGAACAATTCAACAGCGAACAGGAATTACAAACGCGGCAGCAGTGAACTGAGTAAAGTAAAAACTACAAACATCACAGGAACAATAACAGAAGCAGTGCGTGTTTTAATTTAATAAGCGCGACGTCTAGCAAAAAAACAACTTATAGATACTAAGTGCGTCGGTTTGTGTATGTATGTATATAAACGTGCATACATACATGTGAATTTGTGGTAAAATATGCGCGCTATTTAAAATATATACATATATTTGTGTGCATATAAACAATTACAACAATAACAAAATACTAAAAAAATCAACAAAAACAATGGAGGGAGCTGCCATACATTAATTGTATGGCGAAAGGGAGTGAGGGAGGCTGTTCGCTCTTTCCGCTCTCTCTTCCCAATAGCGCCATAAATTAGCACAGTGTCAGAATCGCAGCAGCAGCAAATGAGAGATACTGTTATAATCATTAGTATTGGGCAAATAGACAAAAAAGCAAAATTACAACAACAACAACAAGAGCAGCATGTCTGAAATTGTGTAACAATAAAACAAAATTCATTTGCGCTGGTACATATATTTCAAGAAGTTTAATATTTATATTGAATGCGAATATGTACATATGTACAAACGAACATACATATTTACTTAAATTTAGGCGTTGCTGTTGTTGTAATTGCTGCTATAGTGATACTTTAGATTTGGGAAAATCGATAAAATCGATAATACGATATCACCAACGCCCAATGCCTTCGACGAGCAGACAATTTACCGCTTCTTTTTTTTTTGTTTTATCCACATTCTATTTCATACAACAACAATAGACGACTACGACGATTACAACGTCAGCGAATGTTTATTTATTAGCCCCAAAATTGCCGCAATTATATAGCCAAAACAAATCCATATCCTGCAATAAATAGAGGCAAACAAATTGCCCATCAGAAAGAGGCGAAGAAGAGAATAGAAAAGGATTAGCGCCGTGTAGAGAGCGCGCGCGTGTTGAACGGACAAGGAATTAAAATCAACATTTTAACGAAACCAAGTGAGTATTTAATAAATATCTACAAACATGCTTAACTGTTTGTATATATACCTAACTGTATGTAAATGAGCGTATTTGTGTGCTTGAGTGGAAAGGATGAAAAATAGCGAGTGTTCCAGTCATGTTCAAATCTCGGTTGTCATCGAAATTAAGAGAGAGGCCCGTTCAATTTTTTTTTCGGTGTGTGGGCGTACGTATTGCTGCTATGTTTGTGTTAGTTTTCGTTAGACCCTTTGACTTGCGTGAGTCGTTCGTGACAAAGAGACACAGACAGCAACTTCCACACAAAGTGCAAGTTGACAGATCATGCTGCAAAAATAGCGTTGCCAGATTGTTCAAAAACATACGCACATGCACCGTTTAGTTTTTTAACCCAAAGGGGGTGGCATTGTTCTCACCGCTGTATTTAACCCTTAGGTGTGCCATGCTTTGGTATTATATTTTCGCAAAAGAATTATTTAAGGGTTGATACATGTATGTTTGTTCGTCTCGCTGTTGCACACACGGCACGGGTGGCGATTGCGGCTTCTCGAGCACACGCTTTAGAAAACGGGGGATGCTCATTTTTAGTTTTACAATTTTTTTTTTGCTATTCGGCGTTTTCACAAAAGGTATATCCTGCTGCTGCGTGCAGAGTTTGTTGCCTGCCGCTGTGCGTGTATGTATTTTTGTTCATGTGTATGCGTGTGTAAGAGTGTATGTATTACATAACTGGGTTTGGCCGGGTACGTGCTTTGTTACAATTTCCAACAACTACAAAAAAGTTAACGACAGCCGGAACAGGAGCAGAAGCAGGGGACGGACTAAGAGAGAGAGAGACGTTAACGCCAGCATAGCACGAAAGCATAGAAAGGACCTGCGCTCAGTAGCATCGCGTGCTTGCACCGTAGCGGGTCTCGTAGCGGCAACGACATATTTAAAAAGAAAAAATAAAAGCTCATCGCACTAAACTCTCCACCTTCACTTACTCGAACGCTCTCTACCTCCGCCTACGCGCAGTTCTAGGTGTGTGTTTTTGTGTGTTTGTGTCACAGTGTGTCTGTGTTTGCCGAGTGACTTTTTGTCTGTGTCTGAGATTCCAATCATTCTCTCTCGTCTTGTCTGTGTCTCTGTGTCCGTGTTTGTTAGTGTGTTTGCGTGCGTGCCAAGGCAAAAGTAAGTTCTAAACGAAAGTTGTTCGTTAAGAGTGGGCCGCTGGGCGGCGCCAGAGTGTAAAGCTTAATCAAATCGTTAACTTACTATTTATTAAACTGAAACTAACTCGTTGTTTGAACTATTCCCATGTTAATATTTAAATTATGTACTACTAATATGAATATTTTAAAAAAGTCTCTCAATCCTAGTGCTCATACAAAAACTCAACTCCGGTTGTTTCTATGGTAGCTGTGTTCTTTTAATATGTTGTTTATGTAGACAGACATAGTCATACATTTGAATGTTGTGAAAATTTAAAAAAATGTTACAAAAAAGATATAGGTTTTTTTTTGAAAAGTACTAAGTACTAAAAAGAACTAAGGATCAAAAAACCTAAAGCTAAACCGCAACTAGCATTTTTATTTAAAAAAAAAATATATTTTTCACCATCTAAACATTTTTAACTTGTAAGTTTTGTTTCAAAATTTCTTTTGTCTAGATTAATATTAAATCGAGGGATTCTAAGTACAGAGAAGAAGGCACTGCGACCAATTTGCATTTTTTTACCTAATTGTCGATATTTACTATTTAATTTGAAATATTTGTGCATTACATAAAACTCTTTAGGTCAAAGTATTAAGATGTAATTGAACCTTTGGGTTAAATTCAAACTGAAAAAACAAAAATACTAAAACAAAAACTAACCAAGTAAAATGATTAAAAAATTTTACTAACACACTTGGCAAATGGTTTAATCTTGACATATTCTCTTTATTAAATTCCATGTGCTGCGCCTGCGTTTGCCTCCTGCAAATCTACAACAACTCAACAACAACAATTCGATAATCATAGTGGACTTTATGATGGCAAATACCGGCGCCACTGGCGTTGATACACAAGCGCAACTAATGCAAAGCGCTGCTGCGGCAGCAGCAGTGGCTGCCACAAACGTGGCAGCGCCCGTTCAGAATGCAGCGGCTGTTGCAGCCGCCGCTCAGCTGCAGCAACAGCAGCAACAAGTGCAGCAAGCGATATTGCAAGTGCAACAGCAGCAGACACAGCAAGCGGTTGCCGCTGCCGCCGCGGCTGTCACACAGCAATTGCAGCAACAACAGCAGGCGGTCGTTCAGCAAGCAGTTGTGCAACAGCAGCAACAGCAAGTGGTACAACAGCAGCAGCAAGCGGTTGTCGCCGTGCAGCAGCAGCAGCAACAACAACAACAACAGCAGCAGCAGCAGCAACAACAGGTACAGCAGCAGGTGCAACAGCAAGTTCAACAACAAGTGCAGCAAGCAAACACAAATGGCAACTCGAGCAGCGCCCAAAATGGCAGCAATGGCAGCACCGAAACGCGCACAAATCTCATTGTCAACTATTTGCCACAAACGATGACAGAGGATGAGATCCGTTCGCTATTTAGCAGCGTCGGTGAGATTGAGTCAGTAAAACTGATTCGCGATAAGTCGCAAGTCTACATTGATCCACTCAATCCTCAAGCGCCCAGCAAGGGTCAAAGCCTGGGCTATGGCTTTGTCAACTATGTGCGTCCACAGGACGCCGAACAGGCTGTTAATGTTCTCAATGGTCTGCGTTTGCAGAACAAAACTATTAAAGTATCATTTGCACGACCATCATCGGATGCCATCAAGGGTGCTAATTTGTATGTGTCGGGACTGCCAAAGACAATGACCCAACAAGAATTGGAGGCCATATTTGCGCCATTTGGTGCCATCATAACATCGCGCATTTTGCAAAATGCCGGCAACGATACACAGACCAAAGGTGTGGGTTTCATACGTTTTGATAAGCGCGAGGAGGCAACACGTGCGATTATTGCATTGAACGGCACCACGCCCAGTAGCTGCACCGATCCAATTGTTGTCAAATTCTCGAATACACCCGGCAGCACAAGCAAGATCATACAGCCGCAATTGCCCGCTTTCCTCAATCCGCAGCTGGTGCGACGCATTGGCGGTGCAATGCATACACCAGTAAATAAGGGACTTGCACGCTTCTCACCCATGGCCGGTGATATGTTGGATGTGATGCTGCCAAATGGTTTGGGTGCCGCTGCAGCAGCAGCAACAACGCTTGCCAGCGGCCCTGGCGGCGCATATCCCATATTTATATATAATCTAGCGCCCGAAACGGAAGAGGCTGCACTCTGGCAATTGTTTGGGCCATTTGGAGCTGTGCAATCGGTTAAGATCGTTAAGGATCCAACAACAAATCAGTGCAAAGGCTATGGCTTTGTATCCATGACCAATTATGATGAGGCCGCAATGGCCATACGTGCTCTCAATGGTTATACCATGGGCAATCGTGTGCTGCAGGTCAGCTTTAAGACCAATAAGGCCAAGTAAAGTGTGTTTGTGTGTGCTATGGTTTAAGCCAGCCTCACTTTGCTCCCGAAAACAACAACAAAAACAATAAAAAAAATACCAAGGAACACACTCACATACACACATACTTATCTAGTTCATACACATCCACACACAACAAACACAACTCACTTAGATATATACATATATAAATATGCATGGTCTATAAATGATAACTAAGCGCAACAAAAGATGTATGTTCTTAACACACACACACACACACACACAAACACATACACACTACCATGCAGAGAAGACATACTTTGTAGGGCATTTGTTTCCTTTCGCTTCAAAATCGCGTCTAAACAACGAAACCGACGGCGGCTAAAAACAAACGTCAGCCGTTGCAATAGCAAAATTCTTCTTTAGTATATAAGTAAAACAAAAAACCTAACCTAAAAAATTAACAAAACGTGTGTCGAATGCAATATATAGAAAAAGAGAAAAAAAAAATTGAAGTCAAAAAATAAAAATGTTGTCCCTTTTGGGCGCTCAAGCAGGGACAAAGAAACTAAAAAAGAAAACAAAATCATAAAAAAAAAACAATTGCAGCCGCAGTCAAATTAATCGCAAAGTAAAAATAGATAAACAAATAAATCTACAAAACCAAAAACAATTTTGAGATTTAACTTTAAAAAATTAAACCTAGCAAAAAAAAAAACAGTTTTTTAAAATTATTACTATGTAAACAGCAATGAAATCTTCCAGTAACAAAATGAAAAACAAAAAACCCAAAGCTGTTAATTACACTCCAATTTTTCTACAACAACAAAAAACAAGAAGTGAAAAACAAGCTTGAATACATTTTTGAAATATCTATTTATTTGACAGTGCTGAGTCTTGGACGTTAGTTATTGTCTGTTTCTTATTTCGACAAGGCTTACAAAAAAGTATTTAAACAATATAAAAAATTAAACAACATATATAATGCATAAACACAAGGAGGCTGCTACAGTATTACAAAACGAAAAAAAGAAGTAATAAATAATAAAAATAAAATTGAATAATTATATATGTATTTGTATTTATTTATTTTGTATTTTACATATAAAGAAATATTAAACAAAACGAAAGCCAAGCGAATATTTCAAACAAAACTAACGGCCGACTCGCTCACACACGCACACAAATCACATACACACACACACACACACACACACATACACAACACAACACAACACATAGACACGCAAGCAGCTAGACATTTTTTGGGGCATGTGTGCAACCATAATTAAATCAAAGCAAAGTCGAAAAGTAATAAAAAAATAAAGAAACAAACAAACAAAATGCGAAAGTAATACAATAATTTATGCGCAAATTTGAAAAAAGTTTTACTAAAGTAAATAATTGTTAGTGAATATAATATACTACTATAATATTTTTACATATATATAAATTTTTATTTATATATGTGTTTATACTTATGTATTGTATAGTTCAAGCCAGCAAGTAAGCAGCGTAAATAACCATTTGCTAAAATGTTTAGTGTTTAAAAACACAAAAAAGCATAGCACAAAAACTCAGTTAACTAAAAACAACAACAAGAACAACCAGACAATTTTTTATATGCCAGCAAAAAAAATCAAGCAGAGTTTTTCTAGCTATTTAAGTGAGCCTTTTGTTAAAATAAAAAACTTATATAAAAAAAAGAAAACAATACAAAATACCGTTTAAGACGATAGTTTTTGCACAAGCGAGATTCATTTCCCAACTGTAAACCATCGTATGGTACACGACTGTATGCCTTAGCACAGTTTACATTAGTGTCTCACATCATAAAGTTCAGTACAAGTTCAGTACAAGTTCAGCAAAGTACAGTTAAGTACAGCATGGTAGAGTACATTATATAGCAGCAGTGCTAGTATTCTTAAAAACAGTGCAGTATCATACAAAAAGCGTTTCCGAAACTCATTGTTCCATACATTATGATCTGTGCCGATTTTGCGTTTTATCAGTTTCAATTCTGGATTCTAATTTCTTGTGTTAAAACACACACACACACACACACATTTGGATTTTTTTGTATCATTTTGCGAATTAACAAGTTTAAGTTCTTCAATTGGATTTGGGATATCTATAAGTTTTGTATGATTTCTTTGTTTCTTTATATTTGAGAATATTTAAACAAAAACAAAAAGCGCTCGTAGTTAAATACAGCCATGCATATTTATTTAATGTATATCATACGAAAGAGACTTATATAACATGTTTCTGCTTTCATTATTATTATATACAAAAAACTTATCCACATATACTTATATATATTTATATTAATTTCATTAATGAATTTTTTCTTTACAGTAGTTACAATATAAATTTCTAGTTACAATTAATTTATGTCAGATAATTAAGTTCAAACACACACACTTACGAAAACAATACCTTAAAAAAAGATCCTTAGCAAAAATAGCAAACAAAAATATTTATGGAATGAATAATGCTACACGTGCAAAGGAATATGCTTATGTATAAAAACAAAATATTCGTAATTATTAATATTATTTTTTTTTTTATAATTACTATAGGGGGAAAAACAATTTTTTGTTTGAACAAAATTTGCAACAAGAAATCTAGTCAGCAAACTGAAGTAGAAAACGAAGAGGAGAAATGAAAAAAAAAAAAAAAAAAAAATGTCGAAAGGCTTAGGAAAAAAATGCGTATTAAGCAAATTTATATACATATTATATTCTAATTAAAAATATTTACCATAATTAACTACTATTTAGCAAAGAAAACAAGTAGATTGAAAGTATAAGAAAGAAAATCCCAATACAACAACAACAAAAGCAAGAAATGTTTAACATCTATACAAAGTTGCGACACAGCATAGAAACTCCTTCAAAATAAAGAAAACAACACTACTTATAAATATTAAAAAAACAAATAAACACTTAAATTCTAGGTAAAATTTAAGCATAGCAAAATTAAATCAATAATTTTCTTGCAAATTTTCAATATATATTTTATTTATTTTTTATAATACAATCACTCACAAAAACACAACATAAACACATGAAATTATAATTAATATCATAGTTCTTTCTAAAATTTGTTGTAATATTTAAATATATCCAAAGATTTAGTTTCTTTACAACTACTTTACACAATTGAAAGTATATACATATATATATATATACTTATGTATGTATATTTATTTTATATATATATATATATATATATATATATATATATATATATGTATTTCTACCCCGTAACTGTACTAATTTCTTTAACGAAAGAGAGAGAGAGAGAGAGAGCGAACGAACGAAATAACTGTACGCAAAAAGCAAAAGGGAAAGCGTGAGCGAGCTGTTTAATTTGTTCTCTTGCTTTTTGCATGCATATGAAATTTGTTTATGTTTATGTACATGTATGAATTCGATTAGCTAACAAAGAGCGAAAGGAATGAGAAAGAAAATACGCTACTCAATAAGTGAAATAATGTACTTGATTTTGTTTAATTTATTTGTCAAACTTTATTATAATTATAATTTTTTTTTTAATATTATGTAATTCTAATACTGTGCAATAGTTTTAAATGCAGTTACAGCAGCAGCAACAACAAAACATGCATCTCAGCAAAATTACATTTATAATTTCCTTAAGAAAAACATGAAAAATCCATTAAAAAAAGAAGTAAATAAAACGAAAAACGAGTTGTTGAAGCGAGAATGAAATAATTTATGTTTATGCAACTTAAATATTTTAATATAAATTAATATAAAACTACAATATAACAATTATTTTTTCGTGTAGTTTTCGCATTAAGCAAATTTGATATACTATATATTTATATTTACTGATTAAATATGTATAATTTTTTTCTTTAACTGTAAGTGCAAACAAAAAAAAAAAATCAAAGAAAAAATGAAAACAAAAGCAAACAACAACAGAAACAAAAAGAAACAAGAAAAAGATGAATATTATTTATTGTATTTTATAATTCATTTAAATTCCAAATGCAAACGAATTAATTTTTGATATAATCGAAGCTTACAAAAGAGAGCGCAGTGCAGACTGTTTCAACAGAGATGGGCGCAATCTCACATACAAACACTTATACAAACACACACACACGAAAACACTCACATCAGCAGCAGCCAAATCTTCCGCTCTCTTTATCACAAACTCTCTCTACGTTTCCTTTAGCGCCATACTTGCTTCAGTGTTTTGAAATATATAAACATATTTGATTTCACTTCTATACATTTTTTTTTTGTATTAATTAAAAATCATTTATGTATTTGTTTTTGAGTTTAACTTATGATTTTTGTAAACCCTATAAACACACACATTTATACATATTTGCACACACACAGATACGTACATACACCCAAGCCGGCGAATATTATATGTAGATACATCTAATATAATGTAAAGGGAGAATTTTGAGTATTGAAAAATGTGTTTTAATTTAATTTTTATAATTTTGTTTTCCTTCTATTCGATTTCTTTTCATTATGATTACGTTTATTACTCATTAAAATATATATTTAATCTTATGATTTTTATAATTTGGTTTAATATTTGCCCAGAACAACCAGCAGCAGCTACAACAATAATAATTTTTCAATAAAAAAACACAATAAATTTTTGCATAATTTTTTCGTTTTTGTTTTAATCTTTTTTTGTTTTGTTTTATTTATCTCTCTTGCGTCAGCTGTATTAATTTTAAAATGATCTTACAACTTTATATTTTCTTATCTTTATGTATCTCTGCCCAACCCATTCTTAAACGTTCTATGTCCGGGACCTGTGTCGCACTCATCCCACAGAGTAAAGCGCAGACCTTTAGAACTGTTGCTTCTTTTGCCCAGTGTTTCGCTCCCTTGGAGCCCCAAATACAAATGGGCTTGGAATAATCCAATTCAAGCTCGGCCAGCTAGTCATGCCAGCAATTTAATGATCTCAAAAGCTCGGAACATTCCACTATACACTTTTACAAGAACATCAACAACATCAACACAACTGCAAACTACATAAGACCCAAAGTATATGTTTTGTGGTTTTGCATAGTTAAAATGTTATTCGTTTCGTTAACTCTCTCTTAACATACACGTACACACACACATTCTCTCTCTGGCACATTCCACGAACTGGGACTTAACGAAACTCTACAAAGAAACGTTGCAATTTTTACCAAATGCGATATTATCAATTTTGTTTTGTGTGCTAACGGGAAACCTTTGATTTTAATTAAATTGATTATAAATTATGATAAGTTAAGTTTTAGTCTTATGCTTAGTTAACGTATAAGCTATAGTAATATGCGCTTATTATTTATATATATATATATATATATATATCTATATATATATATATATATATATATATATATATATATATATTTATACAACAAGAACAACCATATACAAAAACAAAAACAAAATGTTCGTTCAACCGCAAAATACTTAAAAATACGGCGAACCTTTACTTACATAGAACTTAACATAACTTAAACTAAATGAACAGAAAACAAAAAGTAAAAGAAAAAAAAGCAGCAAATTTGAAGAGATTAAAAAAATCCCCAACAAGTACCGCATAATAACGTACAATACGCCAATATATATATATATATATATAATATATATATATATATATATATATATATATATATATAGATATATATATATATACATCTATAATATATATATATATATATTATACATCTATAAATATATATATATATGTATATATATATATATAATTAAGTAAAACAAAATAATTATGATTACGAAGATGCTGATGATGAAGAAACTATTTAATTTTTTATTAACATATTTATATCAATTATTAACAATATTTATCTAAACAATTCAAATGATATTTAAAAAAAAAAAAAAAAACAAACTGAAAACAATGCAAAAAAAAAAAAATTAATATTATAAATGTATTTGCAAAATATATAATTATGAGTTTTTCTTGCTTTGCATATCAAATACACAAAACTTGGTTCAGTTCATCCTTCAGTTCAAGTTTTCCTTTTGACCCCGCCAATCAATCAGTTTGATCATTTGTGTTCGGTACTTTTTCTATCGTTCGTTTTTCTTTTCAGTTAATTGGTTATGCGTTTCTCGTTTCCCAAACGTTGTGTTCTCTTCTGCTTTTCCCATATCCTTTTGTTTTTAGTGCGCTCTTTCTCTCACCCTTTTGTATCGTTTAACTGTGCTGCCTCTAGTTTGGTCTAGCCGCCTCAGCTGTTCAGTTCTTTATTTTGTTGTCCTTCTCTCTCTTGTTTTCCCTTTAGTTATACCCTGCGCTCTTACACTCGCTCTCGCTATTTCCATCTTTGTTGTACAAGCGCTTGTCGCTCTTTCAGGATATCTAATTTTTTTATTTTTTACAGTTGAGTTATGGTTTATCTTTTGCGATTTGTAATAATCGCTGTTGATTGTTTTTTACAGCGTAACTTGTGTTATCTCTCATACACTCACACTCACACACAGACAAAAACACATATATACTGTCACACTATATTTCTCCAAATTGTTTCAGTTGTTGTGCTACAGTCTCCACAATACCAACAAAGTGTTCCGTGATTTTACATTTTATACAAAACAAAAGCGTATATGTTTTTTGCGCAGTGTATTTACAAACGACTTGAGTTGATTTTGATTTAGTGTGTAAGCCAATAAGAAAAAAAACAAAAAAAAAAAATAACCAAAATGAAATAACGAAAAAATAATCATAAAACTACTTTTCCAAGTTGGACTCCCAATTTTAAAGCTCCCAATCAATTTCTCTCAGTGTAAATGCCTAGCATATGCATTTAGAATGGATCTTATGGAAACAAAATGGGAATCTAGCTATAAATTATGTTTTTTCTCCTTAGTTTCTCTTAACATTTCTCATCCTTCTTTGCTCTCCCCTATTTTGGTTTGATTGTTGTTGTTGTAGCTCGCGCAAGATTTTTATTGTTTATATCTGATGTGAATTTTATTTCCGGTAAGTAGAGAGCAAAGAACGTTGCAACTGAGCGATAACACGGCTACTACTTACTTACTTACTTACTTATAAAAAACCCAAAGAAACAAAAATCGTTTTTAACCAGGCTAATATACTATATAATTTGATTTGCTTTCCTCTGTACAGCGTTGAAAATTTGAATATTTGATTTTTCTCAATAATAAACATCGCTCATGATGACGTTTTTGACTTTAAAAGATGGTTTTTTTGTACTCTTTTTTCTATTGTAGCTAACTACATGACAAAAAAAAAAAAAAAAAAAAAATTATCGAAAAAACATAAAATGATTTAAACCGAGTCGAATGCATATTTCTAATTTGTTGTTTTCTCTTGATTTATTTTCAGGCGTGTGTTGTTGTTCGATTTTCAATTGAATTTAACATTTACATTAATTACATATTTACCTTGAATTAGTTAATTAATTAATTAATTGCAACAAAGCATAAAAAACACAATAATTACTGATTGTATTATTATATATGATTCATTCGATATTGATTGTAATAACATACTAATTTACATATGCATAGCACATGTGTATATATGTAACTATGTATATATCTTTCTATTTATATACTTACTTATATCTTTAATCCATTCGATGTATTCTATGTACATAGGTGTATGTGTGCGTGCATACCTTGTCTTTGTGCCACATACATGCATATACACATATGTACTATAAATACATACACACAATCCACTCGCAATCCGTTAACATCCGAACACTTATGTATTGTCATATTGCATACATACTCGTATTATAAACACACACACCCACACAGTTTTATATATATTTTGTAATTTTCTTGATTTATTGATAGTATTCGCAACAAAAAGAGTAGCACACCCTACTAAAAATACCTCCTTATAAGTTTTGAAGAGAACAGCTTTCACTAGTACTTTCCCTGGTCAACCCAATAATATAACAAAAAAGCTTTAAGAAATCTGTAACATTCGGTATGCCGAAACTCGACTTAACGAAATTAAATATAATTTTCTTTCAAATCAAACCCTTTTGTTTCCTAAAAATATGATATGACATTCCTGATTCGTAGTTTCTTGATTTATAAAATGGTTTCGATTAGTTTTCTTATACCCTTATTCTGTACTGATAATGTTTGCAAAGATGCAAATAAAAAGAGAGTACCAATTTGCAGCTACATTTTTGACCTTTATTTTATTTTATAAGCCTCTTCCTCTTTCAACATGTTTCGGTTATAACACACAAAATGATGGAGGAAAGAAACAATTGCATGAATCAAAAAAAAAAATAAAATAAAAAAAAAATTTAAATATGTTATAGTTTGTATGTTTTTATATTTTACCTTTTTTGATTAAGCTTAACCTTCTCCAATTAGTCACACAATACCGATTCCAAAACGATAAGAAACAACAAAAATATCGAGATATCAACTTACGTACGAAAGCACCAACAAACCACCGTAACCGCCGATATATCATTTTCCAGCTTCAGTTAAATTACAAAATCTCGAATTTTCTTGTTGTATTTTTGTATATTCTGTGCAGTATTTGTATTGTGTATATATGTTACCAACACATCATGATTTCTTTCAGTGTAACTCTATTTGTTTCTCTCTATACCCTACACAACAAACACAAACACTTTTTCCCTCTCTTCCTCAGCGTCTGTCTGTCTTAATTAATAACAATTAACAATCAACAATAAGGTGATTTACATTTTTTTGCATTTAAGCATCATATTTTCATCCGTTTTGGATTTGGATTATTGTGATCTAATAATTTTAAGTTTTATATGAGCCATATAAAACTTACTCGTAATACTTATACTTATTATCTGAATATGTACGTACACAAAAAAAGAACTGAAACTAAAAATTGCCAGTGATTTAACATTAAGTTTAAGCTAGAAATTTTAAATTTACGGTTTTCGGTTTCGATTTGATTTGATTTGTTTTGTAGCACCAGCACCTTGTCTACGACGTGCCCAAATAGACTCAGTTTGGGGGGCCAAGTAACGCCCACCGTCATAAAAAAAACTCGCCCTCCCAGCCATAATGCACCGTACTATAATACTTTAACAATAGATCAAGACTTGCGTAGCGGGATTTTAAATTAGTTACGATCATTTTTCAAAAGCCAATTTTATGTGTTAATAACTTTGTTTGTTTTTTTTTTTGATGTGAAGTCAAAAACTAATAGGTCTACTGAGCTGTGAAATAAGTTCATTTGTAGATATATTTTTCCGATCCAAATATACATACTTACTTACAAATAGTCAATTAATTGTGAAGCTTAAAAAAAAACGCAAAGCGTTTAAATTATTATTGACAAATTTAAGTTTGAATATTTTTTGGTGAGTTTAATTTCGCATTCAATTTGCTTTTATTTTTATAGTTCTTACTTAACACATGCCATAAGTATTGCCAATAAAAAGTGATATTTATAAATGTTAACAAGTTATTTTTTATATTTATTTAGTTATGGTTTCGAAAGTTTTCTTTGAACAAAACAAATTCTTCATCAACGTTTTTGTTCAAAATTATAATTTTTGATGTTTTTTTTTGGTTTTTGAACGTTAACATTGTGTTTGGTTTCGTTATAAGAT
Source organism: Scaptomyza flava (assembly GCA_030179655.1). NCBI lineage: Eukaryota > Metazoa > Arthropoda > Insecta > Diptera > Drosophilidae > Scaptomyza > Scaptomyza flava. The sequence goes on from JARNME010000314.1 coordinate 25,648,951, forward strand.
ATTTAATGGTTAGGTTCCTAAACAAAAAGCATCAAGCAGAAACTGCCAAAAAAGAAAAAAAAAAAAACCACAAAGGATATTATAATGTTTAAAAAAATAACTTAGGTTGCCAAGCATGAATGGCAAATACAAGATTTAATAGAGCTTAAACCAAAGACTGAGACTGAGAACGCAACGCAGCTCAAAACTGAATTAATTTAAATACTTTGTGAAACAAACAAATCAAAATCTATAGATCGAAAGCAAAAATCAATAAAGCTTATTATGTTAAGACAACTGTGATAAACAAATAAGAGAGAGAGAGATAGCTCCAAGAACTTAGAGCTAAAAATTAGATTATAAGTTTTCAACAACAACAATAAGAACAACAAGAGGGTTTTTAAATTGTAAGCAACGTTACAACGATAACGATAACGATAGCGTTAGCCCTTACTATAGCGATAACGATTAAGATAACACTAATAAAGAACAGATGATAAGTTATGAGATGATGATGAAGAAGAAGCAGTATAACATCACTTACCAATTGGGCGCGATCTTGTCGAGCGAGGCGTGCTGCCAGGTTGGGCGTAGCTGTTGCAACAGGAACGAAACGGGCATGCCATGTATGTTGCCAGACTGCGATGTACTGTGCAAGTTGATGTCCGCATGCGCATCGATCCACACCAGAGACAGCTTCGGCGTATGCTGCAAATGACCTGCAACGGACCCTGCCACAAGAATGAAAAAAATAAACTTAAATAAATGGAAAACAGTGTGGCAGCGCCGTTAACCATCACCCACCAAAGCCGATTGCATGATCTCCACCGATTGCAAGGAATTGTGCATTCTGCTGCAGCATCAGCTGCACCTGTGCTATTAAGGCCAGATTACAGGCCATAAAATCCGCATAGTTGCGTATGTGATGATAGTGCTGGCGCTGCTGTTGCAGCAGTGTTTCATCCACGGCATACGGTAAATTGCCATAGTCCGTTATTACTAGACGCTCTGTAATCGATAAGCGGCAGTCGTCGATAAGCGTAACGTATATAAATTAGAAATATTCTAATAAAAATCAATGATCGTATAAAATCTATTTGTGTGTTCCTTATTATTTATATAGTTGCAGCAAAATACCCTTCTTTGTATTTTGAGGCTTATCGTACGTACTATTATTCGTGTTTAATATAAAACTTGGAATAAATTCGTCTTTTTACTTAATTCAGTTTATAGTTAACTGTGTAGTACGTTTACATTAGTTGGATAGCATCACAATGACACGCAGCATCAAAGGGATTTTTTTACCAAGACATCTTAACATTCGCCTTGTATGTTTATATATTATAATGTAACGAGAATTTATATTCTTTGCGCCACTAAGTTATGTAGCTTCATTCCAAAACACACAACTAAATATGATCTTGCATGTGTATTACTTCTGTGTTTACCATAAAAGGCCTTAAACTTTCAATTACTCTCCCTTTACTGATCTTAGATCTCGAGAATGATCTATTGGTTGCTCAAATTGAATTTAATGTATTTCTAGCAATTTTAATTACAAATTAATAATGATGCGTGTAAATAAAAAAATTAAGTACAGTTAGACCCCGCTTAAAGCTGTTTCGTTTAGTGCTGTTTCGGTTTAGCGTTATATTTTATCAACCCGAGAAATCCCCGAAATTAGCGAAACAAAGTGGCTTAGATGAAGTTAATAAAGAAGATGTCGAATAAATAGTCAAAGAAACAGCAGCTAGCCTTTCTAATGATCAACTCAAGAAATTAACTGAGAAAGAAGACAACAAAAATATTGATAGTAGTGATTCCGAAGAAGAGAATAAAGAATTTTCGATGACGTTCATTAAAAGCAGTTTTTATTTATTTATTTAGAGTCAGCTCATATAGAGCAGCTGACATTAAAATGAAATCATATTTAATTTAAACTAAAAAAAAGGTAAAATAATTAAATTAAGTATAGTATATAGTTTTATATAAATCTGAAAATAAATTTAGGCTAAAATTCAAAAGTTAACGTTAAGGCTCTGGGAAATTCAATAAAAAATGTAGTAGTCCAACATTTGTTGCTTGGATTGGGGAAAACCCAGAAAAACCCAATCAGACCAGCGTTAGATTCGTAGTTAGTGGTTACGATTAGATAAAGCAAAGAGGATCGATCTTTTTATACCCTTAACCCATAAAATGGGTAAAAAAGGGTATAATGGTTTTGTGCAAAAGTATGTAACAGGCAGAAGGAAGCATCTCCGACCCCATAAAGTGTATATATTCTTGATCAGCATCAACAGCCGATACGATATAGCCATGTCCGTCTGTCCGTCTGTCCCTCTGTCTGTCTGTATGAACGCGTGGATCTCAGAGACTACAAGAGCTAGAGACTTCTGATTTTGTATTTAAGTTTTCCTATACCATGAGAAGAACAAGTTTGCTTCAAATTATCGATAACTATTCTGGTTTCCGATATACACATAATATCCATAACAATAAAATATCGAATTTGGAAAATGTGAAAATGAGGGTTGAAATAATGGGTAACGATAGAACTTTTCTGAAAAATTCGTCCAAATCGGTTAAGAAACACCGGAGATATCTAATTTTATCGATTGAAGTTAAGTCAGTATACCAAAGTCAATTATTAATTTAATTTACATATTTATTGCAACTGGGTTCAGGGTATCATCTAGTCGGGCTCTAGACTAGAGCCTTCTTACTTGTTAGTACTGGAATTGAGGCGCTAAGGAGACAAGAGAATAAAGCTTGTTATAGTCAGAACATATAACACGAAATGGTTCATGAGTTAAATAGTTGCTCAAGCAACGATCCAGGCTAAGGGGTAAAAAGTTACGTGAAGATCTAATTGGGACATGAAATTTAATTCGACTCAAAAGAACTGATGAGTCGATTGCACCAATAAGTAGGTTAGTAATAAATAATACTCCATGCATAGTTCTACGGTTTAACAGGGAGGGACGATTTATCAAAAGGAGTCTACTTGAATACGGGGGTAAGTCTACTCCAGGAACCCAGTTAAAACTTCTAAGGGAAAATATAAGAAATTTCTTCTGCACAGATTCAATTCTATAATAGTGAATCGAGTATTGTGGGGACCACACACAAGATCCATACTCCAGGATGGGACGTACTAGGGATGTAAAAAGCGTTTTAGTGGTGTAGAGATCTTTAAACTCTTTCGACCACCGCTCGATGAAGCCAAGGACATTAATGGCCTTATTGACCATATACGAAATATGAGCGTCAAACTTTAATTTAGGACCAAGAATAATGCCTAAATCTTTAATTTCAAACACGCGATCAAAAGGTGAAGCATCAAGCAAGTAGTGAACAGTATGAGGGGTACTTCTACAAAAAGACATGACTTTACATTTTGAACAATTTAAATTTAGTAAGTTAGTACGGCACCAGGCTGACAAAGCACCCAAATCCGACTGTAGTAAACTACACAGGGAAGCGTCATTATAGGTGAAACATAGCTTCACATCATCAGCAAACATATACACAAAAGAGTTAGCAATAACAGCTGGGAGATCGTTAATAAACAAACTAAATAGCAAAGGACCAAGATGTCTACCCTGGGGAACACCAGAGGTAACAAAAATAGGTTTAGATACGATTTAAAAACAACTTTTTGTGTTCGGCCACACAAGTACTCCGAAAGCCACAATAAAAGTTTTGATGGAAATTCAATAATATTTAATTTATGAAGCAACAAAGAGTGACTTACAGAATCAAATGCCTTACTAAAATCGGTGTAAACAACGTCAGTTTGCATTTTTTCCTGAAACCCTTTGATAACAAGCGAAGTGAATTCAAGAAGGTTAGTTGTAGTAGATCTACGCCTAACAAAACCGTGTTGATAAGGCGATATAATTGAACTACATGTGTGTTGCAGTTGAGAACATATAATTTTTTCAAAGACTTTAGGAATGGCGGGCAACTTGGATATGCCCCTATAATTTTTAACGTTAGACTTAGAAGAATTTTTATGGAGTGGAATGATAAAAGATTCCTTCCATATAGCAGGAAACACTGTTGTGTCAACAGACAAGATAAATAATTTATGTAATGGTTTACAAAGTGAATCCGCACAGTATCTAAGAATACAACCTGGCACTCCATCAGGACCAGGCAGATAGCTTGGTTTGATAGAGTTAAGGTCACTTAGAAGCGTACACTCAGTTATAACTGGGATATATATGTAAGATATTTATTGAATAATATTAGAATTAAGGTTAATAATACAATGTTTGATCTTGTTTCAACTGTTCGACACAAGTATTAAGCAACTTTTTATATGCCCTCCAGACGTACTGTAACACAACAACTAGTTTTAGCGCTCCGGACTTGACAATTCTTTTGTAATACTCTTCAACTACTACAACACGACTACTCTACTTTTCGTTCCTCGTTCGACTCTATTTTACACGCTCTCTCTCTGTCGTAGCGCTGTCCACTTGGCGATGAACATCGATCATCGTCTATCGATACCTTTTGTTACATATATGCAATTAGACGATTGAACTTGAAAAGGATAGGAATTGCTAGTTCTATGTAAATTCGTTGAATATACTGATTGAAAATACTCAGCAAATAGATCGGCTACTGCCTGATCAGAACTTGCTTTTATATTATCAAGGTATACTGAAGACGGCAAGCAAGAAGACTTACGTTTAGAGTTAACAAATTTATAATACTGTTTAGGGTCACGTGAAAAGTTTAGTCTACAACGATTAAGATAATTATTATAACAAAATGTGTTAACAGAAAGAAAACTAGATTTTGCTACTAAATACGAAAAGTCCTATAAAATATGGCAATGGCAGTTTCTGTATCACTACAAGAATAAAGACGAGACCAATTAGTATGTTGAAGAAGATAATTTAATTTAGTAAAGTTAGTTTTACGAAAGCAACGGGTTTTTAAAGTATTATAAGATACTGCACTAGGGTTTAAAATTTCGATGGATATTTCTAAGGTTGGATGGTAGGTATCTTCCGGAAGCACTAGAGGGGGTATTCTGCTAGCATTACTGCAATCTGAGTAAGAAACAAATATTAAGTCCAACATTCTACCACTACAGTTATGCACTCTGTTAACTTGCGATAGGCCTGACTCCAGTAGGCCATCGATAAAATCATCAGAAGTGACTGGTAATACCGCCGAAGATGTGTCATTTACAGACCATACTACATGCAGCAGATTAAAATCACCAACCACTATCAGATTATCCATATCTGTCAAAAATGACGAAACAAGTTGCAGGGCACTCAGATGGGATGAGTAAATGTTAATATCAGAATGAGGAGGAATATAAGAATATAAAATCTCTATGTCCGGAAGATGCTGAGAAAGAATCTGTTCAGAGGAAAAACAGGAGTCAACAGCAATGAGAACACCACCCACCTTGCGGGAAGTGCGATCGCATCTGTACAAGTTATATTTAGAAGGAAAAATGGAATATTCAGAAATATCAGGTTTTAACCAGGTTTCAGTGAGTGCAACTATTTGAGAATCAAAAGATGAGCTGTTAATATATAATTTAGCCAGTTTAGTGTTAAGGCCTCTAACATTTTGCCGCCGAGGAAAATATAAAAATAACTGAAGTTATGGACAAACTTGTTGAAAATTATCCAATCGATGCTGCTTTATGAAATTATCAACAACTTTAAACAGAACGCAAAAGGAAAAGGCAAATGCTTTCTAAATAAAGAGATACATAATAGGAAACACAGAATAAACTGAATGATCTGACTGATTACGAATTTTATTCGTTTTTTAATTTTGAATGAAATAAGTATTTGTTTTTATTTTTACTAAAAAAAAAACATAATTATTAAATTTAATACCTTACAAATTTTCTATCCATCTTCCGCTAGCCGCTTTATTTACATTTTAAGATAGCCTCGTTTAGTGCTATTTCGCATTACGCTCTACTTTGATGGAACGCATTTCCCGCGTTAAACTGGGTATTACTGTATGTCAAACTTGATTTTAATGTACCCAAGATGTAAAAATATTTAATTTCAGTATGACTTAAACTTGAATCTAATTGTTTTATCATCAATATTAACACGTTGAATTAACTATGATAAATGTTGATTTTACTATTTCATATTAATTCTTGATTAAACATGTGCACATGTCCAGTTGCTGAGTGTAATAAGTTCCGATTTGATACATTGGTTCTCTTATCTCGCCTTATAAATAACTTAATCGATTATATACATTATAAACATTTTTAATCGATACCAATACACTTTGAAAATTTAAATTTTTGTTTCATCTTAAAAGAAAAGACATAGCCTTGGGGTGTTTTCTAGTCCGGCTTATCTACCGACCTTCAACCCTTTTGATTTTTTCTATATACTATTTGACAGCAGATTTTTTTTTTATGTATTTAGCTTACCATCGCTGCTTAGTAGCACCCGACGCAGTTTATTCTGGCGCAACAGATCGGGCGCTAGTTCAACGCCCTGCTTTGTCTGCCCCTTGGAAAATGGAACACCGATAATGCCTAGGCTCTTTACCTCAGTTGTTGCTGCAGCACTTAGAAAGCGTCGCTGCTGCAAACACTTGGTTGCAATATGTCGCGTCGTCCACCACATGGCTTACGCAGATGTCGATAATGTTTGTTTGTGTCTAGTTTGGCCAACTCTTCACAACTGATTCGATGTCGTCGTTGACGTTGACGTTGTCTCACTTTCGCCGCTGTCAACAATCATCTGTTGCTGGCGCTTGTGCTGGTGCTGAAGCGGACGGTGATAAATGTCGCATCTTATTGACAGTTTCTCAACGCTCCGTATGCCTCCAGATAGCGTCATCCAATGGCTGATAAGACAGCAACGCGATAACCTTGATCCTGGCCATACAACGTACATATTTCTATATGAAAATATATTATATGAACAAACTACAGTGAATTATTGATTATTGGAACGGTTCTGCTCATAATATTTAAATAATTTTATATTTTCACACACGCCTCAATAGTTAAAAAAAATTATTATAATAACAATAAGAAGGAATTTATGTTTAAGTTGTTGTTGTTTTTTATACTCGATACCGAAGGTAAAGAGTATATTGGTTTTGTGCAATGTCCGTCATGGTGTCTGTCCGTCTGTCCGTCCGTATGGTTGCAAGTTTTTTCCACACCCTTCAAGCTAGAGACTTGAAACTTTCCAATTCTCTTTATCTATGGGATAGTAAATTAAAGTGGCAAGATGGGGGTTCTACGATAACTGGGGGGCTGGCAAATCGATAAATTCGATAACTCAAAACCGATAAATCCACATATTTCGCACATCCTTACAGCTAGAACTACCAAATTTGGTAGCTACTAGCAACCCCCAAAAAACTGCATCAAAAATTTTGGAGCCACGCCCCCCATTCCGCCCCCAGACCCCCCGCATTTTAAAGTCAAAAAAGCATATATCTCCCACAGTTTTTGAGCTAGAGCCACCAAATTTGGTGCCAATTTAACTGATGATGACCCCCCAAAAACTGCACCAAAAGTTTGGATGCCACGCCCACCAATACCGCCCTAGCCGCCCCCAGATGCCCCAACGCTTTGTAAAAAACGGGAATGCGTGTATCTTCCAGAGTAGTGGAGCTAGAGCCACCAAATTTGGAAGGAAGATAGCTGGTAACGACCCCAAAAGAACTGCATCAAAGTTTTGGAGCCACGCCCACCCATCCCGCCCCTAGCCCCCCCGCATTTAGAAATCAGAAAAGCCTATATCTCCCACAGTTTTTTAGCTAGAGTCACCAAATTTGGTGCCAAGATAGATGATGATGACCCCCCAAAAACTGCATCAAAAGTTTGGATGCCACGCCCACCAATACCGCCCTAGCCACCCCCATCTGCCCCAACACTTCGTCAAAAACGGGAATGCGTGTATATTCCAGAGTAGTGGAGCTAGAGCCACCAAATTTGGTAGGAAGATAGCTGGCAACGACCCCCAACAATTTGCATCAAAGTTTTGGAGCCTAGCCCATCCATTCCGCCCCCCTTTCCCCACCTTACACAAACTTTGAGCTAGAGCACCAAATTTGGAATGAAGGTAGCATTTGACATTCCACAAGGATCTGCAGCAAATATTTGGATGCCACGCCCAACCATACCGCCCCCAGCCCTCCTTTCCCCACTTTATACAAACTTCGAGCTAGAGTCACCAAATTTGGTATGAAGAGAGCAATTGACATCCCACATGGATCGGCAGCAGAAATTTGAATGCCACGCCCACCCATACCGCCCCAAATCCCATAGCCCCCCTTTCACCACCTTTTACATGCTTCGAGCTAGAGTCACCAAATTTGGTATGAAGGTAGCATTTGACATTCCACAAGGATCTGCAGCAAAAATTTGGATGCCACGCCCAACCATACCGCCCCCAGCCCCCCTTTCCCCACTTTATACAAACTTTGAGCTAGAGTCACCAAATTTGGTATGAAGGTAGCATTTGACATTCCACAAGGATCTGCAGCAAAAATTTGGATGCCACGCCCAACCATACCGCCCCCAGCCCCCCTTTCCCCACTTTATACAAACTTTGAGCTAGAGTCACCAAATTTGGTATGAAGGTAGCATTTGACATTCCACAAGGATCTGCAGCAAAAATTTGGATGCCACGCCCAACCATACCGCCCCCAGCCCCCCTTTCCCCACTTTATACAAACTTCGAGCTAGAGTCACCAAATTTGGTATAAAGATAGCAATTGAAATCCCACATAGATCTGCACCAAAAATTTTAATGCCACGCCCGCCCATACCGCCCCCAGCCCATCTTTCACCACTTTTACAAACTTTGAGCTAGAGTCACCAAATTTGGTATGAAGATAGCAATTAACATCCCACATGGATGGGCATCAAAATTTTTAATACTGGTATCGAGTGTACCGCAGTCGGTTGCGTCCGACTGCAACGTTTCCACTTGTTTTTATCTCTCTTTCTTTCAGTTTATTTATTATAAGTGTTTTTCTTGAAAAATATTTTCAAATCCTTGCCACCTATAGTTTATTATACTAGTTTCCAAGCATTACAATTTATTTGGAGGTTCAAATCTGTGAGCTCTTACTGTACCTTCTCACATAGTTCATCCATCGTAATTTGTCAGATCGGGAAGTGAATACATTATACATACTTATTTATATGCTTAAACGAGTTTGTCAACATTAACATTGGATCTTTTCTTTTGTAAGCATTTTTTAACTTTACTTCCACAGAGTTTGTTTTATTTAATAAAATATCTCATATTTCATATATGATATATATGTTCTATACCATAAGCAAGACCAATAGAAAAGCATTTACTTATTTCTTCGAAATATTTCACAATAAAAATGAGAATTGGAAGGGTGTTTAGCTATCGCTGTAGTGCAAAATCTGTTAGTTTTTTTTTGTAAATTTTATTTTAATCTATTTTTTTGACATATCATTTTAATACTTGCTATAATTTTTTGTGTATTGTAGTTTTGGGGTGGTAGCCCCTCAGCGAGCTATTTTGTTAAAAGCTCGATCAAGGTTATCCAAAACGCGTCGAGTGTAATATTCCCTTAAAAAAAATTTACTTACACTTAGCAGTGTTAAGATTATCAGACAGTTCCGTTTATACGGTTCATTTGGCGAATGCGATTTTATATGATTCTTTACTTCCTACTATAGAACCTTTTTTCTGATTTCGATCAAATTTTTAAAATTTGAAAATATAACGCACTAAAGCTCTTAAGGACAAACAGTTGTGAGTAAAATACAAGATTTGGATGTTTTTCTTTTTATGGATTAGGTACTTGTACATACTCATATTTATTTTGATTAAAATGCATATAAGACTTATAGATACCGTATAAATATTGACATTATTAATATATTTATACATATACATATAATGTATCTAGGTATGTACATATTTTGTGTAAAATTAATAATTGATTTTCCATACATGCATGTCTATACATACATTTGAACCTAAGTGTGCACCATTTGGAATATATATATTTAGTTACTTAGTATAATGTGATTTGTCGATTGGTTTTGAAATCGTGCATATCCTGAAGCTGCATACGTGGGTTATTGTATGTGTTTGAAAATGCAAAAGGAGTGCATACGCTCTTTATAAAATCGAATAACAAAATATTTCAATAATATAAACCATATTTGGGTAGACAATTAGACAAATATATATATGTATATAAACTGGTATATGGTTTTTTGCAAGGTTTTTTTTTTTAATTTGTATGTGTGTTCTATATATATATATATATATATATTTGTAAATGTATTTGATTTATGAACGTATGCTTCTTTATACTCTCACCTCTAGATTTAATTATTTCTCTGTGCTATGGGTTTTTTAAAGGCTTTGTCTTAAAAGTAGTTACAGTTAAATTATTTGGACAGCACATTCATCCATATGTCATTGTTAAGAAGTTCTTATGTAGAGATTCGCGAATGCATCAGATCGCATATCGATATAAAGCTTATATGTATATGTATGTATTTGTATATGCATGCAAAGTTGAAAAAAAAACATTAGCAAAAATTAATAGATTATATCAATAGAAGAAAGTAAAAGAGCTTGGTTGTTGAAAACGTTAAAATCACAGTTATGTTGTATGTGTGTGTCTGTGTGTGTTTGAGTGTTGTTTCTGTAATTTAATTCTATTGTTTGCGTCGATTGTGATGATGCAACATGACAATCTCATCGCCACTCTCATCGGCGCCATCCATTCCTGGCTCCACATGCAGATCCCCTACGTCATCCTCATCGTCATCCATGTGTAGAATATGCTCAAGTTGCTCCTCATCAAAGTACGGCTGTATAGTCATGCCACCTGTGGTATGAGATAAGATTGTCAAATACGTTAAATTATGGTTCATTTAAACAGACTCACGTTTGATGGGGGAACGAAACAATTCGGTTTCACCATCATCACCAGCATCGTCATCCAGCCCAAATTGTTCCTTACCCTTTTGGGGCAACAACGAGAAATTGTAGTAGGGCATTTTGCCGCGATGTCGCCGATAAAACCAAAATTGTGCGCACAGCACACAAATGACCACGCTCACAATGATTAGCACGCTGGCAACAATAATGAAAATAAAACGTGGCAAACCAAAAACATGCGCATTGAACTTGAGATGAAAGACCACATTGTGAATAGGTTGGCCAACTTGGGGCAGACGAAGATCGCGTGCTGCCTCAAAATGACGTGGTGCTTCCACCTTCAATGTGATGGCACCCAAAGGTACCGCCGCCAAATGATACTCTCCCACGCTGTTGGTAAAGTTGCGTATGTGTGATAAACCCTTTGGCTGAATGACAGAGATCTTAGCATTGCGTATGGGATGATTGCTATCGTCCAGAACAATGCCTGAGAGTCAAAGAATTAGTTAAAATTTAGTTCGATTGAGGAGGCTTAAGGTTTAAGGTTTACGGAATCATACCTGTTATGCTAGTGGTGCTACCACTAACGGACTTGGCGTTTAATTCGGTTACCTCACCCCTAATCAGTGTGTAGCCGTGCAGCTTAATAATGCCCAGATCATTAATGATGCCATGCTGGACATGCGTACTGATGACCTGTGACTCGTAGTTGGGTGCACTCACCTCCAGGCCATAGAGGCCCTTGGGCAGCATAAGTTGGAAACGTGCCGCATTCTTTGTTACATTATAGACCGTTGGATGCTCTAATAGTTTAACAAATGCCTCACGCAACGGCTGACCCTTGTCGTTCTGGACAATGCCACTGATGCCCGTCTGGACGAGATTAAAGAAGTTTTTGATCTTTTCAATGTTGGTGCGCCACACGGATGCAATGTGTTCATGTAATGGCATTCGGCAACATGACAAGCCCAACGTATACATTGGTATATTGTACATCTTATGTAGTAGATTCGTCAATCTCTCCGTTGTTTCTCGATGCAGCTGACGTGTGGCCGAGCTGCTGCACTGCAGCGGTGAATAATTAAATTCTGTTTGCTTTATGCTATGTGCAAATTTCTCCAAGATCGAATCACCTCGTGGATAGCTGAGATCCGAGTTGCCCGCCGTGAATGTCAGCATCAAATCGAAACGTTCGTTGCGGAAAAATTGCAGCAGCAAATCTCGCGATGTCTCCGTCTCTGGACTCAGTATGCGCTCGGCCAGTTCATCCGGCAGCATTGGATCACAGATCGAGTTGCTATAGAATCACAACATTCACAGATATATAAGATTGCTTTAAGTTTTGGACGGTGAACTAAACTTACTTGGCATTGTACATTTTAAAGATCTGATCAAACTTAGCTGTCTGTGGTAAGAAGTAGATGATGCTACGCTGTAGCAATTGCACCACAGATGCCTCCTGCAGCTTATGACCCTCGATCAGATGACGCACCAGATTCAAAATTATCTCTTTTCCCAAAGGTGCCGTTGTGTCGTACAGTGAACTAATCACCAGCAGTTTAAACTTGTGTTCCTCCGGTTCACCAATCTGTTTACGAAAAAATTCTTTGTATCACTCAGAAAAAATAATCACGAGTTCTCAGGCTCAAATCATATTTCTTATTCGGTAAGTTTGATCAAAAATATTTTCATTTGATTTCTAGCATTTTTAATACACTCGAACTTCCACATAAAGATTTCTAACAAAACGAATTAAAAACACTGCATTTCGGTTGAATTTTCAGTTGGTTTTGCTCTCCATACAACGAATATCTCTATAGCGCATAATTCTCTATCACTAATTTTTTTAAGGCCGTAGCTCGAACAGTCATATTTTGTCGATCTCCCATTATCGAATTTTTTTAAAATTTGTTTTGCATTTACCGTTTTGTTTTTGTATTCTTTAGTTATTCTCTGATCTTCACTGTACAATTTGTTGTTCCGACAGCCGGCGTTAGGGGAATTTGTTGTTGGTTTGTTTTAAAGTCAGCCCTGGGTGAAGCACCACGGCGACTTTCAAGCACTACCGTTGATTACATGTCCTTTGTCGCCAGCTAGACGCGCAAGCTGATTATTGAATAAATAAAATAGGGATCATTCAAGTATTACGTAACGCAATTTGGGGGGGAGGGGGGGTCTCGTAAAACGTTACGATGCGTTACAGGGGTGGGAGGGGTTCTTTCTTACAAGACGTTACGTAACATTTTTTTTTTTTTTTTAAATAAAAATTAGGGTAAAAATGGCCACTTGAGTATTACGTACTATTGAATATAAGTACTATTAGTACTGGCTGTGTGCGCCCCGCACTCGAAGCTCTGGCACACAAACAAAATAAAAAAATTCTTGTGCATGCACACTTTTAAAAAAATAGATTTGCGTTCAAGCGAATTTGTGCATACACAAATAAGTGAATGGTGCGCCGGGAAATTGAAACGTCATATTCTTATGACTTCGCCCAATGCACACGGACTTGGTGACTTCAACAGCCGTCAGAGTAATTCGAGTTCTATGTGGGGATGAAGAATAAAATGACTGAAAATGCCCTTGTTTCACTTAACGTTCTTGAAGTATTTGTCGAGGAAGAGAAGTGGGAAAACCACACGCAAAAATAATGTATTGTCTATTTAAATAAAACTCAAAGTTTTTTCTCGTCCCCTTGAAATTCGTTATATGGAAGTTCGACTGTAATTTAAATTACATTTGTAGGTTTTAAGTTTCCGAGTTGTTAATGAAATCAATATTAGTACTTCGAATCTTTAAATAAAATATGAAACATTTTGTTTAAACTATTTCAAGTTAAACATATGCGTATTTGATCCTAAATAAGCAATTACGAAAATTGATTGATTAACAATGAGTATGCTTAATAATACCACGTTTTTCTCTGCTTTTGTTGCACACACATACATTTGAGGTCAACTTGAGGTAGTTGAAATGCTGACTAAACTCATTATCCGCATAGCCAAAGCTGGCAATTTGTTCATTCTGTGTCTCGAGTTCAGCTAATCGTTCTCGCACCTCGCCATTTGTATGATATCGCGTATTCACGACGTTTTCAATGATGCGAAAATCATTAGCCGATGCCCAATGCTGAGGATCATCGCGCATCAATGTGACATCGAGTCGCATGCCAAATGGTTCGGCATCTGGTATCTCGACCTCAACACGCAACGGTGCATAGCCATCGGCCAAAACGGTGACATTATGGCGTCCGGGTAATGAGAGTTTCCAATAGTCACCAAAGGTGCCACTATATGTTGTATGATTCCCGCCATCTAAGGCAACAGCGGCGGATGCAATTGGTGTGCCGATGGAGCTGCGTACAAAGCCATGGATGCCATGATGAACCTGCTCGATGAGCTGTAGCAATGGCTCGCGATTATCATGCCAATAGCTGGGCAACTCTTTGGCTATTGGATACTTGTCACAGCCCATCTCAATGGTTAGCTCCATGCAGCCGGCTCGCACATAGTTCCAGTCCTGCATACCACCCGTCACACTATACCATTGAGCGCCATTTGTGATGCCATCAGCGAAGAGCTCGTTCTTGAATAGAACACACGGCTTGCCCAAATGCATGCTGGGATGCGCACGCGAATAGACCAAAGCCAAATGGCGAAACAGCGCATTGTCCTCGGTGGGATTCAGTTTGCGTCCACTGATGCTGGCATCACGCAGACGCGAATACGGATCATTGAAGTCATTCTCATTGTCATCGTATGGATAGTTTGCAACCAGGGAGCCACCATGAAGATTCGCCGACAAAACAAATGGCAGCGAGAGTGTCCAATTCATTACGGCTGCCACTTCCGGTTCTGTCACCTTATTGTACTTATCTGTGCCATATTGATCGGGGAAATTTCGATTCAAGTCCACATCATGGGCATTGCGACGTCCCAGACCACCGGTGCGATCACCTTCACGGGATATCTCATAGCCATCGGGATTCATGCTATAGAGCATGTGCATCCGTGTGCCATTCACCAACCTTGTGATCCTATCGTCATTCCCATAGCGCTCCAGCAAATATTTGGTGAGCAGCAGAAGCATCTCTTTGCCAACAACCTCATTGCCATGCATATTGGCCACATACTTAAACTCTGGTATTCCTGGTACATGTACACCCGGTGTACTCGATATTTCCATCACCCATAAATCCCGTCCCTCCACACTCTTGCCAATGCTGTAGAGCCGTGTCAATGTTGGATAGCTGGCGCTTAAGTCTCGCAGATAACTAAAATAAAATAATAATAATAAGAATTGAATACTTTTTTATTCATTTAACACACGAAAGGTCTTCGACAGTAAAATAAATATATACACACTTATATTTGATCTAAGTACCCAAGAACGTCGAGAACATATTTCAATTAAAAATGCTCCAGCCGAGTAAGCACGACAGGGAGATAATATAGAATTGCTTATATAGTAAAATTTCAATCTTTAATATCTTGGGTATATTTCAACCGATTTCAATAAAGTGATCACAGATAAACAATATTATGTCAATGCTTATGAGATACCCTGAACCCTAAACTTAACGTGTACGGTATAAAGAAAATTCCTTTCCTTTGTACTGCATACTTAACGAATTTCAATCTTCGATGTTTCCTGTAAGCTAGCCGATTTCGATAAAAATTTCCAAAAGAAGTTTTCAATTTAAAAAATCCGTTTCATATAATTTTCGTATAAATAGATGGCTTTAATCGATAATATAAATCTTCCTTGTACATTCTACGGATTAGGAGAGCTTATATTCAAGGACTTGAGTCTCTATTTTATTTTTTCTTTATCGATAATACAAGGGTTCCGAAATCAGTATAAAACAAACTTAAGCCAATTTCAAGTCTTTATATCGACTCGGCATTTGATTATGATCAAAAATATACATTTAACTTATGGGGTTGGTGATAATACATTCTGCATATTACATTAGTTTGTACCTATATTATATGGGATCAGAGAATGAAAAAGAGGTGTACTTCCTCATAACTAGTTTTCTAGATGAGCCGATTGGAATGATTGTTTTTATTTTTATTATTGGTCCGTTATAAAATGTATTAGATGTGATTAAAGTTTTCTGAATTATTCTTAAAAAAATTTATTTTAATAACTTTACTTATAGGGTTTTGAATTTGATATTAGTCAATTTCGTTTGGTGTGTTTTTTTTATGGACTTTAATGAACTTTACTCACCTCTCCATGGCTGCATAATTGTGATGATCGAACTTTGTGGGTGTTAAGAAGCCATCGTATTGCTCCTTAAGCTGCTCGGGCGGTTCAGCGCGTTTCACTTTCTGTTTTCGAAAATTGCCTGTTTGGTGAGAACAGAAGAAAAGCAAGGTTGACAGAATTGAAATACTACAAGGGAGGGAAAACGTACTTAGGAACTGGGCGTGATAAAAAATGACCAAAACCAAAAATTTTACTTAATAAAGCCAGTACACGTCTATTGAAAAAACTTAAGACAAGCCAACTAATACTTAAAAATAAAAGATAATATAATAAAATTAAGCTATTAAAAAAATAAATAAACCAAGCCAATTAAACCTTTAGCAAGGACATGCTTTAAAGTCCATTTTTGAACCAACAACGCAGCAATGTATCAAATTTAAAGGTGTGTTTGCTTTCAACGCATATATATTTATTTGATTTAAAATATTTATACTAAAAAATGAAGAGAGAGAGAAAGAGAAGGAGCAGATGTAGTTTTTGTATTTATTTCGAAAGAGTTAAAAGGTTTAGGCCAAGTTCACAAGCAGCCACTTAAACTGGCTAATTCAGACATAACCCCTGAGTTATAATTGCCTTTTTTGTTTATAATTATTATATTCAAACTTAATTTTTATTTCATAATTTCTTCTATTCTTTTGCTAAGCAAAACTTTAAACACAAACGATTTTTGCTTTCAGAGCCAGTTCAGTGACAGGATGTGAATAAATATTTTTTAAATATATAATATATTGTAAATACACGTATTTGTATCTATGTGTATGTGTCTACACGGTGGAGGCTTCAAAATTTAATTTAAAAAAAATTTACTAACTTAAAAAGTAGTCTAGTTCAATATTTAACGATTTAATTTTCTTTTCAAGAACTAATGAATTAAAAATAATGTCAAAGCATTCCACCTTGTTATATTTTTAATATGTATCTTTTTGATATACATACATATATGTTAATAAAAAGTGCTTTAGTTCATTGCAATATTATAATCTAGATTCGCAGAATGACTAGAAACGGATATTATCTACGATAACTACAATTTTAGTAGTTTTCGTCAGTAAAAATAAAACGCACTACGCAAAAATCATAAATTTTATTTTGCAAAGCTGGCTGTGTTATTATTATTTGTTGTTTTGTCTATTTATGCTATTAATTAATTTTGTATTCATTGTATGTTATGTTAATATGTATTTTGTTCGATTTTGTGCTTTGTCATTATTTTATAATTATATTTATAAATGTACATATAGTAATGTTAACAATGTTTCAGACATTCTTTTTACTTGACGGGGAACAAAAAAGAAGTTTTTAACAATCTTTCGGTACCATATGTGTGTACAAGTATTTAGTATGTACGTAAGCATGTAGATATATGTATATATATATATATATATATATATATATATATATATATATATATATATTATATATATTTATATATTTATATAATTGCGTTCATAATATATAAATTTTTACACATGGCTTTTGCTGTCATCCGAATAAGCCACTAGCATATATAGTATGCGTAAACATGAGATAGAGAGGGACGGAAAGAGTGAGCAAGAAAGAGCTACATAGAGATGGAGATAAACATAAGAGATGTTCATACATACATATGTGCTTGAGGATTTGGGATTTTATTGTTCTGGCTACATAAAGCACTTAATTGAGATAGTGTTTAGTTGTTTGTATATAAAAATCAAATTAATGTACGTATGTGTAACTCTTTCCAACAACTGATAATCAGTTAACTTAGTTCTGTGGAAAAAAGATAGAGAAATGGAGAGAGAGCGACAGAGAGCTTGACGAACTAAGTGCAAAGTAAATGGAAACTAACTAATTGCATTAATGGAAAAATTTACAAAATAATTAAATATGCACAAGTAAATTATGCAAAGATGAAAAAGTAAATGTGTTGTGGAATGCCAGAATAAGTAGAGTGCTTGCATGGGCGTGCATTTTGGGATGAATCTAAGAGATGCTGAGATTTTGAATAGTTGCATTTGGCCTGCCAAAAATTGTGTTAGTATATAAAGAAAGTGAGCTTAACAATGCTGCAGTTCGTAGATATATATATATATATATGCATTCATTTTTTTGGTAGGCATTAAAACCGATGGGTGGCGGTGCTGGCGACGGTTGCAGTGGTTGTTTTGTAATAGGCACGACCACCTAATGCCTAAAAAAGTATGGATTGTAATAACTGCTAATACCATCAAAACTGTTTTCAACGGGCGTCAATTTAAAGTCAAGACGCATTGCCTCCGCATTCTCATTGGTAACATGCACTTCCTGCGGTAAGCTCGATTGATAACTGAAAGAGAGATAGTTGTATTAAATGAAAGATACGTGTTGCATGCGGCCAAATCACCCAAAAGCCGCCGCATAGACACTGTAAATGCCTGGTGTGAGTAGACGCCAGTATTCGCCGCGTTTTGAGGTGCGTATGGGCTTTTCTTCCAATCCGGAGACAACAATGGTTGCATCTGCAATCGGATAACCGCTGGCATCCTGCACCAGACCCTTGATGCCAATGTGAGCCTGTTTGAGCAGTTGCATCAATGCTGGCTTATTTCGTGCCCATTCCTCTGGCAAACTACTCGCTGCTGGATATTTGCAGCAGGACAACTCAATGGTTAGCTCAAAGCAATTACTGAATGCATAATTAAAGTCCTGCATGCCACCCGATAGCTCATACCAGTTGGCACCATTTGTAATTCCGCCAGCAAAGCTATCGTTACAATTATTGCCAAGTCGCATCATCGGATGATTATCGGAATATGTGCGTGCCAGCTGTTTGAAAACGCGATCGTCTGGCGTGAGACTCTCCTCGCAGCAATCATTGTGGGCGCTACATAAAACAAACAAACTGAAATAAGATTTGATTCGATACGAAAATTGCATTGTTAAACTTACAGTGAATTGTCATAGGGATAGCTGGAAACGACAGCGCCTCCATGAAAATTGGCCGAAAGCACAAATGGTTTGCTCACAATCCATTCGGCTAGGGCTGCCGTTTCCGGTTGACGTGATTGCGCGCGCAGCTGATTTACATGATGCTGCTCGAGTCGATCGGGAAAGTCGCGATTTAAATCGATGCCAGCTGCATTGCCACGTCCCACATAATTTTGCAGCGATTCACAGTTGCCTTCCTGCAAGACAAAAACAGAAAGAGAGCGAGAGTGAGAGTTAATTAGAAAGAGAGAGTTGCTACATTCATATTACTAATGATTACGTAAATGATTGAAGTTTTACCAAATTTGGCATTCATACCGTGAGCGCGCACGCACGTTTCATTTTAAAAGAGTTAACCAAACATGTCTTTAAAATGATAGTCAGGTGAACAGTCAAAAACTCTTGCTACACATTACATACAAATAAACAGAGAGCAGAAAATAGCGAGTGTGAAATAGGGCCACAAAATTTAGTCCTACTACAATCCGAATCAAATTGGAGCAGCTGTCAATCAGTTACTGACGCCAAAAGCCAACATATTTAAATGCGGGTTACACACAATGTGAAACAGATAGAGAGAGAGAGAGAGAGAGAGAAAGAGAGAGAGAGAGAGGGAGAGAAAGAGATAGAGAGTTTGAGAGACAATTGGCGCAGCTCGATTGAATAAATAACAAACTAATTGCAATATGAACATTCAGAATAATAAATGCACAGATTCACATAAACACATCTACTTATGTGTGTATGTAGGTTGGTTACCCAGTAGTACTTAAAGCGAGATCTCCCTACAGGAGGAATGAGTGATTACTCGCTTATGTCTTTTTTCGGAGCAATAAGGGAGATTTGTTAATATTTTTCTCCTTCATTCCTCCGAAGCGAGCAATAAGAGAGATTTGTTAAAAATTATCTACGTAATTTCTTTCTTAAGATAATAAATACTGTTAAATCTCCTTTATTGCTCACTTTGGAGGTATAAGAGAGATTTGAATATTTTTTTTTAACTGTTTAATGCCGTCATTTCTCTTTTTTGTTTCTTCGTTTGGGTGCACATGCATCTTGTGCTTCAATAAAATTGTCAATAGAAGTGTGGTTTTTGAACAGAGTGCATCATTTAAACTCAAAAGTAATATGTGTGATAATTTTTATTCAAAAAGGCATTTCAAACGCCTTGTAAAAAAAATTAGATTCCTATAGAGTTTCAACAGATCAAAATGATGCAAATGATGCAGAAACTGAAAGTGTTGTGATATTTATGTTCGGTAACTTATAAAATTATATCCTTTTTTTCCTTATCTATGTGTTTATTTTTCCTTTTTAGATGCAATTAAAGATGATGCAATGACGTTCGAAGATTTCGTAAATAATATTAAAAAACTCTTAGCTAAAAAAGCTGCTTTCTATCGCAAAACTTATAAATTAAAAAATGCGAATAAAATAACATTTAACTATTAAATATTTTAAAAATATTTTTTTCTCTCGTAGAAAAGGAGATCTTTTCTATTGCTTTACAGGGAGGTTAAAGGGAGATCTCTTTTATTGCTCTATAAGGAGGTTAACAGGAGATCTCTTCTATTGCTCTATAAGGAGGTTAACAGGAGATCTCTTCTATTGCTCCTTTGGGAGATTATAGGAAATCTCTTCTATTGCTCCTTTGGGAGATTATGGGACTACTCCCTTCCAATGACACGCAATGTAAAAAGCTATTAGTCGATTTTACGTGTATTTACACACGAGTATAGGGAGTAATGAGAGTTATCCAAACCTCGCAAAGGAGGCCTCCTGGAGCTCTCAGTGATTGCTCCGAAGCACTACTGGGTATTTAGTCACAATGGCCGATCACCCAAAGTGGCGCTCTCCAACGCAAAAAAAAAGTATCACCCTACTTTTGCAGTGACAAGCGAAATTCATTCTGCAGCACCGAGTGTAGAGTTGGAGAAAAGAGCCTTTTCCTTTTTAGAAAATACAGGTAAGTAAAATTTACTAAGATGAGTAAACCTAAGCTCGCTCTCTGGAACAGCAATGCAATTTAGTATATAGAATTTTGTGAAAAGCTTAATACAATACGTATCTACATACATACATATATGTATGCGAATTGAAAATCATTAAAACGATTATCACTTTATATAAAACTTGTAATAGATTTTTAATTTTGCAAATTCAATTAACGAGATTAATACAATTTATTTATGAATTCTAAATTGTAAGTATTGACCTCGTTTTAATATTAAAAACAGTTTATTGTTAAAGTATGTAGGCAATGTCTTAACAAGGTATGTATTAATATTAAACATATGTACATATATGTATACTTTAATGTTACATGCGTTTGTACCTCGTGCATATGTACATACATATGTAGGTGTGCGTGTTATAAGTTGTTCAGCATTCGCATTCAGTATTCCTGTCTAATTGAGCACAAGGGATCTCAATTGTAACTGTTTAATGAACAGCACAAATATCGATAGCTTTAAAACGCACAATACACACACAAACATGCATATGTACATATGTAAGGTGTGCGTGTTTACTAGAGCCCAACGGTTAATTCCAAACAAGCAAAAAAGAGCAACAAGCTGTGCAACATGTCAACAACGATCAATGGGAAGAAATAAAAAGAGAGAGAGAGAGAAAGCGAGGGAGTGAACAATTGTTGGGAAGAGAATTGTGCCATCAAAATTCAAGTGCGCAGCAGCAAGCAATAACGCACACAAAAAAATTGAATTCAGTAAACGCCGTCTCAATTTTCATATCATATCGATTTTTCCAACAAAAAACACATAAAACACACACACGCAAAGCAAACAGGTGACAGGTAAATGAACATACCTGTGACAAAGCATAACCATCGGGATTCATTGTGGGCATTAAATATATATCGGTGCTATTAATAAGCTGGCCCACTTCAAAGCTGCGCTCATAATTGCCCAGCAGATACTGCGCCAAATAGATGAGCAGCTGGCGGCCGACAGTCTCATCGCCATGCATGTTGGCAATGTATTTGACGGGCGGCGTCAACAGTGGACGTTCGCGGGTGCTGCGCGTGATTTGCAGCACCAACAGATTGCGACCGTTTAGCGAGTGGCCGAGCGTGTGAACGCGCGCCTGTTCCGGATAGAGTTTGGCCAGGCGGGCAAACAAATCCTCAAGCTGCTCCTGGCTGCTGTAGTGCGGCTGCTGCAGGAAACTCTCATCCTCCTTGATGATAAAGCTGTCGACGGCTAATAGCAAAGATGGCACAAGCGCAAGGCAGCAAAGCGTCCATATCCAATGCATTTTCGAATGGAACTGTTGGTTACCGTTAGGCTGGCGATGGCTGCCAATTATCACTGGCGTGCGAAATAAAGCAAGCTTTCGAGTGCCTCAGCGTTTGTTTGTTGCTATTGTGCAGCAGAGCTCCTCACTAGCTTTGATTCGGTTCAGCTTCAAAAAATCTACTGTTCGAAAATTTGCTGCGTTGATTGGCGTGCTGCCCACCCGCTGCTCCAAATGCTGCTGTCGGCGTCACTGCTGCTGCTGAGAGCGACGACGTGCGATAATTGTAGGGAAATTACACGGCTGACAGAGACGGACCGAGAGAGAGAAAGAGAGAGAGACCGGGCGTGTGAGCGAACGAAAGAGAATGCCCACCGATGCTTCTGCGTTTGTCAGTCACGAGTTTTTATACCCTTAACCCATAAAATGGATAAATAAGGGTATAATGGTTTTGTGCAAAAGTATGTAACAGGCAGAAGGAAGCATCTCCGACCCTATAAAGTATATATATTCTTGATCAGCATCAATAGCCGAGTCGATTTAGCCATATCCGTCTGTCCGTCTGTCTGTCCGTCTGTCTGTCCGTCTGTCCGTCTGTCCGTCTGTCCGTCTGTATGAACGCGTGGATCTCAGAGACTACAAACACCGGAGATATCTAATTTTATCGATGAAGTTAAGTCAGTATACCAAAGACTTATATAAATTTAATATATTTATTGCAACTGGGTTCAGGGTATCTTCTAGTCGGGCTCTCCCGACTAGAGCCTTCTTACTTGTTTTTTATGGTTGTTTGTTTTATTTTTTAGTGTACTTCTTCATTGTGGCGACAACGTTGCGTTTGAACACAAATTAAAAGTATGTAACAGGCAGAAGGAAGCATCTCCGACCCTATAAAGTATATATATTCTTGATCAGCATCAACAGCCGAGACGATATAGCCATGTCCGTCAGTCCGTCTGTATGAACGCGTGGATCTCAGAGACTACAAGAGCTAGAGACTTCTGATTTTGTATTTAAGTTCTCCTATACCATGAGCAGAACAAGTTTGCTTCAAATTATCGATAACTATTCTGGTTTCCGATATACGCATAATATCGATAACAATAATATATCGAATTTGGAAAATCTAAAAATGAGGGTTGAAGTAATGGATAATGATAGAACTTTTCTGAAAATTTCGTCCAAATCGGTTGAGAAACACCGGAGATATTGAACTTAATCGATGGAAGCTAAGCCAGTATACCAAAGTCTTATATAAATTAAATATATTTATTGCAACTGGGTTCAGGGTATCTTCTAGTCGGGCTCTCCCGACTAGAGCCTTCTTACTTGTTTTTTTTTCATTTCTCGTTTTTTACAATACACACCGTTTGCTTGCTGGTTTGTTTTCGCATAGTCGGTGTGCGGCGTAAGGGCGGCATTGCCAGATGCAAGTCAGGCGCATGCGCAAGTCAGTCAAGGAAAGCGGAAATAGAGTAAATGAGAGACTAAAAATTGAGCGGTTGGCGCTTTGACGCCAGCAGCGCTGCCCTGTCTTTCAGACGTCATAAGCGCCAACGCACGAGTTACAAATGTCAACAATTGGGAATAAGGACTTGAAAGTATTTTTAGGCTGCACACAAATACAAAAATCGATAGATTCCAGTGACGTCACAGCAACATTTAGGCGCAATGCGTGGGCTGCAACACAAACTGCATAGCGAGGGCAGCAGAGAGAGAGAGAGAGAGATTTCGAGAGAGTCAGCGTGTGTTGCCTTCTTATCAAAACGACTTGTGTATTTATTTATTTGTTTATTCTCTTGCTGCAAATCGACACGTCGCAAATTCGCAGCTGCTTGAGTTCGCGCTCGACATATGCCAAAGTTTATCATTATCAGTTTTGTTTTTGCACAGCGAAATCAGTTTCCATACAAAATAAGGTCAGCGCTTTAAGCTCATAATAAGATGTGAGCTTAGAAAAGCTAAAAGACCCAAGGCTAAAGTTGCGAAAATTTGTTAAAGTTTTCCATGCTGTTATTCAAGATTTTTTTTTTCAAAGATCAATAAAGATATTATGTTCCATTGAGCTCAACTCTTAACGACCTACATTGGTAAAAAGGTCATCAGTTAAGAAACAAAATATGGGATGCAATGTACAATATAAAAATTTTCTAATCGGGCATTGGTTTAAGTAATTCAAATTTAAATATGGTATCCTTTTTAATTTTCCCTCTATAGAAATATTTTTAGCTCTTGTTTATTTTATTTTAAATCTTCAAAAAATCACTCTTTATAGCTCTTAGCTCCAGTTTTTATACACTATGGTTTGATGATAAGTTCTGAGTAAACGTACCCTAAATGAGTATTTTTATGAGTGCAGGGTACTTTCAAAACAACAACCGGTTACATGTTTATATTTTCAAGAAACTGTTTCTGAGACTTCGACAGCGACATCTGGATTCTGTTGCCTTTTGAAACCAGTTTCTTGTAGCTGTTTTTTTTTGTATTTTAAGTAATTACCGTTACTTGCAACACATGACTTCAACTGGCTGCAAGGAGGTTGAAGCCGAAACCCAAAATTAAGTTTGCCTTTATTTATAGATGGGTGATCATCATAGGACTAAAATAACAAATCGGTATGGACGGAAGGAACTGGGACTTATCTAATCAGGCACTAATTGAAGGTTTTTATTGCGCATCATGACTAAATTAAGAACCTCAAAAGGGTTTTGAAGTAAAATCAGCAGAAGAGCTCACACAGACCGCTATTGCACTTATAAAACTCACTGAGATCGTAATTTAATTCGATGTTGCGATAAGATTTGACAAAGGCCACTATCAAAGCCTTAAGTAAGTATTTTGACAAAGAAATGACCAAATATTTTCGTTTGTAACTTTTGAATGAGCATTCAAAAAATTTAAAGTAAATATGGCTATGCCAGACCAGCAAAAATAAGCTACAAATGCGGTCTCTGAGAGCGGTGTCGCTAGACTTTCAGGTTCCAACTCTATGTTGGACTATCGCAAGTTGACAACTCTATTTGTAAACATTCTTATTGTCTGAATTCAATATTCCCACACCCGTAGCTTAGCTCCAAGATTAAAAGCAGTTCGACCCAGACTAAAGAGAGTATGACAAAATACTTTTGTCCACCTGCTATCAGCTTGCAAAGGAGAAGAATGCGTAAATCAAGAAAACGCATAACGGAACTATAACAAATTCTGTGCATTCTACTTTTTGCTTAAAAGGACTTCGCTGTGCAGCAGATAAAGAAGCAAACAGAAAATATAGTGCATGGTTCTGTCAAAATACTTATGCCGTCGACTTTACATATATAAAACTTTAACTGTACTTACTATAAAAAATATAAGAAAATATGAAATGAACTGCAAACAAACTGAACGACAGAAATATTTGACACATGATGGCTATAAAAATACTCTTGAAAAAAAATAAAGAACAGAAACAAGTGCATAAAAGTATAAAATTGATATAGCAATCGTGACTGAAACGAGTGAACTTAATAACAAAATTAGTGACCAAATTTAACGAACTTATTGTCTGTTTAGTTCTTCGTTCAGCACAAATTGAACCAGTGAACTTGTTTTTTCAATTGACCAACATATTGAAAGTCTAATGTCCAGTTTGGTCAGTAGATCAAAATAATTATTTGTTTTATTTAATGTACATGTAAGAGAAATTTGAACTTATATGAATGTAGAAAAAACGGAACTGCTTAAATGTTTGCTTATTGAAAAATTTTGCAATTTGGCTTATTTATTCATATACTTTTTAACTATATATTATAATATTTAAAATAAATAAGTACATACGTTTCATATTTATTTATTTTTTAATTTTGATAACAAATATATTAAAATAAAAATTCAAATACCTTTGTGTTCATTGATTGAGTTTAATTTCACAATGTTAATTTTTACTATATACTTTATCGGTTATTCACTATATGCACTATGACATTAACACATTTACCGATCAATCGGACCAAAGGAATATTTATCATGCATATGTTACCCATCAAAGCGTAATACTTTTCATAAAAAAATTACAACATATTCAGTCAAGCATAGAGTATGACAAAAACAGGCATAGCAAAAAAACAAAAAAAAAAAAAAAAAAAAAACAAAGGAAAACCGATATCAATGAGATAAGGCAGACAGGCGACAAACGCTTGAGTCTTGGGGAAATGGTTGGGTTACGTGAATTTTGGGGTGGGGAGTTTGTGTAAAGAGCATTGTTTGGACGATATACATTTGTAAACTTGTTAGAGTACTTATACATAAGCCAAAGATGACAGGCCATAAAGCAAATAACTGTTAAAGACATAGACCCAAACGTTCTTTGATGATAACTTTGAGTAGTTATTAAACTAGCTAGAAATATTATCAACATTATGAGCCATACATTTTCGATTTTTGTTTTAATGTTGTTATACTTTTTATACCCTTAACCCATAAAATGGGTAAATAAGGGTATAATGGTTTTGTGCAAAAGTATGTAACAGGCAGAAGGAAGCATCTCCGACCCTATAAAGTATATATATTCTTGATCAGCATCAACAGCCGAGACGATATAGCCATGTCCGTCTGTATGAACGCGTGGATCTCAGAGACTACAAGAGCTAGAGACTTCTGATTTTGTATTTAAGTTCTCCTATACCATGAGCAGAACAAGTTTGCTTCAAATTATCGATAACTATTCTGGTTTCCGATATAGACATAATATCGATAACAATAAAATATCGAATTTGGAAAATCTAAAAATGAGGGTTGAAGTAATGGATAATGATAGAACTTTTCTGAAAATTTCGTCCAAATCGGTTGAGAAACACCGGAGATATTGAACTTAATCGATGGAAGCTAAGCCAGTATACCAAAGTCTTATATAAATTAAATATATTTATTGCAACTGGGTTCAGGGTATCTTCTAGTCGGGCTCTCCCGACTAGAGCCTTCTTACTTGTTGATATTGTGATTGTTTTTTCAGTTCAATTACACGAAACTTGAATATGATGTGAGAGCTAGTAAATGAATTGAAAATAAAGTGGAGTAGAGTCACTTACTAAAAACAAGTCTGGCAACGCTTCGTTACAATTTAGTTATATGTAAGGGAGAAGCCCTAATAGTGAACACCCCTAAGGTTTTTGGGATATTAAATTGTCAGAAATCAACGTAAAGCTTAGCTGTTGGTATCGTAGGAAAGCTAGTTCAATTGCCCATCGATCAGTGTAAGGCATTATACACATTTCATTCGTTTTTTGAAAGATGTATAGGATTTAATGAAAAAAGTCAAAATCACGATTTTCGATAAAGTGCCCCTGTACTAGTCACTCCCCTTAATCTTGTCAAAATAGAGCCAATAAAATGAAATAAAATGCCAAATCATTGTTTTTATTTATGCTTTTGTATTTTATGCAATTAAACACTCAAAAACAACCGAATTTAATAATTTATTAAAATTTATTACTCGTAAAAAACAGTATCGCCAGCATGCAGCGATGTATCGATTAAAGTATCGATTTATGCATCGCACGCTCAACATCGCACACACAAGAACCATAAATTTTTAGATTGCCCAGAAACTTGTTTATGTTGTGCGCAGATGACGTCACAATGCATGTGTTGAATATTTGCCTTGGTAATATGCATCATATGTGACGTCATCTGCGCAATGCGTTATCTGTCTTAATTGAGTCATGTTGTTGTTTTAACTAAATAATAATAAAATTTTTCTATTCTTCTTAAGTCAACACGCATCTGTTCCTTGTGTGAATTTGACACAATTTTGAAATTCGGCTTTTGCAAAGTGATACGATAGTCGATACAAATATCGATAAGTGTTAAAGTGTATCACATCGTATGTGACCAGAACACGCAGAAACATAATTTTACATTTATTAATGTTAAACCCAAAATATTGAACAGAAAAAATTTTGGATTACAGATTATAAAAGGGCAAGAAAAAACGATTAAGAAAATTATTTATTTCCCTTTGCTGAAACTTGAAATAATACAATTCCAACGCGTTGAAAAGTTACAAAGCTTACGTCGAAATATCGGTATTTTAATTTTAGTCTCTGGTGCATCCAAAACTTAGTATAAACACCAGTAGACTACATAAAAAGCAAGCCGGCACTAAGAGCTATCAATCACAGTGATTAGACCCCGCTAGCATCAAAACTCGCCAAAATATTCCGGTTGACCTATTTAGGGGCTATGACCGTCACTAGGGCTTCTCCCTTATGTATTTGTAATTATATTTATCAGGGGTGTGCCAGAAATCTCTAGAGATTTTGGCTCGAGCAGGTTTTCAAATCTCTAAAACAAAACCGTTGGTGTGCCAGAAGTTTGGGAGATTTCATTTTTCGGTAAAATTTTCGGAGAAAATACGTAAACCGTAAATGGCCAAAAAGAGTTGCTACCTTTGAAAAATAAAAATTGCCTAAAATGTATTTGCTATTTTTGCCATTGTTTTCAAGGTTGGCCACAGTGCATTAGTGTTATATATAATAATTGGTAAAAAAACATATGTTAGGTCATATCTCTTGTAATTCTTATACAACATTAATATTTAATATTTTGCCCGCCAAGTAACTCATGTTGCTTGACAGCCCTGCCGTGATAGCTTGCTTGAACAGCTGTTCTACGTATTTCGTTAAAAGCAAATCTGTTTTGTTTACATTTTAAAAGTGCAAAAGTAAAAGTGAAATTAAAAAGAAATGCCTCTTGGAAGTTTTCTTTTGCTTGACAAGCTTAGAAAAGAAGAGTTGGCGAAAGAAAAGGTTGAGCGCCGGCTACTTACTGTAGGCATTCACACACATTTTGTTACCTAAAAGAACGATATTTTTATGTTTATTTGCCACAAATAAATGTTTTCTAAATTGACCTATTAAAGACTCCGAATAATAGTTATGGTTAAACGAACTAGGTGGCACCTCCCTTGTTAGGGACGGTTTTGCACGTTTACATGGAACGACAAATAGTCTTAGAGATTTGTTAGAGATTTATTATAATCTAAAATCATGAATTATAATATTTATAAAATTCAAATGTATTTGCAATATGCAATTTAGCTTAAAATTACCTTTCGAAAAAGTAACACTTGTTATGCAAAAGACATTTAATATTGCTTAAACTAACCAAATCTCTGACCAAATTTGTGGAGATAAACCATCTCGAACTCTGCTCTGGCACACCTAAAACCAGCTCGAGGTTGGTTTTAGGTTGGAATTCGGTTGGTTTTGATGGCCGGCACACCCCTGTATGTAACTTAAAGCGTTTGCTAACGAATCCAGCGTATTATTTCACAGTTACTCGCATTCAATACAAGCACACTGTTGATTCATAAAGGTTTTTATTTTTATACTCGATACCGAAGGTAAAGAGTATATTGGGTTTGTGCAATGTCCGTCATGGTGTCTGTCCGTCTGTATGAACGCAACTTTTTTCCACACCCTTCAAGCTAGAGACTTGAAACTTTCCAATTCTCTTTATCTATGGGATAGTAAATTAAAGTGTCAAGATTGGGGTTCTACGATAACTAGGGGGCTGGCAAATCGATAAATTCGATAACTTAAAAACGATAAGTCCGCATATTTCACACACCCTTACAGCTAGAACTACCAAATTTGGTAAGAAGATAGCTACTAGCAACCTCCAAAAAACTGCATCAAAAATTTTGGAGCCACGCCCCCCATTTCCGCCCCAGCCCCCCCGCATTTTAAAGTCAAAAAAGCCTATATCTCCCACAGTTTTTGAGCTAGAGCCACCAAATTTGGTAGGAAGATAGCTGGTAACGAACCCCCAAAAACTGCATCAAAAGTTTGGATGCCACGCCTACCAATACCGCCCTAGCCGCCCCCAGCTGCCCCAACGCTTCGTCAAAAACGAGAATGCGTGTATCTTCCAGAGTTGTGGAGCTAGAGCCACCAAATTTGGTAGGAAGATAGCTTGCAACGACCCCCAAAAAAGTGCATCAAAGTTTTGGAGCCACGCCCACCCATTCCACCCCCTTTCCCCACCTTTTTCAATCTTTGAGCTAGAGTCACCAAATTTGGTATGAAGGTAGCAATTGACATTCCACATAGATCTGCAGCAAAACTTTGGATGCCACGCCCACCCATACCGGCCCCAGCCCCCTTTCCCCACTTTTTACAAACTTTGAGCTAGAGTCACCAAATTTGGTATGAAGGTAGCATTTGACATTCCACAAGGATCTGCAGCAAAAATTTGGATGCCACGCCCAACCATACCGCCCCCAGCCCCCCTTTCCCCACTTTATACAAACTTCGAGCTAGAGTCACCAAATTTGGTATGAAGATAGCAATGGACATTCCACAAAGATCTGCATAAAAAATTTGGATGCCATGCCCAGCCATACTGCCCCCAGCCCCCCTTTCCCCACTTTTTACAAACTTCGAGCTGGAGTCACCAAATTTGGTATGAAGATAGCAATTGACATTTCACAAAGACCTGCAGTAAAAATTTGGATGTTACACCCACCCATACCGCCCCCAGCCCCTCTTTCCCCACCTTTTACAATCTTCGAGCTAGAGTCACCAAATTTGGTATGAAGATAGCAATTGACATTCCACAAAGATCTGCATGAAAACTTTGGATGCCACGCCCAGCCATACTGCCCCCAGCCCCCCTTTCAACAGCTCTTACAAACTTTCAGCTAGAGTCACCAAATTTGGAAGGAAGATAGTTGGTGGCATCCCTATCTGCATCGGAGAATCTTTAAGGCTGCGTACACCCCTGCCCCATCCGTACCCCTTTGCAATCAGGCCTCTTTTTACCTGTTTTAATACTGGTATCGAGTATGCCGCAGTCGGTTGCGTCCGACTGCAACGTTTCCACTTGTTTTATTTAATATTTATTAAAATATTATGCAAATAAAAAAAAAACATATCAAAAAGTTGTAAAACAATAAAAATTAGACTAATTAACAGTTGAGTATTGTTTCGATTTTAAAGTGTTTTACAAGCGGCTTAAACTTAATGGTTGCATGTGGATCATTCGAAGATCATTATATTCATAAATACTATGAATGTGTGTATATGGATGCATGCACAGTTCATAAGCACTTCGGGTAAAAGTGATCTGTAGATGATAATTAATGAATCGTGCTGCGTTGACCTAAAATAAGGTCAACAGAAAAAAATAAGAAATGGGCCAAATATTTCTTCATCTCAGCTTAAGCATGTGCTAAGTCTTTGTTTCCACGTTGCATGTTTTAAGTTTTGCTTCTAATTAAGGTGTGATTGGAACAAAAGCAAATAACAATCGCACAGAAGTCTATACATAGTTGAGTTATAAGATTCTGAGAGCAACCTACTTGCATTACATTCACTTTTCAGTGCCAAGATCGGCAGCAGCTAATAATGTTGTAAAAATATTCATAAAAAAAACACACATACAAAAGCAAAAATATGTTAATAATTTGTTACAAAAAAGGAAAAAGTTACTAAGGGCGATTTATATTTTTAAATATGCAGGGTACATACTTTAAGGATACAAAATAAATAATTAAATTTTAGCTAGAAATGGGCTTACAAATTAATTATGTTTTCATTTTCTTCCACTATGTTTATTATTTATTTTGATATCTATTTAATATTGTTGACTCACCTTGGCAACAGCAAATCCATCCGGATTACAGGTGGGCAAAAAGTGTATATCGGTTGTGTTCAACAGTTGCTGCACCTGCGGATTCACCTCATAGCTGCTTGCCAAATATTCGGCCATGTAGAGAACAATTTGGCGGCCTAAAGTCTCATCGCCTTGTATGTTGGCCACCAATTTGACCATGGGACTTAGGAGATCTCCACCGTTTCTGGTGACGTCATGATTGCTATCGCTTGTGGGTGCATTCAGGGCAAGGGCGTACAGAGGGCGACCCTGTATGGTGCGGCCTATGGTATAGGTTTGGGCGAGGGAAGGGTATTCCTTAGTGAGGCTCTGAAAGAGCTCGCCGATCTCCTCATTATTGAGATAATGAGCATTATCCAGAAAGCTCTCCGCTTCAGCAATAACTTTGACTTGAGCTATAGCGAATGCGGGTGTTGTGGTGGGGGTTGCTGCGACAAGGCACGTTAAAGCAACGGCACAGACGTAGGCGCAAGCGTACATTCCGCGACGCGACACGTAAGCAACGTAACAGCAAGGGAAAGACGTAGGCGCAGGCGCGCGCGCCCTAAGTGTGAGCGAGATCGCAAGCACTTGTTGAACTACTCGTAAATTGCACTGTGGCCACTTTTGCCTATGATTTCGATACACAGGACCAGAGCAGCCAACATCAAAATATAAAACCGATTGCTACTTTTTGGTTGTTTGATCAACTGATGCGTATTTTTAGCAATGTTGTTTTTTGATTTTGTTTTATTTGTCTGCTTTCTTTTGCACTGTCTTGATTATGATGACGTGCACTCTCAAGAGCCGCTCTTAACTTACCTGTAAGAGACGCACAATACACTCACAAAGGCACACTACACTAATTGAAAATTTGTTTAACAAAACACGACTTAAGCAGCAAATAATTCAATTAAAAACATTGCTTTTAGATATATTTATAACATGCATAAAACTAAAGTGCGAACCGACCGCGACGCATCGCCTTTAAACGATTGACAAATGTATCGATACTATCGCTTTCGTTTGATAGTGTTGCTTGGAGCGTATCGATTAGAACTACCTATCGTATGCCGTAGCAGCACAGCTGTTGACTCATAGCGCGCATTTAAAAGATTGTTATTGTTCATGTTTTACATATGTGCTGTGTTTTTTGTTGATTTTGATTGCTTATACAATAACATAACAACAAATTTATATAAAAAACAAAAACAAAAAAGATTGCGCTTGCCTATCATTGTATAATAGAAATGATAAGCGATAAGTTTTACATTAAAATGTGTATATATCAAAAGTTTTGGTATAATATTGGTTATTAATGTTAAGGCAAATTTTTTCTTTTGTTTTGTTTTTTTGATTGAAAAAGTGCATTCTTTTCAAAATGGTATCAGACATTTGGATTTGCTTCATAAAGTATTTAGAGTTTCGGTGTAAAATGCGTTTACTACGTACATACATATTATGTCCTAAATTTATGTGTTCTTTTTGTAGAATACATATAGTTACGAGTATAAGTATTTTCTCATTAAGGATTTTTTGCATTGAGTATAAAAAAGCGTTGGTGTTACTTTTGATATTGTTAAAAATAGTCCTCACATACATGCATACATATTTGATTGTTTAGACATACATATGTGATGGTACACAAAATTAGTTTCCCCAATTCCCACACAATTTGACACGATTTCAAGGTAGGTTTGAATTGGCTTGAATTCTACTTAGGATACTTTCACTCATGACTTATTTATGTATGCATATGGGGTTGTGTGTCAGTGGCAATTTAGTGCGTTTATCGTTAAGCAAAATCAATAAAACCAAAACTAACAAAAATTTTTGTTATGGGTACCGAACGACAATTAAATACTCTTGCAGAAATTAGTATGCTATTTTTTTTTTTAACAAGACCTTAATTTTTGCTAAGATACCAAACAAATATACCCTTATAAATATAACTGCAATTGTGTGAAATTTTCTGCTTAAATCAGCTAATGCCCTACTGACCAAATCTCACAAGCTCACACACTGACACTCACTCCATATTGCATTTTATTTTACTCAGTGCTCTTGGACCTGGGCCACTGTGTTGCTTCTCTGACGTCTTTGTTGGCTGCTAGCGATGCGTTTTTTTAACATTTGAAATGTTTGCTGCATGTTGGTCATCTGGTAGCGTATTGAGGTGCTGACGTCACGCTGCAATTGCTGCACCTCCTGTATGTCCTTGCGCAGATTTTGATACTCGTGCGTTACCTCGGTCATAGATTCGAGCAGCTCCATCACCTCCATATCGTCCATCTGCTCCATTTCTGTACGATCTAAGCTACGCTCCACGGCATGCAGCTTGTGGGTCATTGTATAAAGCTGTGTCCCAGCATTTTCCACCTAACATTCAAGATTTCAATTGTTTCTTGAGTTTAAAACCCTATATGTGTGCATTGTTTTTTTTTTTTTTTCTGTTTTCTGTCTTACCGATTTTTCCAGGGCACTAATATCCTGGTAGCCTGACATCTCCATATTCGGTTTCCTGAGCTATTGACCTCGCATGCTTCGTATTAACTTGTTATTGAGGGGTTATTAGCGAAAAAAATGTTTACTGTAAATGTTCTAAGCTGGTTAACAAAATAAAAAGCGTTGGCCTGCCATGTAGCCGAGAGACGACCAACTGCGAAAATGCACGCAAAGTAAGCGAATACTACGGGTCGCTCGGCTGTTTATATACACACACAAGGACACTTGCACACACATACTCACAAGGAATTTCTCTTTCGCTTGCACATCGACGAGGGCAAGGCGTATTTAACAAGGTGGCAGCAAGGCATACTTAACTATAAGTATGCCTTGGGTGGCAGCAGCGTCGACGTCGCGTTGCTTTGCGAAAAATGAGAGCAATCGAGAGAAAGAGAGCGGGAGCAAGAGAGTAATAAACTCAAAGAAATTTGTTCTCGCATGCACTGTGCATGATGCACATGTATACACACCATTCCACACACACATATGAATTTTTCTTTTTTGCTGCGCATATACACATATGTACATATTTTTTTGCTGCAATTAAAACCAAACTGACTAAATAAATGTTACAAAATAAATGAAAAATTTTAACAATATATTTATTTACTATTTTCTTATAATAAAATTTTTAACAATTTTTTATTGCCTACAATTCTTTGTTTTTGTTTTTGGCGGCATTTTGAAAAGTTTTGCATAAAATCCCAAAGCAGCTAAAAATTCGTCCTTAGTCGTGCGTCGCTTGCTATGTTCGAATCGAGACTGAAACCCTAAGGCAACAGCAAAGAGGGCGACGTCGACGTCTCTGCCACCTTGTTAAATACGCCTTGGACGAGGGCAACAACGAACTCGCAGCTGTGAGTAACCTATTGAATGTCAAAACAAATGAAAGGAGAACAAGTTAGAGTCACGAGCTGCCAAAGTGAATACCCTTGTTGAAATATATTAAATGACAAAAACTAAATTGAAATGAAAGAATTCTAGAAATATTACCTGCATAGCAATTTTAAAAAAACTCCCTTAACTGAGTATAAAAATAATGTAAGGATTTATCACAAATTTGTTTTTAAATCAAATTCGTTGATCGGAGTACCATGCTTGAAGCTATGTAAATTAATGATTTTGCAGACATATTTCATAAGGCTGTTACGAATACAAGATTTGAATATATCAAATAAGCACAAAGAGATTTAAGGCCCAACCAAACGATGCATTTGTGCATGCAGAGCCGTTGCAAAAATGAACGAAATGCTTGCTCATGCATTATGCATCAACGTCTATACCCATACGTTGCATAAGTGCATTGTCTCTTCTTCTTCTTTATTTTTGCCAACCATTGTTACCACATGTTTGATTTTTATTCCATTAAAAAATAAATGTTAACATTTTATGTAATATTAAGTTAATAATAAAGACAACACATGTTTCATATAACTAGTATATTATATCAATGTGTTAATAAACAATAAAATGAAGATTTAACAATTTTTTTTAAATATTTTCCATACAATAAAAAGACTGCGACAACTCTATGCCCAATGCATTGCTGCATGGTTTCAATTCAGTGAAACCATGCATGCGGCATTCATGCATTCGTTAAAAAAAAAAAACTGAACGAACCCTTGCATAAGCATCGTTTGGGCGGATACACGGCGTGCCATATGTTGAAACTTTCCGTGCAGCTGCTCTGCATGCACGAATGCATCGTTTGGTTGGGCCTTTACATGTTAACGTCACCAACTGAGTGTGTTAGTAATTATGTTCGGCTGGGGCAAAAGTCACCACCAATCTGTCTGAATGTGTCTGTGCGCGCTATCCTGTGAATGGCAACTTTGGTCAGTGAAAGTATTTTAATTATGTTTATGTACACAAATTGACCAGGAAGCGGAAGTTCTTCACAAAGTTTTTTCCTTTTGATTATTTTTTTTTTAACCGTCCGGCAATGTGAAGCAGTTTTTCGTTTTTCGTTCATATCATTTTAATTTACTTACTTAATTGTCAAGGAAATTGAAAGCAAGTTTTCATTTATTTTTTGTACGAAAAAAGGCAAATAAACTTTTCAATGGCTGAGCACAAGGCTGGGGGCAAGCATGGTGATGATGACGAATCTGATATAGAAGATGACATTTTGACACGCTTCAAAGGATTGCCCAATATTGTCGAGGGTGTCGAAAATATCTATGAGCATTTGGTGCAGCGACACATTAAGTTCTATCCCCCCGACGCCACCCATCTCAAATATATAAATCCGCAAGTAATCATACTCTTTGAGTCGGGTGATATCAGTGAGGTGATTCAGGCCGCTGTCAACGATCTAACGCATCCCATTGGCACAGGATTGGTGACCAGTATATTGGTACAGGAGCCAGTGAGTCAGAAATTGATACGCAAGATACGTGGACGAATGCCGCTAATGGATGAGCGCATTGTTGAGCATCCAAATTTTTTGAATACCCTCAAGATGATCGAACGAATGGGTTGCAGGACCCTGTATATTGAGGAGTTTCATCCGTTGGACAAGGAAAAACTCTATGGTCGAATGAATCCAAACTCACCCATTATCGTTTTGGACTTTCCTCAAATCTATTTTGGTGATAAGCCGTCAGCTGTTATAACGATAAATACCTTTCGAACCTTGAATGAAGCTGTTAAGCTTTGTTATCGGGAAGGTCTTGATTTCGAAACAGTTTCCATTTGGACGGACAAGCTAACGCAGTGCTATGATCTGCTCTATGGACTTTCAAAATTTTCAAATTTCCAATTCAATTGCATTAATGTGCCCTTCAAAGCCCTTGGTTTTGTAACGGTCAATAATGACTTTCACTATGAAGTGCTGCCTGTCAACGGCGAGCTAAAATCCATTGTTTTTCCACTAAACGAAAGCGATGATGTGCCTTAAGCTATGTAATGAATTTAATTTAAAATTATTTGTGAAATAAAATTGGGCAGTGATTCAATAAAAAGAT
Organism: Scaptomyza flava; assembly: GCA_030179655.1. Lineage (NCBI taxonomy): Eukaryota > Metazoa > Arthropoda > Insecta > Diptera > Drosophilidae > Scaptomyza > Scaptomyza flava. The sequence goes on from JARNME010000314.1 coordinate 25,686,419, forward strand.
ACAAATTGAAATGATTTAATTGATTTAAAATTTATTGTTTTTCATCAAATTTTTGTATCTTTTACAATTTATAAATGTAAGTAATAACTAAAACTTAAAAACAATTTAAGTAAACATTCAGTTTTTTATATAAGGGAGAAGCCCTAGTGACGGTCATAGCCCCTAAATAGGTCAACCGGAATATTTTGGCGAGTTTTGATGCTAGCGGGGTCTAATCACTGTGATTGATAGCTCTTAGTGCCGGCTTGCTTTTTATGTAGTCTACTGGTGTTTATACTAAGTTTTGGATGCACCAGAGACTAAAATTAAAATACCGATATTTCGACGTAAGCTTTGTAACTTTTCAACGCGTTGGAATTGTATTATTTCAAGTTTCAGCAAAGGGAAATAAATAATTTTCTTAATCGTTTTTTCTTGCCCTTTCATAATCTGTAATCCAAAATTTTTTCTGTTCAATATTTTGGGTTTAACATTAATAAATGTAAAATTATGTTTCTGCGTGTTCTGGTCACATACGATGTGATACACTTTAACACTTATCGATATTTGTATCGACTATCGTATCACTTTGCGTCTCTCGCGTTGCTCTTAATCAGCAAATCATAATTTCAAAATATCTGAAAATTCTTCAAAATTTGTTCAGTGAACCAAAATTCACATTTGATAAGTAGAAAAGCCGCAAAAGCCGAATTTCCAAATTGTGTCAAATTCACACAAGGAACAGATGCGTGTTGACTTAAGAAGAATAGAAAAATTTTATTATTATTTAGTTAAAACAATGTTAAATGAATTTGTTATGATTTGCAAGAAGAGCAAGAAAAAGTTTTATTAAGAAAAATGAAGAAAAATGAATAAAATGAATTTATTATGAGTTGGCATAAAACTTGACTTAATTTTTTGTAGATTTGCTTAAAAGTTTGCGCCCTTTTTAATAGCAACATGACACAATTAAGACAGATAACGCATTGCGCAGATGACGTCACATATGATGCATATTACCAAGGCAAATATTCAACACATGCATTGTGACGTCATCTGCGCACAACATAAACAAGTTTCTGGGCAATCTAAAAATTTATTGTTCTTGTGTGTGCGATGTTGAGCGTGCGATACATAAATAAATAAATAAAAATAAATTTTAATAAATTATTAAATTCGGTTGTTTTTGAGTGTTTAATTGCATGAAATACAAAAGCATAAATAAAAACAATGATTTGGCATTTTATTTCATTTTATTGGCTCTATTTTGACAAGATTAAGGGGAGTGACTACTACAGGGGCACTTTATCGAAAATCGTGATTTTGACTTTTTTCATTAAATCCTATATATCTTTCAAAAAACGAATGAAATGTGTATAATGCCTTACACTGATCGATGGGCAATTGAACTAGCTTTCCTACAATACAAACAGCTAAGCTTTACGTTGATTTCTGACAATTTAATATCCCAAAAACCTTAGGGGTGTTCACTATTAGGGCTTCTCCCTTATATATATAAACTCTTACAAGCCTGGCGGTTGGTCGATTTCACAGTGCTCCAATGCGATAAATCGTTAGTATAAACCCATCTGACTGTAGCATGTGTGGAGTGTGAATAGTAAAGAAAATGATGGCGGCAATTTTTAAAAATTTGCTAGCAGCTTTAATTTGATATGAATTTGTAAGGTTTGTTTTATATATTTTAGTTGTCCCGCAAAACTAAGTTTACTAACATTATGTTCATAAATGTTTGCTACCAATAAATATTTCCCCATTATTATTGCAATTACAAATCGATAAGTTGCGATATTTAAGGTTGCTAAGTCGAAGCAAAATATTCATTGCGCAGGTGTACATAAATTTAAAAAAGTGGCGGTTAACCTGTTAGCTGCGTAATTTTTTGTTTTTTTGAAATCCTTCGCACTTTGCGTATTTAAAATTAAACGAAGACGAGCTATCTCATATTACGCAGCACAAGTGATTTCATAGTAAATATTGTGAAAAAATGAAAACAAAGCGAATAAGATTTAATTTTTATTACCTTCAAATATTAAAATTTATTTTAAAAAATAAAGTAAATTAAACAAATATATATATTAATATATCGTGAGCGGTATTTTTCAAAACAAGGCACCACACAAAGTGGTACTTTACAGGTAGAACACCATTAACGCGATTCCTTTCGTAATCCATTTTTCGAGCAGATGGAATATTTTCGAGTTGGAGAAAATTTTGATGAAGTACTTGGTATATAGTAAGGGTAATGTTTTATCAAAAGACGAAACAAAAGGCGATAGAACATTTAATTTCTGCACTATTTGTCGTGAACCAGTCCTTCGCTCTTGATCATTCATTGTCGAACAGTTTATCAAAATTGTTGGAAATCCTCAGTGTTTTGTTATATGGATTGGATAATAAAGAACAAACGGCAGTTTAGTTATTACAAATAGTAGATTTTATTAACACGCTTATATTAGCTTCACGTGTATGTATGTTTGTATGTATGTAACTCTCCTTTGGACTAAAAGCAAGTGGCTTATTACTGTCAGTATATCCCACTACCTCAAGTTCGTTCGTTGGCCGAGCGGTCTAAGGCGCGGGTCTTCGCTCCCGAACTCACCGATCATGGGTTCTAATCTCGTCCACGGCCGAAAAAAAAAAAAATTGTTTTTTTTTTTTTTAAATCTGCACCGTGTTCATGTTCACTAGAGCTTACAAATTTTTTTTTCAATAATTAATAGAAATAAAAATTAAATATAGTTTAAAAAACACGCTTTTATAATACATCGAACTAAAAAGTGAAAAATAAATATATTTTAAAAACTAAAAAACACGCTTTTAGAGCATATCAAACTAAAAAGTTAAAAATAATTTTTCAAATAAGCTTAAAACAATAATAAATGATAAATACTAGCATTATTGTAAAAAAAAGAGTGGGGCGCTTTGTCCATATTTCTCGTACATCGAGCGCCCAACGCTTTTTTTACAATAATGCTAGTATTTATCATTTATTGTTGTTTCAAGCTTATTTGAAAAATTATTATTAACTTTTTAGTTTGATATGCTCTAAAAGCGTGTTTTTTAGTTTTTAAACTATATTTATTATATGCGCTTCAGCGTCTTACTTCACGCAACATTATTGAGAGAGTGAGAAGAAGAAGCTTAAGTGTGACCAAGTTCATGTGTTGATCAACTATCAACAATCTCTAATTATTAACGTACTTTCAACACTCCTCAACGACTACATACTTTGAACTTAAGTACTAATAACAATTCATTTCTTGAATGCATTTGACGTGCTTAATCCTTTGCAAATTCTTGGTTAAGACGTCAGACACCATATTATCAGTGCTTACATATTTTACATCGATTTCCCCTTTATCATATAATTCACGAACATGATGATATTTGATATCGATATGCTTACTACGATTGTGCAAAGTTGGATTTTTAGCTAAACATTGAGCGCTTTGATTATCGCAGAACAATAATATCGAATCTATTTTACCAAAACCCATTTCCTGTAGTAGCTTTTTTAAGAAGACAGCTTCTCTTGCTGCAACTGACAGTGCCACATACTCCGCTTCTGTGCTGCTTAATGCCACCAGATTCTGTTTCTTCGATTCCCATGATATAGGGCCACCTGCAGCTAAGACATATCCGCTGTATGACTTCCGATCCGATGTATCGTTCGCCCAGTCTGCATCGACGCATCCATGTATCAATCTACCAGTTTGCTGATAATGGAGTTTCATTTCTGCTGTTCCTCTCAGATATCGTAAGATTCGCTTTGCCGCAACCTTATGTTCCTTGTGTGGATTGGCATTACTTTGCGCCAACTTCGCCACCGAATGTAAGATATCTGGCCTGGTAGTTATAGCCAGATACATCAAAGACCCGATTAATGACTGATAACCATTTTCATTAATGGTCTCGCAGGTGATATTATCACACTTGACCTGATGCCCGGCCTCCAAAGGTGTTGCTACAGGCTTGCACATCGTCATGCCCCATGTATATAGCATCTGTTCTATATACTGCTTATGCCCGAGGCTTATGCTGCCAGTCTCGCCCTCACGCTCTATTTCCATGCCTAGAAAGTATTTGAGCTGGCCCCCATCTACAACAGCAAACTCATTAGCTATAGATGCCTTGGTATCAAGCATTTCATCCTTCGACGCACTTGCAAATAAAAGATCGTCAACATAAACAGCAATTATGTTCATATTACCTTTTCTGTTGCGTACATAAACGCATGGCTCGCTGATACATGGAAGAAAGTCTAGTCTTCCTTAAACCATGTCGAGTTTTGCGTTCCACTCTCTGCCGCTTTGCTTGAGCCCGTACAGAGATTTCTTCAGCCTCACTACCTTTTCTGGACGCTCGTTACTTACGTAACCTTCAGGCTGCTTCATATATAACTCCTCTGACAGCTCGCTGTTGAGGTAGGCCGACGACACGTCCATCTGATGCAGAAACATTTTATGTTCCACCGCCAGTGCTATTATCATCCTCACTGATGAGTATCTCACAACCGGCGAAAAGGTTTCAAACTAATCTATGCCGAATTGCTGAGCGTATCCCTTGGCAACTAGCCTTGCCTTGAAGCGGTCCACATATCCATCCTGGTCTAGTTTTGTGCCAAACACCCACTTGCAACCAATAGCTTTTTAGCCCTCTGGCAAGTTGACAAGCTCCCACGTTTCATTAGCGTGCAGTGCATCCAACTCCTTCTGGATGGCGGCTGACAAATCAGAACTCCTGTCTGATTTAATAGCTTCCCGAAAGTTTGCAGGAATCGACACATCTTCCACCTTTAACATATTCACAATGTTATATTCCTTGCAAGGTCGTCCTGGATTTCCTGTCCTTATTTTCTTTGGCCGCTCTGGGCCACGCGTTCCCGCTACTGCTGACGGATTTGCTTCGTTGCTTTCAGCACTCTCATAGTCTTCATTGCTCTCAGAATCCTCAGATCCTAATTCGGCGGCTATCTGTAAATGCTCAATATTTTCTTCAATATTATTTGCAATATTATTTCGTGGCAAGCTCTCGACTATTAAGGAAACCGTATCCTTTTCGTTTCTTGCTGTAGCTTCAAAATCATCTTCTAACAAGTAAGAAGGCTCTAGTCGGGAGAGCCCGACTAGAAGATACCCTGAACCCAGTTGCAATAAATAAATTAAATTAATGTAAGACTTTGGTATACTGACATAGCTTCAATCGATTAAGTTCAATATCTCCGGTGTTTCTCAACCTATTTGGACGAAATTTTCAGAAAAGTTCTATCATTACCCATTACGTCAACCCTCATTTTTAGATTTTCCAAATTCGATATTTTTTGTTATCGATATAATGTGTATATCGGAAACCAGAATAGTTATCGATACTTATATCCAAAATCTGAAGTCTCTAGCTTTTGTAGTCTCTGAGATCCACGCGTTCATACAGACGGACAGACAGACAGACGGAAAGACAGACGGACAGACGGACATGGCTATATCGTATCGGCTGTTGATGCTGATCAAGAATATATATACTTTATGGGGTCCGAGATGCTTCCTTCTATCTGTTACATACTTTTGCACAAAACCATTATACCCTTATTTACCCATTTTATGGGTTAAGGGTATAAAAAGATAACGTCCCTGCATTCTACGACTTTATGTGTTTCTGGACATAACAGCCTGTATGCCTTGGCGGTCAACAAATAGCCGATCATTGTATATTCGATGCACTTTGCATCGAACTTCCTCTTGTGCGTCTTCTTTAGGGCTACAGCTTTTGAACCAAAGATCCTTAGATGTGAAACTACTGGTTTCGTTCCAGTCCACATTTCAAACGGCGTTTTATTTTTTAAGGCTCTCGTAACTGACCTGTTTCTTATATATGCAGCAGTTTGTACAGCTTCGCCCTACAGGTTCTCATGCAGCCCCGAGTGTACCAGCATGCTTCTGGCCATCTCCACTAGCGTCCTGTTGGCCCGCTCAGCAACCCCATTTTGCTGCGGGGTATATGGGACTGTCAGCTGCCGTTGAATACCTTTCTCAGTTAGGCATTTTTTGAATTCTGCACTTATGTATTCGTGCCCGTTGTCGCTGCGCACAGCCTTTAGCTTTTTACCGGATTGCCTCTCCGCGAATACCACAAAGTCTTTAAACGCGCTTATTATTTTGATCGCAGCTCTTTAGAATATACATAAATGTATAACGCGATAAATCATCAATGAAGGTTGCAAAATATCTTGCAGCGCCGGCCGATGCTATATTCATTGGACCGCAAATATCTGTGTGCACTAAACCTAACGTTATGCGAGCACGGTTCTCTGCCGCCGCAAACGGTTTTACACATATTTTGCACTTTGTGCACGTTGCGCATACCTCGTCTTGAACATATTTGCCGAACGGTTTTAGCCCACGCACAATATTGTCACTAGCCATTTTCTTTAGGCTTGCCATATTTAAGTGACCAAAACGACAATGCCACTTCCACAGCTCACTGCTGTTTGACTTTGCACACATGCATTTTTCATTTTTTATGTTAACGATAAACAAATTATTGCTCTTTATGGCATGTAATTTTTTCACGTTGTTTTTGTTCTTTATACCTGCACTGTCCTTGTCAAAATACACTTTCATACCTTTCTCAACGGCTTTTGACACAGAAATAAAGTTCACTTGCAATTCACCGACACACAATACGTTTAATAGCTCGATTGTAGAGTCTCCCGTTTTTAAACGCACGCTTCCAATGCCGCTTGCATACACACAATTGTCCCCCGCGAGGGATATTTTCTCTTTATGCTCTCTTATAAAGGCAAACATTGACTTGTCACAACAGATGTGAGCGGTCGCGCCACTGTCCAAACACCACGATGACTTTGAAAGTTGGTCTGTTTTATGCACATTCGCAAGCATAGAAAACTGACTCTCATTCCTCTTTTTGCACTGAGCAATTAAATGATCTTCACTGCCGCATTTATAACACTTCTTCTTTTTCGTAGACACCGTTGTTTCTTGCGCATTCTTTTTGCCTTTATATCCCGTACGCGATACATACACTTGCTGTACGTCGCTGCTTGATTCCGCTTAGCTCACAATTTGCCTCTTTCCCTCTTCAATTATCTTGATTTTCAGATTCGCCAGAGATGGCAATACTTCACGTGTTTCGATCGCTACTACAAAATTCTCGAATGTTCTGCTCAGTCCCGACAATAGCACAATTGTTAAAATGTCTTCTTGAATTTCCATTTCAATTTCTTTTTACTTGTCCACTATGTCCGCGAACTCACTTATGTATATATTCTTGCACACGAGTGGCGTCACTAAGACTCAAACGCACAAACTTTCTGAACAATTGAATTTTTCTTTCAGGTCCACGCGGTTGATACACACATGCGAGCTTCTCCCAAGCCTCTTTTGAAGTCGAACAGTTCTTTATTGAATTGATTTGTGGCGCCTTTACACCCAGCAATATACTTGCTAATGTCTTTTCGTCACGCGTATCAAAATCTGCTTACAGTTCTGCAGAGGCAATTTCACTTTTTATAAGTCTACCACACACAATCGGCCAATTGTCACTGTGAATCAATATGCTTTTCATTTGCACTGACCACGCCGCGTAATTTTCGCCGTCTAACTTGTCGATCGTGTATAACCCTTGCGCACTCATGTTTTTTTTTTTTTTTATTTAATCACATACAAAAGTTTACTTATTCCGATCGCACTTTTTCCCATAGCCTGTTGGAAATCCTGAGTGTTTTGTTATATGGATTGGATAATAAAGAACAAACGGCCGTTTAGTTATTACAAATAACAGATTTTATTATATGCGCTTCAGCGTCTTACTTCACGCAACATTATTGAGAGAGTGAGAATAAGAATCTTAAGTGTGACCAAGTTCATGTATTGATAGTTGCTCTAAATATTAACGTACTTTCAACACTCCTTCTCAACGATTACATACTTTGAACTTAAGTACTAATAACAATTCATTTCTTGAATGCATTTGACGTGCTTAATCCTTTGCAAATTCTTGGTTAAGACGTCAGACACCATATTATCAGTGCTTACATATTTTACATCGATTTCCCCTTTATCATATAATTCACGAACATGATGTTATTTGATATCGATATGCTTACTACGATTGTGCAAAGTTGGATTTTTAGCTTAACATTGAGCGCTTTGATTATCGCAGAACAATAATACCGAATCTATTTTACCAAAACCCATTTCCTGTAGTAGCTTTTTTAAGTAGACAGCTTCTCTTGCTACAACTGACAGTGCCACATACTCCGCTTCTGTGCTGCTTAATGCTACCAGATTCTGCTTCTTCGATTCCCATGATATAGGGCCACCCGCAGCTAAGACATAGACATATCCGCTGTATGACTTCCGATCCGATGTATCGTTCGCCCAGTCTGCATCGACGTATCCATGTATCAATCTACCAGTTTGCTGATAATGGAGTTTCATTTCTGCTGTTCCTCTCAGATATCGTAAGATTCGCTTTGCCGCAACCTTATGTTCCTTGTGTGGATTGGCATTACTTTGCGCCAACTTCGCCACCGAATGTAAGATATCGGGCCTGGTAGTTATACCCAGATACATCAAAGACCCGATTAATGACTGATAACCATTTTCATTAATGGTCTCGCAGGTGATATTATCACACTTGACCTGATGCCCGGCCTCCAAAGGTGTTGCTACAGGCTTGCACATCGTGTGAGGAGCCATATTCACGTATAGCGCCTCACAGAAGGCGATTGCACTGATAGCCGCAGCCGGACCTGAGTTGCGGCGAATTCGCCTGCTGTCTCGCTCTGACACAGGATGTCAGCGCTAAGGTACGTGTTTGGCACATGATAGCCGCAAAACACATACCGTAAAAGTCGTGGCAAAGTGCCGTTGGTGTGCGAGCGGTGCATCCACGAGATATAGTGATCACCGTCACACCAACGACAGGCGTGATCAGCAACGAGGAACCGTTGTTGCTAGGCAAATCTCACTGGAACGATCACGCCACCTTTGTCCTTGGCGCGACATTGGCAGCGCTGACAGGCCCCGGTTCAGCGAGACAGCACAAGGGTATAAAAGGAGCCGCCTGAGACAGTACAGAAGTCAGTACAAGAGTTAGTACAAGAGTGAATACAAAATTAGTGTGAGTGCGAAGTGGAAAGTCTGCGCGAAACATAAAGTGAACCAAGGACTCAGAGGGCAAGAAATCCTACGCGAAAGGATAATTTAAGAACTAAAAGGATTCATATCGCAATAAGGACAAAGCAGATCGTGTCCTTAGCGATTAACAAACACTTTACTAAGAAATCGGTACGCGGAATTTATCAAGCCTTGTGGTGCGTTGCATTTGCAAAGCAACCTCAAATTAAAACCAAGTATAAGACAAGTGAGCCTGGACAGGTGAAGCTAAAGCCAGAGCCTGAGAGTAGGCGAGACTATTGGCGAAATCCTTGCGGTAATAAGGAGGCCATAGTAGAGCCTGGCGAATTCTGGCGTTGCTAGCTAAAAACCTCGTTTAGTAGGCGTAACATTATCTCTGAATATTTGGTGCAACGAGAGCGCCAGCATTGCAAATAAAACCACGACACAAGACACGACACGATTTACTAAACTCTAATAAGAAATATCATTAAGTGCACAGCTCAATTGTAAAACCCAACGTGAAAACTAGCAGAGAGTGCAGTTTAAAATATATGTATAAAAAGCAAAACCTAATTGTGTTATTTTTGCCGCAGCCGCCACAAAGATAAACTTGTTGGCACGTACCCTCAGCACCGCGAGAGTTAGCCCAGCTAAAAACCGCGTGACAACTTTAGGTTCGTTACAACTGGCGCCCAACTGTAGATCTACGGCTAATATCACATAGTTTTTCTTTAATAAAATACATATAAATTATTGACAATATGGTTCGTGCGTGGGTGTACAATCTAAAAAAGGATGCACTAGTGAATTGCGGAGTGGAATTCGGTCTGGAGCTTGAAGGCACTGTCGAAAATATGAGAAAACAATTCGGAGACTGGGTAAGTCAAAATGAGAATAATCTTCCATACAGCGTTCGCATTAGCGAACTGGCGAAAACATACAGCCGACAGTCGCCGAATAAAGAACCCGAATTCATGCGCGAGGAAGGGGAATACGAAGAGGAAAAGGAGTTTGCCGGCATAGACGTAGCAAGGCTGAGCGTCCCATGCACCAGCGCGGCGGCTAGGGCGCGAGATTTACAGGAATCTCGCCGATCGCCCTGGAGTATAACCCAACAGCCAGGAGAGCGTAGCCACACCCACACACATGATCAAACCAATGCAAGGGCAAGTGAATACCAAAAAGTAGCCAAACAAGTTCGAGAGTGGAGCTTTCGATTCGATGGACTATCGAAGCCTCTCGAATTCTTGGAGCAAGTGGAATGGTCGGCAGACACATATGGATTAAACTTAAATTAAATTCCAAGAGCAATGCCGGAGTTGCTGAAAGGAATGGCACTTAAGTGGTACATAGCTAACAACAGGCTACATGGGTGGATTTTGTTGACAGTTTTCAAGAACACTTCTTACCTCGAGATTATTTTGAAAATTTGTACGACGAAGTACGCAGACGGTGGCAAGCTCTGGATGAGCCTTTTAAAGTCTATATGGTGGAGATGCAGACTCTGATGAGACCCCTACGACTCTCAACAGAGAAGGAAGTGCGCACCATTTACACCAACAGCCTTCCTGACTTGCGCGGATACGCACGGCCAAACCAGTTCTCGAATTTGACCCAGCTGATGCAACTGGCAGAAGAATTCGAAGAACTAGAAAAGGATAGGCTGAAACTGAGGCTACAAAGTGCTACAGCCCAACAACAATACAGCCAACATCAACAACAACAGCCTCAACAACACCGAGATACGCAGCAAAATGGACGCGATCACCATCAGAATCGTGCAAATCGTACACGATTTATGGCCATGGAGGAGCAGAACCAGCACACTGGAGGAATGGACGAACGGCCAACCCCAACACCTAGGACCCAGCAAAATCCTGCCAGGACACACATAAACAACCCGGGAAGGGCATGTCGCGTGTGTGGACAGGAGGGACACTGGGCGATAGAGCGCCGAAACCCAATGCTGGAGTTCTGCTGGGTCTGTGGCAGAATCGGTCAGCGGACAGCACTATGTTGTCAGTCGGGAAACGGCCAGCGGCGTCCGCCATCGAGGGGCGAGGGGGAGCCGCCAAGGTCCGCCCCGAGACGCTAGTCGGTCACCTGAAGGACGAAGGGACGCAGTTGACTGCCACCGTATGGATCGGTGAGTGTCAGTATAAGGCTACAGTCGATACAGGGGCTACAAGCAGCTTCGTTAGCGAAGAGCTAGCTTGTAGACTGAGCACTGTAGGCCGGAGAAGCGTCGCAAGCAGACAGGTGAAGTTAGCAGACGGACATAACAGCAGGACAACAGAACGAATAACGGTCGAAATAAGACTCGGGCATCACAGTTTGAAAATAGCGTTGCTAATTATGCCTGGTGTGATAGACGATTTGGTGCTGGGCTGGGATTTTCTGACTGGCATGGGCACAGTGTTGCAGTGTGCGGGATTGGTGGTCACCATCCCAGCACGACGGCACAAGGTTGGAAAGCTGGAAGAGAGACTGTCGGTGGCAGTTGTCCAGATTACAACCGAACAAGACGAAGCATTACATGATGTCAGAAACCCAACTATTGAAAGCAAAAATCTACACGAGGATCAAGAAATTAATGAATTTCTTTTGCGAGAAGTCGCAGCCTTCGAACACCTAAAGGGCACATCACAAATTACGGAACACAAAATTGTGTTGAGCGACGACAGGCCTATAAAACAGCGTTATTTTCCAAAGAATCCAAAAATGCAAGCGGAAATTAACCAGCAAGTAGAGGAACTCCTTGCGAAAGGTTGCATAGAGCCATCAAACAGCCCACATAGCGCACCAATCGTGATGGTGAAAAAGAAGAATGCCAAATGGCGACTGTGCGTGGATTTCAGGCAAGTCAACAGCCGATCCATTAAGGACGCGTATCCATTACCAAGAGTGCACCACATTTTAGACCAGCTACGTGAAGCCCACTTCATCACTAGCTTGGATCTGAAAGATGGGTACTGGCAGATCCCGATGGAGAAAGCGAGCCGACCACTGACAGCATTTACAGTCCCAGGCAAAGGATTGTATCAATGGAAAGTAATGCCATTTGGGTTACACTCGGCACCGGCAACTTTTCAGAGGGCTCTAGATTGCGTTATTGGACCAGAAATGATGCCACACGCGTTTGCATATTTAGATGACATTATAGTCATCGGAAGAACGCGCAAAGAGCATATGAAAAATCTCAAAGAGGTATTTCGGCGGCTGCGGGCAGCAAATCTGCGCATCAACGTGGACAAATGCGATTTCTTTAAAAAGGAGTTGAAATATTTGGGCCACAGAGTCACAAAGGAAGGAATTCGCACAGATTCGGAGAAAGTTGCTGCAATCGCAGAATTGAAGCCGCCAAGCAACGTAAAAGAGTTACGACAGTACCTGGGCGTGGCATCATGGTACAGGCGCTTCGTACCAGATTTCGCGACGAAAGTAGCACCTCTGAACGCATTGCGCAAAAAAGGCGCAAAATGGGAGTGGACTGAGGAGCGGCAAGTAGCTTTTGACACAGTCAAAGAGAAGCTGACTCAGTCCCCAGTATTGGCATGCCCGGATTTCCCAAAAACATTTTGCTTGCAGACGGATGCAAGTAACTATGGCCTGGGTGCGATATTAACGCAACCTTCGGAGCAAGGTGAAAGGGTAATATCGTACGCCAGTAGGACACTAAACGGAGCCGAACGGAACTATTCGGCAACTGAAAAAGAATGTCTAGCCATAGTGTGGGGAATCAGTGGTCATAACGGACCACATGGCGCTGAAGTGCCTAAACTCAATTGAGAGTCCATCAGGCAGAATAGCGCGTTGGGCGCTTGAACTGCAACAATACGACTTTGAAGTCGAATACCGTAAAGGCAACCTCAATGTCGTAGCCGATGCACTTTCGAGACAGCCACTTCCGGAGACATGCTGCCTAGTAAAAACTGCAACAGAAGGGATTGAGGCAGACAATGCTAATTGCAAATGGATTCAAAAATTAAAAAAGGAAATCGCGCAAAATCCGAGGAAATATCCGGATTACATGGAGGAAAATGGCAACCTGTACAGACACATCCCACATCGCGCTAGAGGCGGAGATGTGGAAGCTTGGAAGCTTTGTGTACCCAAAGGTAAAAGGAAGGATGTATTACTGGAGAATCACGACGCAGCCACAGCCGGTCATTTGGGAAGCCGAAAAACGATAGCAAGAGTAGCGACACGCTACTACTGGCCAGGCTTATACAGGGACGTACGCACATATGTGCACAACTGCGAAACGTGTCAACAATACAAGCCAAGTCAAATGGCAGCGGCAGGAAAGATGTTGACACAAATCCCTGAAGAGCCCTGGAGTACCGTGTGTGCTGATTTTGTTGGCCCACTGCCAAGATCAAAACACGGCAATACAATGCTATTGGTGATGTTCGACCGTTTCTCTAAGTGGACTGAGGTGGTTCCGCTAAGGAGCGCAACCACAGCCACTTTGCAAAAGGGTTTCAGAGACAGAATTTTGGCCCGATTTGGGGTGCCAAAAGTTCTCATAACGGACAATGGAACACGGTTTACGAGTAAAGCCTTCAAACGCTTTCTCGAAGAATCGGGAGTGCGACACCAATTTACGGCACCATACACACCGCAAGAGAATCCCACGGAACGTGCGAACCACACGGTAAAAACAATGATCGCACAATTTACCAAGGATAACCAGCGGTGCTGGGATGAATTTTTGCCAGAGTTGTCACTGGCCATTAACACCAGCGTATCGGCGTCTACAAGCTACAGTGCAGCGTTTATCACGCAAGGGCGTGAACCAAGGCTGCCAAATGCGCTGTACGACAACGTTACACTCGGCACAGGGCAACCGACACAAACACCCAGCGACAATGCGAAAAAACTTAGAGAAGTTTTTGAATTGGTGCGCAGGAGTTTAGAAAAGGCCGCTCAGGACCAAGCAAGGCATTACAACCTACGGAGACGGCAGTGGAAACCATCCGTAGGAGACAAGGTATGGGTGAAACAACACCACCGGTCAAAAGCAGCGGAAGGCTTCGCTGCAAAGCTTGCTCCTAAATTTGCCGGACCATACACTATAATAAATTTTGTGTCACCTGTAATCTGTAAGCTACAGGGGAAAACTGGTGAAAAGGATCGGACCGCACACATAGGCGACATCAAACCCCACGGAGGTGGAACGGACAACGGGTGAGATAATAAAAAAAAAATTTTGGGGGGCACAAATTAGTTTAAGACCCTAGAACGAAAAGTAAATTTTAATAATTGGCTTTGTTAAGGACGTATCTCATTTACTTACCTGAATCTCCGTCACCTATTATAAATAGAAAGTAAAAAAAAATAAAAAATCATTAGTTGATTTGGTTTTTTTTTGGAAAAAAAGGGGTGAATATGTATTAATACATATTAAATATTTTCCCTACTCAACACATTTAACAGATATATAAATAATAAAAATAAATATGTAAGGTATTACATATTTATTAAACAATAACAAAAATAAATATGTAAGGTATTACATATTATATAAATAATAAAAATAAATATGTAAGGTATTATATATTTATTAAACAATAACAAAAATAAATATGTAAGGTATTACATATTATATAAATAATAAAAGTAAATATGTAAGGTATTACATATTTATAAAACAATAACAAAAATAAATATGTAGGCATTACATATATATAAATAATAAAAATAAATATGTAAGGTATTACATATTTATTAAACAATAACAAAAATAAATATGTAAGGTATTACATATTATATAAATAATAAAATTAAATATGTAAGGTATTACATATTTATTATAAATAACAGAAAACAATGAATGTGTGGGCGGTGAGAATGGATGGCAGAAAAAAATAATAATAAGAGCCACGGCCCAACCAAGAGCATTACAAAAACCGGACCTGAACGCGACGAAAATGTGTGCGAAACAAACGCTGCTAGAAAACGGTTAATGGAAAAGGTTAGCGATATCGCAAAGAGAGCGCTGACATTACATGGCGGTCGCCTGCGGGAAGGATACCGTAACATGCACACCTACACTGTTGTACATGCGTACGGAGTAGGGGTATAAAAGGTGCCGACTACCATGCAGTCGATCACTTTGCGATATTTTACAAAATCTGAGCACTCACAATTAAGATAGAGAATTTTAGCAGCAACACCGGAGCAAGAGGGGCAGCCCCTGCATCGGGCCGTGATCCACGGGTGCATCCTCGCACACCAGCGGGAGATGTGCATGTGGTCGACATGGCAGCCATGGGTGCCAGCGAAAGGGGACGCAGGAACGTGGCACGTCGAGGGCGTTGGGCCCAATGCGCGTGTCGAGCCGCAGCGGGAGGCATCACCAGATGTGCTGGAACTGCGGGCGTCGCCCATTTTGGAATCGGCTGAGGAGCGGGAGGCGGCCGAACGGGAGCGTTGCCGCCGCCAGGAGCTGGAGGAAGAGCGCGAGTGGGTGCGCAGGGCTTATGGCGAGGATTGGAGTAGCAGCAACTGGGAGGTGGACGTTGACGCTGGCCCAGTGGTCGGAAGGGGCGAGGAATCACCGCCGAGGGACTTCGTAGAGGTAAATCCCGAATGGGTCCGGATGTGCCACCCGGAGGCACCGCCGACCCCTGAGGACGAGCATGTGGGCCCAGCTAGCCCGGAGCGGGTCACCTCACTGCCGCTGCCGGATACTCCACCCCCGGAGTGGCGTCCAGCACGACCGCCATCGCCTTTCCCACGCGGAGTGGAGGTGTCGGACGCGGAGGACGAGGTTATTTCAATTTCGTCTGATTCGGAGGGTGAAGCGACACCGGAGGCCGAGGAGGCGCAACCCCCGACGGTGACCGTCTCAAGGGAGAGGAGGTACGCGGATGGTAGGTGGTACCACAAAGCAATCGCAGTGGTAGAGTGGTGCGAGGAGGTGGCACCCCCCCGCGACGATTTTATAACGGAGTCGACACCACCACGACCCCAAACGCCGTCACCGCCACGACCACGAACGCCGTCACCGCCACGACCCCGAACGCCGTCACCGCCACGACCACGAACGCCGTCACCGCCACGACCAAGCACCAGGCAACACGGCCACCAGCCCTACAAACCGGAAGACACCTTGGGTGTGGCCGACACCGCTGCAGGTGGGCACGCCGCCTCGCCCCAGGACACCGCCTCCGCCACCAACATGGGCGCCCAATGCGGCACGCCCAGCGTTCGGCCGGCAGGCTTCGTGCCCATCTGGAGAACGGCCGGCTCGCCCCGTGCTACAGCGGCAGGCGTCCGCACCACTGGCGGCTTCAGGGTGGAGAGAGATGGCACTAGGGGACTGGCCACCAGAGGTGATAGCAGCCGCAGCAGGAGGGAGCGACAGGCGCACGTCGCGCATAGTTTGGGTGCACGGCCAAAGGTACCGCGTGCGGATTTCGGCCAGAGGCCCGCGGGCCTTTGTGCCAGAGTAAAAGAGACGCAAAGAACACTAAAACGCACAATAAAAAAATTTATATAAAAAAAAAATATATATATATATATATAGATGAACATTTATTTTAACCTGAAAAGAATTAAAGAAGAGCAGGTGGATTAAACTGCAAAGGGGGGGGGGGGGGGGTGAAATTTGCTGGAAGCATACTCACATAAAATGTGTGTGTGATCCAGCGCGAGCGGCAAAACGGCATGGCCTGGAAAAAGAGAACCATGACTTAGGATATGGTGGAAATGGCGCAAGGCGCGAAAATATTTTACTTACCTTGTTTTTTTTAGATTCTTTTCAGCAACAACAAAACAATTGCAAAGTGCAAATCGTGTGTCATGGCCGAATAGTGTTGGATAGTTGCGGGTGGCCATATCGATCTGGCCACATCGCAAATATCGATCTGGCCGTATCGAATAACACCGGGCGATGCAAAGCCGCTAGATGGCGTTACGCGACCACCAGCTGATCGTTACAGCGACTTTGCTAACGGACGCCAAAGTTCAAAACGCAGGCGCGCGATTTGAAAGACGCAAAATTCACTGCTAACGGACGCCAAAGTTCAAAACGGAGGCGCGCGATTTGAAAGACGCAAAATTCACTGCTAACGGACGCCAAAAATTCAAAACGTAGGCGCGCGATTTGAAAGACGGAAAATTAAATGGAAGGCTTCCACTTCCGGAGAAAGAGGGGAGTGTGAGGATCCATATTCACGTATAGAGCCTCACAGAAGGCGATTGCACTGATAGCCGCAGCCGGACCTGAGTTGCGGCGAATTCGCCTGCTGTCTCGCTCTGACACAGGATGTCAGCGCTAAGGTACGTGTTTGGCACATGGGAGCCGCAAAACACGTACCGTAAAAGTCGTGGCAAAGTGCCGTTGGTGTGCGAGCGGTGCATCCACGAGATATAGTGATCACCGTCACACCAACGACAGGCGTAAACAGCAACGAGGAACCGTTGTTGCTAGGCAAATCTCACTGGAACGATCACGCCACCTTTGTCCTTGGCGCGACATTGGCAGCGCTGACAGGCCCCGGTCCAGCGAGACAGCACAAGGGTATAAAAGGAGCCGCCTGAGACAGTACAGAAGTCAGTACAAGAGTTAGTACAAGAGTGAATACAAAGTTAGTGTTAAGTCATAAACAAGTTTTTATTTATTTATTTATTTATTTATTTATAGTCAGCTAAGAGCAGCTGACATTAAAATGAATCAAATTTAATTTAAATTAAAAATAGTTAAAATAATTAAATTAAGTAAAATATAGAATAATATATAAATCTGAAAATATAATTAAAAGTTAACGTTAAAGCTCTGGGAAATTCAATAAAAAAATTGAGTAGTCCAACATTTGTTGCAAGGATTGGGAAAAACCCAGAAAAACCCAATCAGACCAGCGTTAGATTAGTAATTAGTGGTTACGATTAGATAAAGCAAAAAGGATCGATCTTTTTAGTACTGGAGTTGAGGCCTCCAAGGAGACAAGAGAATAAAGTTTGTTATAGTCAGAACATATAACACGAAATGGTTCATGAATTAAATAGTTGCTGAAGCAACGATCAAGGCTAAGGGGTAAAAAGTTACGTGAAGATCTAATTGGGACATTAAATTTAATTCGACTCAAAAGAACTGATGAGTCGATTTCACCATTAAGTAGGTTAGTAATAAATAATACTCCATGCATAGTTCTACGGTTTAACAGGGAGGGAAGATTTATTAAAAGGAGTCTACTTGAATACGGGGGTAAGTCAACTCCAGGAACCCAGTTAAAACTTCTAAGGGCAAAAAGAAGAAATTTCTTCTGCACAGATTCAATTCTATCCTGGTGAATCGAGTATTGTGGGGACCACACACAAGATCCATACTCCAGGATTGGACGTACTAGGGATGTATAAAGCGTTTTAGTGGTGTAGGGATCATTAAACTCTTTCGACCACCGCTTGATGAAGCCAAGGACATTAATGGCCTTATTGACCATATACGAAATATGAGCGTCAAACTTTAATTTAGGATCAAGAATAATGCCTAAATCTTTAATTTCAAACACGCGGTCAAGTGGTGAAGCATCAAGCAAGTAGTGAGCAGTATGAGGGGTACTTCTACAAAAAGACATGACTTTACATTTAGAACAATTTAAATTGAGTAAGTTAAAACGACACCAGGCCGACAATGCACCCAAATCCGACTGTAGTAAATTACACAGGGAAGCGTCATTATATGTGAAACATAGCTTCACATCATCAGCAAACATATATACATAGGAGTTAGTAATAACAGCTGGAAGATCGTTAATGAACAGATTAAATAGCAAAGGTCCAAGGTGACTACCCTGGGGAACACCAGAGGTAACAAAAATAGGTTTAGATACCGACGATTTAAAAACTACTTTTTGTGTTCGACCACACAAGTACTCCGAAAGCCACAATACGAGTTTTGATGGAAATCCAATAATATTTAATTTTTTAAGCAACAGAGAATGACTAACAGAATCAAATGCCTTACTAAAATCGGTGTAAACAACGTCAGTTTGCATTTTTTCCTGAAACCCTTTGATAACAAGCGAAGTGAATTCAAGAAGGTTAGTGGTAGTAGATCTACGCCTAACAAAACCATGTTGGTAAGGCGATATAATTGAACTACATCCGTGTTGCAGTTGAGAACATATAATTTTTTCAAAGACTTTTGGTATGGCAGACAACTTGGATATACCCCTATAATTTTTAACGTTTGATTTTGAAGAATTTTTATGGAGTGGAATTATAAAGGATTCCTTCCATATATCAGGAAACACAGTTGAGTCAACAGACAAGTTAAATAATTTATTTAAGGGCTTACAAAGAGAATCCGCGCAGTATCGGAGAATACAACCTGGCACTCCATCAGGACCAGGCAAGTAGCCAGGTTTAATAGAGTTAAATTCACTCAGGAGCGTAGACTCAGTAACTACTGGGACATATATGCAATTTGACGTTTGAACTTGAAAAGGATAGGAATTACTACTACTATACATACTCGATGAGTATACTGATTGAAAATACTCAGCAAATAGATCGGCTACTGCCTGATCAGAACTTGCTTTTGTATTATCAAGGTATACTGAAGACGGTAAGCAAGAAGACTTACGTTTAGAGTTAACAAATTTATAAAACTGTTTAGGGTCACGTGAAAAGTTTAGTCTACAACGATTAAGATAATTATTATAACAAGATGTGTTAACAGAAAGAAAACTAGATTTTGCTACTAAATACGAAGATAAATCTAAGGTAGTTCCCGATTTTTTAAATTTTTATATGATCTTGTCTTCGCGTTTTTCAATTGCGATAGTTCCCTCGTAAACCAAGGTGGTTTATTATCACTTGAAGAACAAGTGAGGGGAACACAAATATCCAAAAGCGAATTCAAGGTCCTATAAAATATGGCAATAGCAGTTTCTATATCAGTACAAGAATAAAGCCGAGACCAATTAGTATGCTGAAGAAGATAATTTAATTTAGTAAAGTTAGTTTTACGAAAGCAACGTGTTTTTAAAGTATTATTAGATACTGAACTAGGGTTAAGAATTTCGATGGATAGTTCTAATGTTGGATGGTAGGTATCTTCCGGAAGCACTAGAGGGGGTATTCTACTAGCATTACTGCAATCTGAGTAAG
The DNA here is from genome assembly GCA_030179655.1 of Scaptomyza flava. Classification (NCBI taxonomy): domain Eukaryota; kingdom Metazoa; phylum Arthropoda; class Insecta; order Diptera; family Drosophilidae; genus Scaptomyza; species Scaptomyza flava. The sequence goes on from JARNME010000314.1 coordinate 25,706,680, forward strand.
AAACAAATATTAAGTCCAACATTCTACCACTACAGTTATGCACCCTGTTAACTTGCGATAGGCCTAACTCCAGTAGGCCATCGATAAGCACATATTTATATTATATAGCACATATTTATATTATAAGCACATATTTATATTATAAGATATCAAATAACTGCACATAGCTATATAAGAATCACACACAAATTATTAACACATGTAAAACTAGGTCAAGACCATACACAATGCGCTACAATAAAACTTTAAGCAACACCAAATTATGCTGAACACACAGAATATCGCTGACTGTACAATGCATGCCATATGTCGCAACAGTAGCGGTCAGCCAACCCGGTAGTCGCTAAATATGCTATTCTGCATTGCAAGCAACTACTGAGTACATAATAACCTAATTTTAATTGACACCACAAAACTGTAAAACTAAGCTATTATTTCCTATAAATATTGTTACTTTTCGTTAATAAAATCAGTGTTCTTAGTACAACCTACAAAGATACGTTCATAATTCTCCGCAGTCCACCTGGTTACAAGTGCCAGTTGCGACAACAATTAAGCAGTCAGTTTGTACTGGATGCTAACAATACATACACACCTACATTTAAGTACATTTTGGTGACCCCGACACAGGACTCCTAGGAAGGATCCTGTCTTCTTCTTTGGTAATCAAAGAGCTATATACAACAACTAACAACCGTGATTCTGGTAGCTTAGTCATTGTCAACAAGGCGACAAAATGAGCACAGAGAAATCACTCGTATTGGAAGATGTTCAGATGCGCAGGAAGAAACAAGCCAGGAGGTATCAAGGCTTATAAAGAACACAAAAAAGGACCCAGCTGATCGGAAGGCAAAACCTGGCTACTACCAAGTCAAGGCCAAAATCCTTGAAGAAAAGTGGACTATTTTCAAGAACAACAATGTCTTGATCAAAAACTCTAAGTTAGAGGAGTCTCACCCATACCACAAGTTCTCCGAAGAGGTTCACGATTTGGTTCAAAAAACCAGAACTTACTTAAAAGAACAAGCTGATATTGCAGATCAGTCTAGCAGCAATAGGACGGAGCCAAGGACCGCCATTGCTGCAGGAATTGTTGATGCCAAAGCAAACACAAATGCCAAGCTAGTTGCATTGTGCCGTCGGCAAAAGGCGATGATTGAGTCATTAAATCGCGCCATTCAACACAAGCCCCTTAATGCAGAAATTGTAAACTCATTAGGGGCAAAACTTCAAGAGGTCCACTTCCAAGTATACGAGGAGCTTGAGGACCCGGAGGAAGCAGGCTATGACGCCACTGACTATCTCAAAGCAGAAGCTGAGGTTAGGAACGTACTGACAGACAAGTCAAATAGTACGGTGTCCGATAACATTAACTTGCCACGCATCTCCATTCCAAAATTTGATGGTGATATACTCAAGTGGTCTCAGTTCTTTGATATGTTCTCATGAATGCCAACCATACGTAAAATGTGGTACCTCAAGACCAGCGTAATCGGAGAGGCGGAAAGACTAATCCGTCACATTGATCTCAAGGAGGAAAATTACCTCTTCGCATGGGAAATCTTAGTTGATGCGTACAATAATCCTAGAGATATTGTTTCTAGGATATTGAATCGTCTTCTGCTGCAACAAACCTGCAGCGACGATGTGAAGTCCTTAAAAGAACTGCACATCACAACAGTTGAGTCATTAGCTTCGTTGAAAGGACTCGGGATTGACATCTCAACATGGGATCCAATCATTATTGCCATTCTAAGGAACAAACTGGATGGCACAAACAAAACTCTATATGAACAATCATTGGGTAACACAAAGGAAATCCAGCCACTGGACACCATGCTCCAGTTCCTCGAACAGCGAGTTCGAGTCATGGCTACTGGAAAAAAGGCACCTGGAATCTTTAAAAAGGAGTCAAAGAACGCGACATGTGCAACATCTTCAGGTGCACAAAAGGGATGTCTTTTCTGTACAAAGACAAGTCATTATTTATCTAAATGTGACGAATTTCGCGCAAAATCTGTCAGCGAGCGCTTAATTTGGGTGCAAAGACAAAGGTTATGCGTCAACTGCTTTAAAAATGACCATAAAACAAAGGCATGCACAAGCAACTTCAGCTGTTTTAAGTGCAACAAAAAGCACCACACTCTAGTGCATTTGGAAAATATTGTCTCATCAGCAGCAGCAGAGCCATTATCACAAGTTGTGGCATCCGCAAACAACCACAACTATAACTTACTTGCAACAGCAAAGGTAGCTGTTCAAGCAACTAACGGACAACAAGCATCATTCAAGGCTCTACTGGACTCTGGATCACAAATCAACGTTGTTTCCGAAAGACTTGAGACAATGTTGGGACTTAAACGTCATGACACAACAATCCGGATTGAGGGCATCGGAGGACAGCCAAGAGTGAGCAAGGCTCGAGTGAATGTCCTAGTTAAATCACTACACAGCAATTTTACGATGCGATTGGAAGCATTCGTATTACCGCATATAATTTCGGATCAACCTGCCCAGTCGATCAACACGGCCGATTGGGGCATGCCGAGCAAGTTACCCCTGGCGGATCCAAACTTCAACAGACCAGGCAAAATCGACATGTTGATTGGAGCAGAGCACTGTTTTTCAATATTGCTCCCACAACAACACAAAATGTTCCAGTCTGGTCCAACGATGCAAAAAACCGAGTTCGGGTGGATCATTGCTGGAAAGGTAAATGCTGCAAGTAAGTCGTCGGCCATCTGCGCAGTTGCAACAAGTGAGGAAACAAATGCATTAATGGAACGATTCTGGACATTAGATAGCTTGGATACAACAGATAAACACCGAACACCAATTGAAGCGCATTGTGAAAGGCACTTCTTAACACATTTACAAGTGGCGGTGGACGGCAGATTCTTCGTTCAACTACCATTTTCTGAACACTATTCAGCCCTGGGAGAGTCCATAGAGATTGCGACCAAACGGTTTCTATCGTTAGAGCGCAGAACCTCCGCTGACACGTGGAAGCAGTACGCAGCGTTCATGGCGGAGTATGAGAAGCTGGGACACATGAAACAAGTGTCACCGCAACAGATTCCTAAAAATCACTACGTGATTCCGCATCATTGCGTGTTGAAGCCTGACAGCACAACAACAAAATTACGAGTTGTCTTCGACGCATCGTGCAAAGCATCTTCTGGAAAATCGCTGAATGACATACTGCATGCAGGCCCCACGGTTCAAAGCGATCTTATGTCTATTCTACTACGATTCAGAACACATAGATATGTGTTTACGGCTGACATTGAAAAAATGTATCGTCAGGTATGGATCAATCCGGACAATCAGTTTCATCAACTGATTGTATGGCGCAACAGCTCGTCGGAAGAAATTAAATACTACCGATTGAAAACAGTCACATATGGCAAAAAATCCGCACCATTTTTAGCAATAAAATGTTTGGATCATCTGGCTAATAAGCATATGGAAAGGCTACAGATGGGTGCAAAGGCACTACAACGTGACTTTTATGTAGACGATTGCCTGACCGGCACCGACACAATCGCAGAAGCGAAACAAGTTCAACAAGAACTAAACAAAATTCTTCAGCCATCAGGATTCAAGCTACGAAAATGGTGTTCAAACAATGAACAAATATTGGAGGGAATTCCAAAAGAACACACAGTTAACGACGTACAGCTCGGAGAAACACTGGAACAGTACAGTGTAAAAACATTAGGCCTTATTTGGACGCCCAAAACGGATCAACTTGGCGGTCGAACTCACAGCAGTGCAGCAACAGTCATTACAAAACGTGCAGTCTGCTCGGAGCTGGCACAGATCTTCGACCCACTAGGCTTGTTCGCTCCAGTCGTAGTAAAGGCAAAAATTTTCATGCAACGCCTCTGGGAATTAAAGCTCGATTGGGACAACGAGTTACCTACAAGTCTTCAGAATGATTGGAAGGAGTATCGAGACGAGTTGCAAAGCCTTAACTCAATGCGAATCCCAAGGCACGTTTATGATGGTAAGACTCCTATAACGAAAGAATTACACGTCTTTGTTGATGCGTCGGAACGTGCATATGGCGCTGCAGTTTACGTACGTGCAACGTACAGAAACAAACAAATATCTGTTCGGCTACTATGTTCAAATTCTCGAGTGGCTCCAACAGCAAAACAGTCACTCCCTCGACTAGAGCTATGTGCTGCACTATTGGGTGCAGAGCTTGCTGAAAGGGTTCGACGCGATCTAAGCCTCGACAGCAACACAGTGCCAGGATACTTTTGGTCAGATTCTACGGTTGTCCTTTCATGGATCAACGCAGCTGCAGCCACATATCATACATTTGTGGCAAACAGAATAGCGAAAATTCAGGCCTTGACAAGCCAGACTCAATGGCGGCATGTATCATCGGCCAACAATGCGGCAGATGTACTCTCAAGAGGAATATCGGCACGAAAACTACATGAGCACAACTTATGGTTGTATGGACCACTATTTCTGCATGGCTCTCCAGACAAATGGTCAGCCTTACCCAGTATCACCCCCAGCAACCTGGAGAGGAAAACGTTACATATAAGTCTCGCAATATCTCCATCTACAATAGGTGAAGAATTGTACACTTGTAGACACAGCCATTCATTTCACAAGTTACAACGCATTGTGGCTTACATGTTACGCTTCTGCTACAAAAAATACAGACCAGCAACTGTCACTCTAAGCGTCGAGGAGTTGAATCACGCTCGAAACGTAATTTTTCGGACAATACAACAAGTGGTATTTGCTGCTGAACTAAAAACGATGCAGCGTCACAACGAGGTGGAAAAAAGGAGTTCCATTTCATCGCTGTCCCCCCTGCAAGGATCCGATGGACTTATACGAGTTGGTGGCAGATTGGATCAATCCCCACTCCCTTACAATGCAAGGCACCAGATTCTGCTGCCCTACAATGATCCAATAGTAAAAATGCTATTGAAAGATCTCCATGAGGACAATATGCATTGCGGTGCCCAAGCCTTACGAGCAACCGCTAGACAAAAATATTGGATCCTCAACGACAAAAAAATGTCAAGGAATATTATTCACAACTGCGTGACATGCAACAAGGCAAGGCCCAAGTTAATGAACCAAATTATGGGTAATTTGCCAGCCGATCGAGTAACACCAACACGCCCAGTTCTTACAACAGGCGTAGATTACTGCGGGCCAATCTGGATTCACCACAAACTTCGAGGAAAAAGACCAGACAAGGCATACATAGCCGTATTCTGCTGTTTCTCAACAAAGGCGGTTCACCTTGAACTGGTAAGCGATCTGACCACAAACGCCTTTTTGGGAGCGTTGCGACGCTTCTTAAGTCGCCGTGGCAAATGTCAAACAATTCATTGTGACAATGCAACCAACTTCGTCGGAGCAAACAACCAGCTGAAGGAACTGGAATCAACAATTTTTGGGGAGAAGGCACAAGCGGAGATCATTAATCACTGCAACAAGAAACAAGTTGCCTTCAAATTCATCCCGCCACGAGCGCCATCCTTTGGAGGCCTATGGGAAGCTGCAGTCAAGTCGGCAAAGCGACTGTTGGTAACGACAACCAACACGGCGACCCTTACATTTGAAGAACTTAACACGGTGATCGTCGAAATCGAAGCTATCTTGAATTCACGCCCAAAAACCCCGATGTCAAATGATCCTACGGACACCACAGCTCTCACCCCAGCGCATTTCCTGATTGGCGAAACACTAACGGCTCCACCCGATGTCAACGCCGATCGCGAAGAGAAATCCCTACTGAAACGTTGGGAATTAGTATCCAGAATTAAGCAAGGATTCTGGAAGCAATGGTCAGAGCAATACTTGCAAGAGTTACAAGCGAGGCACAAGTGGAAAACCGTTAATCCCAATATCAAGGAAGGCATGCTGGTCCTTATCAAGGAAGAAAACATTCCGGTGATGAGCTGGCCTATGGGACGCATTATAAAGACATAACCAGGAATGGATAACCATGTACGAGTGGTTGACGTAAAGACGGCCTCAGGCAATTACAAGCGCGCCATCAACAGGCTGGCGCCGATCTTTTCGGAAGAAGCGGCCAAAAAGCGACCTATTGTGGAAGAAGAGGATACGGATAAAAAGGATACGCCGGCTGCTCAACGGAGACGGCTAATGGCACCAACCATAACTTCCTCCTTGCTAATTCTGCTTCTAATGCTACCTCTGGTACTTACACAGCCAGTATCGGTGCCAAGGTTCGACACGAAACCAGAAGTATATTATGAAAAAATTGGTACAACGATGAGAGCAATATCCGACTGGACCATAGTTATTTACTATGAATTGGATCCATACTGGAGAGACATGAACACGTTTAATTCAGGCATCAAGGAGTTTCAGTACGTATGCCCCGAATTAAACAACAACCACACATGTGACGCAAAATCACAGCACTATCGACACTTGTATGATGAATTACAAATGGCAAACGGTCTAATGCAACATACTCGCTCCCCATTTGATGCAGTGGGTAATATTGCGAACAGTCTGTTTGGAGTCTTAGACTCAGACTATGCCAATAAAATGACTAAGGTCATAGAGAAGGTGCAAAAGAACGAAGAATTTCTACTGACACTGCTGAGAAACCAAACCTCAGTACTTGACTCAACCATTAACGTTGTTAAGAAAATAAGGACAACATCGGACAAACGTCTAAAACTACTTGAACAACAAGTAGCCGCCATTAGCCAAAGCAGAGGAAAGTACACTGGCGCACGTTTTACGGAAAACTACGTGGCATTGACAACTCAATTGACATTGCTAGCAGCATCTCTTCAGCGCATGCAATCCGAAATAGTGGACGTACTAACTGGAGTTCACCACCATACAATAAGCCCAATGTTGATCTCCCCTAAACAATTAAGGGATCAGTTGGATCAAATACGGGATCATTTGCCACCAGATCAAATGGTACCCGTGACATCATCCAATGTAATTCAACTATACAGAATTATGCGAGCAGAAGGCACAGCCACCGACACTCATGTGATATTCAGAGTAATATTACCCCTTGTGTCAACATCGATACTCGAGCTATTTAATATGGTGCCAATTCCAGTGTGGAACACAACTAGTTGGAGAGTGTTCGAGCTAAAAACACCTATTATAGGTGTCAACAACCACAGAGATCAATTCATGGGACTTACACAAGATGATCTACACCGCTGCCGTACAATACACATCGAAAAATACATATGCTTTGATCATCAAGCTGTGTTTGATGTAAACAACCGATGTGAGTTTCAACTGTTCACCAACAAGACACCAACGACGTGTCACGTAACTTACCGAACAACCAAAATGGTATGGGAAAAAACACAACAGCAGAACAACTGGATCTTCGCAACACATTCGAAAGTAGAAATTCAAGCATTTTGCAACGGAACACTGTCAACTATCCAACTACAAAACAGCGGACTACTGTCGCTATCACCTGGCTGTACTGCACGCAACACAGACATTAGCATCAATACCTTTGGCACTGTCACGATTCAAATAAGACAAGGCTACGCCAGCTTTGGTGACATTATCCAACCAAACATAACAAAGGTACCAGAGACAACTCTCAACATCTCGGATTACAACGCACAAGACGACAAGGATCTAGATGACCTGCAGGTAAAATTGGCAACACTCAACAAAGAAGAGCTGCCCAACCAAATAAGCTCGGTCCAACATCATCACATAGCCGCTTACACTGCACTAGTGATATCTGTCATAATACTATGTGCATATGCAATGCGGACGCAACGACGATGGACTTGTCCACCCACAGCCACTAGGAACGAAGCAGTCAACCCGTCCGAACCTTCAGCATCCCCAAGACGATTTACACTGGATTTAGAGGATGGTTGAAAACCGTTTCAACGGCCGGGAGAATGTTAAGTCATAAACAAGTTAGCACATATTTATATTATAAGATATCAAATAACTGCACATAGCTATATAAGAATCACACACAAATTATTAACACATGTAAAACTAGGTCAAGACCATACACAATGCGCTACAATAAAACTTTAAGCAACACCAAATTATGCTGAACACACAGAATATCGCTGACTGCACAATGCATGCAATACGTCGCAACAGTACCGGTCAGCCAACCCGGTAGTCGCTAAATATGCTATTCTGCATTGCAAGCAACTGCTGAGTACATAATAACCTAATTTTAATTGACACCACAAAACTGTAAAACTAAGCTATTATTTCCTATAAATATTGTTACTTTTCGTTAATAAAATCAGTGTTCCTAGTACAACCTACAAAGATACATTCATTATTCTCCGCAGTCCACCTGGTTACAAGTGCCAGTTGCGACAACAATTAAGCAGTCAGTTTGTACTGGATGCTAACAATACATACACACCTTTTACAGGTACAGTTAGTGTGAGTGCGAAGTGGAAAGTCAGCGCGAAACATAAAGTGAACCAAGGACTCAGAGGGCAAGAAATCCTACGCGAAAGGATAATTTAAGAATTAAAAGGATTCATATCGCGACTAACAAACATTTTACTAAGAAATCGGTACGTGGAATTTATCAAGCCTTGTGGTGCGTTGCATTTGCAAAGCAACCTCAAATTAAAACCAAGTATCAGCCAAGTGAGCCTGGCGAAGGACAGGTGAAGCTAAAGCCAGAGCCTTAGAGTAGGCGAGACTATTGGCGAAATCCTTGCGGTAATAAGGAGGCCATAGTAGAGCCTGGCGAATTCAGGCGTTGCTAGCTAAAAACCTCGTTTAGTAGGCGTAACATTGTCTCTGAATATTTGGTGCAACGAGAGCGCCAGCATTGCAAATAAAACCACGACACAAGAGCCGTACGATTTACTAAACTCTAATAAGAAATATCATTAAGTGCACAGCTCAATTGTAAGACCCAACGTGAAAACTAGCAGAGAGTGCAGTTTAAAATATATGTATAAAAAGCAAAACCTAATTGTGTTATTATTGCCGCAGCCGCTACAAAGATAAATTTGTTGGCATGTACGCTCAGCACCGCGAGAGTTAGCCCAGCTAAAAACCGCGTGACAACTTTAGGTTCTTTACAATCGTCATGCCCCATGTATATAGCATCTGTTCTATATACTGCTTATGCCCGAGGCTTATGCTGCCAGTCTCGCCCTCACGCTCTATTTCCATGCCTAGAAAGTATTTGAGCTGGCCCCCATCTACAACAGCAAACTCATTAGCTATAGATGCCTTGGTATCAAGCATTTCATCCTTCGACGCACTTGCAAATAAAAGATCGTCTACATAAACAGCAATTATGTTCATATTACCTTTCCTGTTGCGTACATAAACGCATGGCTCGCTGATACATGGAAGAAAGTCTAGTCTTCTTAAAACCATGTCGAGTTTTGCGTTCCACTCTCTGCCGCTTTGCTTGAGCCCGTACAGAGATTTCTTCAGCCTCACTACCTTTTCTGGACGCTCGTTACTTACGTAACCTTCAGGCTGCTTCATATATACCTCCTCTGACACCTCGCTGTTGAGGTAGGCCGACGACACGTCCATCTGATGCAGAAACATTTTATGTTCCACCGCCAGTGCTATTAACATCCTCACTGATGACTTATCTATGCCGAATTGCTGAGCGCATCCCTTGGCAACTAGCCTTGCCTTGAAGCGGTCCACATATCCATCCTGGTCTAGTTTTGTGCCAAACACCCACTTGCAACCAATAGCTTTTTAGCCCTCTGGCAAGTTGACAAGCTCCCACGTTTCATTAGCGTGCAGTGCATCCAACTCCTTCTGGATGGCGGCTGACCAATCAGAACTCCTGTCTGATTTAATAGCTTCCCGAAAGTTTGCAGGAATCGACACATCTTCCGCCTTTAACATATTCACAATGTTATATTCCATGCGAGGTCATCCTGGATTTCCTGTCCTTATTTTCTTTGGCCGCTCTGGGCCACGCGTTCCCGCTACTGCTGACGGATTTGCTTCGTTGCTTTCAGCACTCTCATAGTCTTCATTGCTCTCAGAATCCTCAGATCCTACTTCGGGGGCTATCTGTAAATGCTCAATATTTTCTTCAATATTATTTGCAATATTATTTCGTGGCAAGCTCTCGACTATTAAGGAAACCGTATCCTTTTCGTTTCTTGCTGTAGCTTCAAAATCATCTTCTAAAAAGATAACGTCCCTGCATTCTACGACTTTATGTGTTTCTGGACATAACAGCCTGTATGCCTTGGCGGTCAACGAATAGCCGATCATTGTATATTCGATGCACTTTGCATCGAACTTCCTCTTGTGCGTCTTCTTTAGGGCTACAGCTTTTGAACCAAAGATCCTTAGATGTGAAACTACTGGTTTCGTTCCAGTCCACATTTCAAACGGCGTTTTATTTTTTAAGGCTCTCGTAACTGACCTGTTTCTTATATATGCAGCAGTTTGTACAGCTTCGCCCTACAGGTTCTCATGCAGCCCCGAGTGTACCAGCATGCTTCTGGCCATCTCCACTAGCGTCCTGTTGGCCCGCTCAGCAACCCCATTTTGCTGCGGGGTGTATGGGACTGTCAGCTGCCGTTGAATACCTTTCTCAGTTAGGTATTTTTTGAATTCTGCACTTATGTATTCGCGCCCGTTGTCGCTGTCTTGAAAAGCGCTTAATATTTGATCGCAGCTCTTTAGAATATACATAAATGTGTAACGCGAAAAATCATCAATGAAGGTTGCAAAATATCTTGCACCGCCGGCCGATGCTATATTCATTGGACCGCAAATATCTGTGTGCACTAAACCTAACGTTATGCGAGCACGGTTCTCTGCCGCCGCAAACGGTTTTACACATATTTTGCACTTTGTGCACGTTGCGCATACCTCGTCTTGAACATATTTGCCGAACGGTTTTAGCCCACGCACAATATTTTCACTAGCCATTTTCTTTAGGCTTGCCATATTTAAGTGACCAAAACGACAATGCCACTTCCACAGCTCACTGCTGTGTGACTTTGCATACATGCATTTTTCATTTTTTATGTTAACGATAAACAAATTATTGTTCTTTATGGCATGTAATTTTTTCACGTTGTTTTTATTCTTTATAACTGCACTGTCCTTGTCAAAATACACTTTCATACCTTTCTCAACGGCTTTTGACACAGAAATAAAGTTCACTTGCAATTCACCGACATACAATACGTTTAATAGCTCGATTGTAGAGTCTCCCGTTTTTAAACGCACGCTTACAATGCCGCTTGCATACACACAATTGTCCCCCGCGGGGGAAATTTTCTCTTTATGCTCTCTTATAAAGGCAAACATTGACTTGTCACAACAGATGTGAGCGGTCGCGCCACTGTCCAAACACCACGATGACTTTGAATGTTGGTCTGTTTTATGCACATTTGCAAGCATAGAAAACTGACTCTCATTCCTCTTTTTGCACTGAGCAATTAAATGATCGTCACTGCCGCATTTATAACACTTCTTCTTTTTCGTAGACACCGTTGTTTCTTGCGCATTCTTTTTGCCTTTATATCCCGTACGCGATACATACACTTGCTGTACGTCGCTGCTTGATTCCGCTTAGCTCACAATTTGCCTCTTTCCCTCTTCAATTATCTTGATTTTCAGATTCGCCAGAGATGGCAATACTTCACGTGTTTCGATCGCTACTACAAAATTCTCGAATGTTCTGCTCAGTCCCGACAATAGCACAATTGTTAAAATGTCTTCTTGAATTTCCATTTCAATTTCTTTTAACTTGTCCACTATGTCCGCGAACTCACTTATGTATATATTCTTGCACACGAGTGGCGTCACTAAGACTCAAACGCACCAACTTTCTGAACAATTGAATTTTTCTTTCAGGTCCACGCGGTTGATACACACTTGCTAGCTTCTCCCAAGCCTCTTTTGAAGTCGAACAGTTCTTTATTGAATTGATTTGTGGCGCCTTTACACCCAGCAATATACTTGCTAATGCCTTTTCGTCACGCGTATCAAAATCTGCTTACAGTTCTGCAGAGGCAATTTCACTTTTTATAAGTCTACCACCCACAATCGGCCAATTGTCACTGTGAATCAATATGCTTTTCATTTGCACTGACCACGCCGCGTAATTTTCGCCGCCTAACTTGTCGATCGTGTATAACCCTTGCGCACTCATGTTTCTTTTTTTTTTTTATTTAATCACATACAAAAGTTTACTTATTCCGATCGCACTTTTTCCCATAGCCTGTTGGAAATCCTCAGTGTTTTGTTATATGGATTGGATAAAGAAGAACAAACGGCCGTTTAGTTATTACAAATAGTAGATTTTATCATATGCGCTTCAGCGTCTTACTTCACGCAAAATTCTTGAGAGAGTGAGAAGAAGAAACTTAAATGTGACAAAGTTCATGTATTGATAGTTGCTCTACATACTAACGTACCTTCAACACTCCTTCTCAACGATTACATACTTTGAACTTAAGTACTAATAACAATTCATTTCTAAAATGCATTTGACGTGCTTCATCCTATGCAAATTCTTGGTTAAGACGTCAGACACCATATTATCAGTGCTTACATATTTTACATCGATTTCCCCTTTATCACATAATTCACGAACATGATGTTATTTGATATCGGTATGCTTACTACGATTGTGCAAAGTTGGATTTTTAGCTAAACATTGAGCGCTTTGATTATCGCAGAACAATAATACCGAATCTATTTTTCCCCGCTCTCGACCGCTCTTATCAGACGTTCTTGTTGTTATAACTGCTTACGCGCTCACGCACTCTCGCCTAGCGCTCTTTGATTTTTACCGTTTTATCGTGCTCTTTGCATTGATACGTTTTAACTTACACATACCTGCACCCTAACTTTTTTTTGCTAAAGCATATTACTTCATGATGCTTGTCTGCTGCAGTGAAAATTGCAAATTGGTTGGTTCAACCAACCAAGATTTTATTTTGTGTGGTCTATGTGACAACATCATCCACATGAAATTTGTTGGCTTTACAGCCAAAACCAGGGAATGTCTGCTTGCTGACACAGGCCTTAAATGGTATTGTGGGTCTTGTAAAGAGGCGGTGAAAGAATCTTCACAATTTATGAGGCAGACTCACGAAGGCTTTAAAGCTATGCACGTTGCTTTTAATAACCTGCAAAAGTCTTTCGAGCAGCTTGAGTCCAATTTCAAAAAAGGCAAAGTGATAACTGAATCCCCGAAGCGTAATAAGACTTCGGGACCTCATCCGACAACTGTCCCACCTGTCCTGCACACTAAACCGCTTCTAGCGCCTAGCAATAATCCCCCCATGGGTACTATTGCTTGCTCATTAATTTTATTTAACTCCCCGGCAAGGAATCTTAACAATAACCTTGCCACTAATAACATAATTTGTGATCCTATTAGTGAGTCCTCCAGTCCAACAGCCTCTTGTTGTTGTGCCACTAAATAAATTTGTTTTTGTTTCTAGGCTGGCATCCGATACGTCATCGGATGATGTTGCAGCATATGTTACAAGTAAAATCGATTCCCCTCTTATTGTTGTTGAAAAGTTTAAATTTAAACATGCCAGAAGTATATCTTCTTTCAAGTTGGGTGTACCGCCTGAACTTTTTTCGACAATTTGCTCTGAAAAGTTTTGGCCGCCGCAGCTTGTCGTTAAGGAGTATACGAATAGGCGAATTAATAACAATAATGGTATTAGGATCAATAGCACACCGCCTGTTGGCCATCCTGTTGCCCCCACCTCGGCGGAAAAAAACTAACTGAAATAATTAGCTTGGCCTTTCAAAATGTTAGAGGCCTTAACACTAAACTGGCTAAATTATATATTAACAGCTTATATTTTGATTCTCAAATAGTTGCACTTACTGAAACCTGGTTAAAACCTGATATTTCTGATTACTCCATTTTACCTTCTAAATATAACTTGTACGGATGCGATCGCACTTCCCGCAAAGGGGGTGGTGTTCTCATTGCTGTTGACATCTGTATTTCCCCTGAACAGATTCTTTCTCAGCATCTTCCGGACATAGAGTTTTTATGTGTTAAAATATTACTATACGGCCGATCACTTTATGTTACTTGCTCTTATATTCCTCCTCATTCTGATATTAACATTTACTCATCCCATCTGAGTGCCCTGCAAATTGTTTCGTCATTTTTGACAGATATGGATAATCTGATAGTGGTTGGTGATTTTAATCTGCTGCATGTAGTATGGTCTGTAAATGACACATCTTCGGCGGTATTACCAGTCACTTCTGATGATTTTATCGATGGCCTACTGGAGTCAGGCCTATCGCAAGTTAACAGAGTGCATAACTGTAGTGGTAGAATGTTGGACTTAATATTTGTTTCTTACTCAGATTGCAGTAATGCTAGTAGAATACCCCCTCTAGTGCTTCCGGAAGATACCTACCATCCAACCTTAGAACTATCCATCGAAATTCTTAACCCTAGCTCAGTATCTAATAATACTTTAAAAACACGTTGCTTTCGTAAAACTAACTTTACTAAATTAAATTATCTTCTTCAGCATACTAATTGGTCTCGGCTTTATTCTTGTACTGATATAGAAACTGCTATTGCCATATTTTATGGGACCTTGAATTCGCTTTTGGATATTTGTGTTCCCCGTTCTTCAAGTGATAATAAACCACCTTGGTTTACGAGGGAACTATCGCAATTGAAAAACGCGAAGACAAGATCATATAAAAAATTTAAAAAATCGGGAACTACTTTAGATTCATCTTCGTATTAAGTAGCAAAATCTAGTTTTCTTTCTGTTAACACATCTTGTTATAATAATTATCTTAATCGTTGTAGACTAAACTTTTCACGTGACCCTAAACAGTTTTATAAATTTGTTAACTCTAAACGTAAGACTTCTTGCTTGCCATCCTCAGTATACCTAGATGATACAAAAGCAAGTTCGGATCAGGCAGTAGCCGATCTATTTGCTGAGTATTTTCAATCAGTATACTCATCGAATATGTATAGAAGTAGTAATTCCTATCCTTTTCAAGTTCAAACGTCAAATTGCATATATGTCCCAGTAGTTACTGAGTCTACGCTCCTGAGTGAATTTAACTCTATTAAACCTGGCTACTTGCCTGGTCCTGATGGAGTGCCAGGTTGTATTCTTAGATACTGCGCGGATTCTCTTTGTGCGCCATTAAATAAATTATTTAACTTGTCTGTTGATTCAACCGTGTTCCCTGATATATGGAAGGAATCCTTTTTAATTCCACTCCATAAAAATTCTTCAAAATCAAACGTTAACAAGTGGAAACGTTGCAGTCGGACGCAACCGACTGCGGCATACTCGATACCAGTATTAAAACAGGTAAAAAGAGGCCTGATTGCAAAGGGGTACGGATGGGGCAGGGGTGTACGCAGCCTTAAAGATTCTCCGATGCAGATAGGGATGCCACAAACTATCTTCCTTCCAAATTTGGTGACTCTAGCTGAAAGTTTGTAAGAGCTGTTGAAAGGGGGGCTGGGGGCAGTATGGCTGGGCGTGGCATCCAAAGTTTTCATGCAGATCTTTGTGGAATGTCAATTGCTATCTTCTTACCAAATTTGGTGACTCTAGCTCGAAGTTTGTAAAAAATGTGGAAATGGGGGCTGGGGGCGGTATGAGTGGGTGTGGCGTCCAAATTTTTACTGCAGGTCTTTGTGAAATGTCAATTGCTATCTTCATACCAAATTTGGTGACTCCAGCTCGAAGTTTGTAAAAAGTGGGGAAAGGGGGGCTGGGGGCAGTATGGCTGGGCATGGCATCCAAATTTTTGATGCAGATCTTTGTGGAATGTCCATTGCTATCTTCATACCAAATTTGGTGACTCTAGCTCGAAGTTTGTATAAAGTGTGGAAAGGGGGGCTGGGGGCGGTATGGTTGGGCGTGGCATCCAAATTTTTGCTGCAGATCCTTGTGGAATGTCAAATGCTACCTTCATACCAAATTTGGTGACTCTAGCTCGAAAATTGTTAAATGTGGGGAAAGGGGGGCTGGGGCCGGTATGGGTGGGCGTGGCATCCAAAGTTTTGCTGCAGATCTATGTGGAATGTCAATTGCTACCTTCATACAAAATTTGGTGACTCTAGCTCAAAGATTGGAAAAGGTGGGGAAAGGGGGTGGAAGGGGTGCGCGTGGCTCCAAAACTTTGATGCACTTTTTTGGGTGTCGTTGCAAGCTATCTTCCTGCCAAATTTGGTGGCTCTAGCTCCACAACTCTGGAAGATACACGCATTCTCGTTTTTGACGAAGCGTTGGGGCAGCTGGGGGTGGCTAGGGCGGTATTGGTGGGCGTGGCATCCAAACTTTTGGTGCAGTTTTTGGGGGGTCATCATCAGTTAAATTGGCACCAAATTTGGTGGCTCTAGCTCAAAAACTGTGGGAGATATAGGCTTTTTTGACTTTAAAATGCGGGGGGTCTGGGGGCGGAATGGGTGGGCGTGACTCCAAAACTTTGATGCAGTTTTTTGTGGTTCGTTACCAGCTATCTTTCTACCAAATTTGGTGGCTCTAGCTCCACAACTCTGGAAGATACACGCATTCTCGTTTTTGACGAAGCGTTGGGGCAGCTGGGGGTGGCTAGGGCGGTATTGGTAGGCGTGGCATCCAAACTTTTGATGCAGTTTTTGGGGGTTCGTTACCAGCTATCTTCCTACCAAATTTGGTGGCTCTAGCTCAAAAACTGTGGGAGATATAGGCTTTTTTGACTTTAAAACGCGGGGGGGGCTGGGGGCGGAATGAGGGGGCGTGGCTCCAAAATTTTTGATGCAGTTTTTTGGGGGTTGCTAGTAGCTACCTTCTTACCAAATTTGCTAGTTCCAGCTGTAAGGGTGTGTGAAATATGCGGACTTATCGTTTTTAAGTTATCGAATTTATCGATTTGCCAGCCCCCTAGCTATCGTAGAACCCCAATCTTGACACTAATTTACTATCCCATAGATAAAGAGAATTGGAAAGTTTCAAGTCTCTAGCTTGAAGGGTGTGGAAAAAAGTTGCGTTCATACAGACGGACAGACGGACAGACACCATGACGGACATTGCACAAACCCAATATACTCTTTACCTTCGATATCGAGTATAAAAATTATAGGGGCATATCCAAGTTGTCTGCCATACCAAAAGTCTTTGAAAAAATTATATGTTCTCAACTGCAACACGGATGTAGTTCGATTATATCGCCTTATCAACATGGTTTTGTTAGGCGTAGATCTACTACCACTAACCTTCTTGAATTCACTTCGCTTGTTATCAAAGGGTTTCAGGAAAAAATGCAAACTGGCGTTGTTTACACCGATTTTAGTAAGGCATTTGATTCTGTAAGTCATTCTCTGTTGCTTCATAAATTAAATATTATTGGATTTCCATCAAAACTTTTATTGTGGCTTTCGGAGTACTTGTGTGGCCGAACACAAAAAGTTGTTTTTAAATCGTCTGTATCTAAACCAATTTTTGTTACCTCTGGTGTTCCCCAGGGTAGTCATCTTGGTCCTTTGCTATTTAGTTTGTTTATTAACGATCTCCCAGCTGTTATTGCTAACTCTTTTGTGTATATGTTTGCTGATGATGTGAAGCTATGTTTCGCCTATAATGACGCTTCCCTGTGTAATTTACTACAGTCGGATTTGGGTGCTTTGTCAGCCTGGTGCCGTACTAACTTACTAAATTTAAATTTTTCAAAATGTAAAGTCATGTCTTTTTGTAGAAGTACCCCTCATACTGCTCACTACATGCTTCACCACTTGACCGCGTGTTTGAAATTAAAGATTTAGGCATTATTCTTGATCCTTAATTAAAGTTTGACGCTCATATTTTGTTCATGGTCAATAATACCATTAATGTCCTTGGCTTCATCAAGCGGTGGTCGAAAGAGTTTAATGATCCCTACACCACTAAAACGCTTTATACATCCCTAGTTCGTCCCATCCTGGAGTATGGATCTTGTGTGTGGTCTCCACAATACTCGATTCACCAGGATAGAATTGAATCTGTTCAGAAGAAATTTCTTCTATTTGCCCTTAGAAGTTTTAACTGGCTTCCTGGAGTTGACTCAGCCCCGTATTCTAATAGACTCCTTTTAATAAATCTTCCCTCCCTGTTAAACCGTAGAACTATGCATGGAGTATTATTTATTACTAACCTACTTAATGGTGAAATCGACTCATCAGTTCTATTGAGTCGAATTAAATTTAATGCCCCCATTAGATCTAGGCCGAGGTCGGCGTCTCAATCGCGTCCTGGGTGTTTCTACAGATTATTTGTAACAAATGCTGGGACCCTGGAGTGAGCCGCACCGAGGTCGAACACCAATGCGCAAACAGAAAGGTGGAGGGGGGGGGGGGGGGTACGGTCACTCAGATCGACATCGTCGGAGTGGGCTAAGGAGAGGAGTAGGGAGTCCAGGGTGATCACCCGGAAGACCCTTCCACCCCTCTCCTCAGACCACTCCTCAGTACCGACCAGGCGTAGAACCTTTGACTTCGGGGACGCGAAGAGGATCGGGAGCAGGCATTCACCTGGCTCGGCTAAGGGTAAGACCCGGAAGCCTTACCAAGTGATCACCTAATCCCGTTCGACCCGCTTTCACTCACCGGCCGCGCTTCTGGGAACGCGTGTGATGGACCCAGACAGGGATCTGGGGCGCACAGAGTCAGACTCGGAATGCGTCCCAGACTCCCCTACCTGAGCCCACCACAACCTGCAACGCACGGGTATTACCCAGTTGTCGCTACACATGGAACAGGCCAAGAAGCAGACGTCGCAGAATCTAGAGTAAAACTCGGAAGATTCGCTAGTCTGGCCCCTCATGCCGATCCCATGTGGGCCGTGTGGTGAGGTGACCCGAAGCCAGAGGCTTCGACTACCCGCTGAAAAGGGAAGAGAGTAATACAAGAAAACACTAACGTGGATACATTTAAATCATTTATTGTTTCACATTTAAGGGAGTAGGGAACAGGTATTGGTTTGCAACGCTACATTCTTGGCCATTGGCCAACTTACCCCGCTCTACCAGGCTCATATTCGGATGGGGGGGGGGGGGGGGGGGGGGGTGTATACGAATGGGTTTTTATGCCTGTTGTGTGTGTGTGCCGTGTGTGTGTGGTGTGTGTGAGCGCTGGTGTCAATGCCTTGAGTGGGTGGGGGGTTTGCGTGTGCCTGTGTGTGAGCTGGTCTCAATGCCGTGTGTGTGTGCGTTGTGTACGTATGCCTGTGTGAGTGCTGGGTGTCGATACCGTGTGTGCGTAGAGTGTGTGCGTATGCGTGTGTGTGTGCTGGTGTCAATGCCATGTGTGTGTGCGTATGCCTGGGTGTGTGCTGGTGACAATACTGGGGGTGTGTGTGGTGGGTTTTTTTTTTTTTTTTTTTTTTTTAAATTCATTTATTAGCTACAACATAAAACTAGGAAATGAAACTAGGCTTAAGGCTATGACTAATATGTAACTTAGCTAATCTAGTAAACCTAGGATTATGTTTTCACTGCTCGGGTGGGACTACCGTGAGGCATTGCTTCGCCCGATCTGGAAGTTTCATCATCATTCGTTCCTTTCTCTCTCTATCCGCCTGACCTCGCACATAACGACCGCTGCAAAGTTGCTGGTGGCCTCCCATCGCTGTATATTACCAACCATGAGATTGATAATATTTTCCACCGCGATGCACTTTTTCATGACCCTATTCAGTCGGGATCTTTCCTCGTTAAAGCGAGGGCACCGGCCCAAATCGGGGCTGCGTACAGTATTGTGGACCTTAAGACACTGTTCAAAAGCAATCGGCGCTTGTGCTTTGGGCCTCTCGTGTTCAGCATCATTCGTGCGAGAGCTCTTCCTGTCGTGGCTGCCTTTCTGGATATCTCCTCCAGGTGTTCACGGAAGCAAAGCCTCGTATCGAGCATAACACCAAGGTAGCGTATGGCACGTTTCGATCGTATAGTGGTCTCCCCCACTTTAATGCTGGCCGTCTCGACAACTTTCCGACTACTGATCAGCAGAGCCTCGGTTTTGCTCGGGGCGAGCTGTAGGTTTGCTGCGCTAAGCCACGCCGCAACACGCTGTATTGCAGAGTTGCATGCTGCTTCCACCTCGCCAAGTTCCTTGGCCACTGCGAGAGTGCAACGTCGTCTGCGAAGCCAATGGCTCTGACGTCGCCATCAAAACTGAGCCTGAGGATCCCGTCATACATCACATTCCATAGGAGTGGACCCATGACAGAGCCCTGGGGGACTCCTGCCGTTGTGAGATGCAGCCGGACGCCTTCGTCTGTGCTATACTCGAGCACCCTATTGCGGAAATAGCTCTCTACCATCGCTAAGAGGTAGCGAGGCGCTCCAAAGCCGGCAATTGCACTCAAAATGCAGCTCCAGTCCGTTGAGTTGAAGGCATTCTTGATGTCAAGGGTGACGACAAGGCAGTATTTCTTGTTTCCTCCTTTCCATCGCTTGCCCTCAATAGCCTCCTCCAGCCTTGAGCAAATGAGCTTTTCGAAGGCCTTGCCTATCGTGTTCAGCAGACAGATTGGTCTGTAGGACGATGGCTCTTCCAACGGCTTTCCTGGTTTGGGAATGAGCACCAGCCTTTGGGTCTTCCACTGGTCTGGAAACCAAGCTGCCGTTAGGCACTGGTTGAACAGCGCTGCAAATTGCTCGGGATGCAGGTTCATAGCCAGTCGTAGCGCTCTGTTAGGGACCGCATCCGGGCCGGGCGCCTTGCCGAGTTTAAGGCTCCTCGAGATATACAGCACCTCCGTCCCTGTTACCAGCTTAACTGCGTCTGTTGGAATGCCGTCAGGGGGGCCAAGAGTGACACTTCTTACAGGGAACAGGGTTTCCACGATACGCTTTAGCGATGAGGCGTCTGTTGGCGTGTCAGACCTATCCGCTGCAAGCCGTTTGACCGTGAGCTTGTAGGCTTTGCCCCAAGGATCGTGTTCCGCCGAGTCTATTAACTTGAGAAAGTAGTCTCTCTTGCTGTTCTTTATTTGTCGTTTCAGTGCTCTCCTCGCTCCTCTGTATCGCCTTTGGAGATCCGCAAACTGCTCTGTTCCGCGTGACCGGAAATATTGGCGCCTAGCTTGTATGCATGTCCTCCTCAGTTCAGCAATACGATCGTTCCACCAGGGCACGGGCTCATGGTGGCGTCTATATGCTTTCCGGATTCTCATTCTTGCCTTACAAGCTTCCGTCAATTGTGAGTCCATGCTCTTCGCCATCTCCTCTGCAGTGCCTGACATTTGCAGCCCTTCCAGCGATGCCGAGAACGACTGTGTATTCAGCGTCTCGGCGCAGAACATGAGCCGATCAGGCGTGTTCCGGCGATATTCACTGTTGCGTTGTTTTATATCGTATTTTGCCATGTGGTCACTCGCTGTGTACTCCTCGCTAATTTGCCATCTGCAAAGCGACACAAGCGAGCTCGAGACGAAAGTTAAGTCGATCACTGATCCCACGCCTGCCCTGCTGAAGGTGTTCTGGCTACCGGTGTTGAGTAGCTCCATGTCTAGGGTGGCAAATGCTTCAAGAAGCAATCTGCCCCGTGTGTTGGTCACTTGGCTGCCCCATTCCAGGGCCCACGCATTGAAGTCGCCAGCAATGATCTCACAAGCTCACAAGAAAGTCCAGTGTCGTAATATACTCGCTAACTGGCAAGCTCGGTGGCAGATAACAGCTGTATATCCAGATACCTTGTATGTGCGCTCGCACAAAACCATTTCCAGCACGTTTGTCCCGTAGTGATTGGTTTCCAACGCCGCACACCCACAGGGATGCCTTCCCGCTCATGTCCGAAGCCCATTTGCTACCTCTCTCTACTCGATAGGGCTCGGATAGCACTGCGACATCTATCTCATTTTCTCCGACGGACTGAGCCAGCAAGTCTTGGGCAGTCGCGCAGTGATTTAAGTTCAGCTGGACAAGTTTCATTGCGAGGACTTATGACTACCTCCGGCGCACCTCCTACTACCAGCCAGGTGGTTCCATTCTTTAAGCCCTTTGCTTTTGCAGATAAAGCAAATGGCACTCTTTAGGCACTGAGCGACTTTATGCCCTGTTTCACAGCATGTAATACAGCAGTTGCTCCTGTCTACTGCGCTGGCGCATCTGCTGGCGATGTGGCCGACTTCCAAACACCTATAGCATCTGGGCTGGCTATTTTTCTCCATGACTCGGCAACGGGTCCATCCGACTTTCACTTTCCCAAGACTTAGGATTTTTTCCGAGAGGTTCGCTGGTACGCTTAAAACGGCCGTTTGGGTACCCGCGTAGGCTTTGCGTAGCTTTCTCATTTTGCACAGGCTTACATTTATGTCTGCCTGGGCCGCAACTGAAGATAGAACGTCCTGTTCGCTGGTAAGCTCATCCAGATCTCTTATTTCCAGGTGACTCTCTTGAGATACCACCCGTATCGCCGCTGACTCACCAAGCACTTGCCCAATGCTTTTGGTAAGCTGCTGCGCATTTTCACAGCCTGCGCTTTTGAGCTCAAGTAGGAGGTCGCCGTTTTGTGTTTTGCGCACCCTACTCACGCTGTTTCCTACGCACTGTAGCTTTTCATAACTACTCCTGGTAACCTTGCGCAGTATCTCGCTGTATGATAGGCTGCCCTTCTCCACGATGATTGCGTCAGGGCGCACACGTTTCGGTTTCTGTGCCTTTTTCCTCTGTGTCCTGACGGTTTGCCACTGTGTTTCTGGTACCGTGTCAACTGGCAGCTCCTGCATAGCCTGCTGTGGTGCCATACCCGCCGTTGCTAAACTTTGGCTGCCAGGTAGCCTTTTCGGCCTTTTAGGCGACGACTTTCCGATGCCAGCAGATTCGTCCCTTTTTCTTTTTGGCATAGCGCTAGGTCCATGCTGACGCGCATCGACGTTTTTCAAGTCTTCCGTTTGGGTACTTGCTACCTTTGAGGAGGCAGTTTTTCCCGCATTTGCCAACGGGAGCTTTCCCGTTATCGACTCATGTCCTGCTGGTTAACATGCCTCTTCTGGGGTTCGCCAAACAGTCGGCAGATTTGTATCAGGTGCTCTCCCAGCTCTGCAAGCTCTTCTTGGGCTGATTTAGGCGCTTTCCCTTCCTCTTGGATGTCCCGTGGTCGTAGGACAGCAGCGGGCAGTGGCGACGCCGTGGGTGAGAAGAACGTATCTCCGGGGTGCAGCCTTACAGATGGGCTCAAAACAACAAGAGAATTTGTTTCTTGTCCTACTTGTGGCGTAGCAACTAGGATGTCAATCTTCGGCGGAGACCTGTTCGACGGCGGTGGGGATCGCTGCAGCCGCGGCCTGCGGGCGAATGTCGAGTTGTCGTCAGACATCCTGGGGATCTATAGCCTTTCACTAAGTATCTCCAAGCAGTCCCTCGTTGACCAAAGGTTTCCCTAAGGTATGTAGCCGATGGGGGGTTATACCGCCCCTAATCGGTCACCAGAGCCCCTTTGCACCGCCGCAATGGAGTGGGTTGGTAATAGCCGGCTCCGTGGCTTTTAGCTATTCTCTGCTCGGAGACTTCTTCTTGAATGACCAAAGAAAAAAGATATGCGCCTGTGTGCTATGCTACACTTTGCGCAGACCCTTTTGTGTATGCAGCGATATTTCGTATTCCCTGTACCCGAACCCTCGTAGCGAAGACACCTCCAATAAGCCAAAAGCGTCACCTGTTACCAACCAGTGGAACCCGGTGAGTGCTAATTGCTCAATTGGCACTGTAAGGGGGCGCAACCAACCCTGGAATGCCAAGCGATCAGCTGGCTGTATGGTCAGTCTGGAACACAAACAGCACACCACGGAAAAGAAAGTGTTGCACTGTGTGTATTTAGCGAACGCACACTACCGAACTGGCTAGAGATGCGCGCGGGAAAACTGCCGCTGGAAGAGGCTTCGCTGGACAACGAAAGGGGATGCCAAGGAACGCGCTTGACGGTAGCGATCTGGTGCACAGGTAAGTGGTCCGGCACTTTTACCGACACTATTCAAGCTGTTCTTCTTTGTCTGTTGGTATGTGCGGTGGGTGTGTATGCCTGTGTGTGTGCTGGTATCGATGCCGTATGTGTGTGTAGCGGGTGCGTATGCCTGCGTGAGCGCTGGGTGTCGCTACCGTATGTGTGTATGTTGTGCGCGTATGCCTTAGTGCGCGCTGGGGTCGATTCCGTGTGTGTGTATGGTGTGTGCGTATGCCGTGTGTGTGTGCTGGGGGTCGATTCCGTGTGTGTGTATGGGGTGTGCATGTGCCGTGTGTGTGTGCTGGGGTCGATGCCGTAGGTGTGTGTCGTGTGCGTATGCCTTAATGCGTGCTGGGGTCACTGCCGTGTGTACATATGTTGTGTGCGTATGCCTGTGTGAACGCTGGGTGTCGATGCCGGGTATATGTTGTGCGCGTATGCCTTAGTGCGGGCTGGGGTCGATTCCGTGTGTGTGTGTGGGGGTGTGCGTATGCCGTGTGTGTGTGCTGGGGTCGATGCCGTAGGTGTGTGTCGTGTGCGTATGCCTTAATGCGTGCTGGGGTCACTGCCGTGTGTATATATGTTGTGTGCGTATGCCTGTGTGAACGCTGGGTGTTGATGCCGGGTAAATGTTGTGCGCGTATGCCTTAATGCGGGCTGGGGTCGATTCCGTGTGTGTGTGTGGGGGTGTGCGTATGCCGTGTGTGTGTGCTGTGGTCGAGGCCGTAGGTGTGTGTCGTGTGCGTATGTCTTAGTGCGCGCTGGGGTCGATTCCTTGTGTGTGTATGGTGTGTGCGTATGCCGTGTATGTGTGCTGGGGGTCGATGCCGTAGGTGTGTGTCGTGTGCGTATGCCTTAGTGCGTGCTGGGGTCACTGCCGTGTGTATATATGTTGTGTGCGTATGCCTGTGTGAACGCTGGGTGTCGATGCCGGGTATATGTTGTGCGCGTATGCCTTAGTGCGGGCTGGGGTCGATTCCGTTTGTGTGTGGGGGTGTGCGTATGCCGTGTGTGTGTGCTGGGGCCGATGCCGTAGGTGTGTGTCGTGTGCGTATGCCTTAATGCGTGCTGGGGTCACTGCCGTGTGTATATATGTTGTGTGCGTGTGCCTGTGTTAGCTCTGGGTGTCGATGCCGTAGGTGTGTGTATGGTGTGTGCGTGTGCCTGTGTTAGCTCTGGGTGTCGATGCCGTAGGTGTGTGTCGTATGCGTTTTTATCTCCCGATTCGCTTGAAATCTCCCCGAAAACTGATTTGCCATGCAAAATATGCCAAATCATTTTTCGGGTGGCCATCGCTGTGTTAGAACAACGTGAAGTTGCCGCTGTTAGGGTGGCCGTCGCTTGTGCCAAGACGCGGCGTTGCCATTCTCGGGTGGCCATGGCTGTGTCATGATCGCGTCCCGCGTCGGGCAGCTTTTGTGCGGTAGCACTTTGCCAGCAAAAATGCTACCTCACAATCTTCACGTAACTTTGATCGCCTTGATCGTTGCTTCAGCAACTATTTAACTCATGAACCTTTTCGTGTTATATGTTCTGACTATAACAAACTTTATTCTGTTGTCTCCTTAGAAGCCTCGATTCCAGTACTAACAAGTAAGAAGGCTCTAGTCGGGAGAGCCCGACTAGAAGATACCCGGAACCCAGTTGCAATAAATATATTTAATTTATATAAGACTTTGGTATACTGGCTTAGCTTCCATCGATCAAGTTCAATATCTCCGGTGTTTCACAACCGATTTGGACGAAATTTTCAGAAAAGTTCTATCATTATCCATTACTTCAACCCTCATTTTTAGATTTTCCAAATTCGATATTTTATTGTTATCGATATTATGTGAATATCGGAAACCAGAATAGTTATCGATAATTTGAAGCAAACTTGTTCTGCTCATGGTATAGGAGAACTTAAATACAAAATCAGAAGTCTCTAGCTCTTGTAGTCTCTGAGATCCACGCGTTCATACAGACGGACAGACGGTCAGACGGACAGACGGACAGACAGACGGACAGACGGACATGGCTATATCGTCTCGGCTGTTGATGCTGATCAAGAATATATACACTTTATAGGGTCGGAGATGCTTCCTTCTGCCTGTTACATACTTTTGCACAAAACCATTATACCCTTATTTACCCATTTTATGGGTTAAGGGTATAAAAAGATCGATCCTGTTTGCTTTATCTAATCATAACCACTTACTACTAATCTAACGCTGGTCTGATTAGGTTTTTCTGGGATTTTCCCAATCCTCGCAACAAATGTTGGACTACTCATTTTTTATTGAATTTCCCAGAGCTTTAACGTCAACTTTTAATTATATTTTCAGATTTATATATTATTCTACATTTTACTAAATTTAATTATTTTAACTATTTTTAATTTAAATTTAATTTGATTTCTTTTAAATGTCAGCTGCTCTTAGCTGACAATAAATAAATATATAAATAAAAAAACCCATTTCCTGTAGTAGCTTTTTTAAGTAGACAGCTTCTCTTGCTGCAACTGACAGTGCCACATACTCCGCTTCTGTGTTTCTTCGATTCCCATGATATAGGGCCACCTGCAGCTAAGACATATCCGCTGTATGACTTCCGATCCGATGTATCGTTCGCCCAGTCTGCATCGACGTATCCATGTATCAATCTACCAGTTTGCTGATAATGGAGTTTCATTTCTGCTGTTCCTCTCAGATATCGTAAGATTCGCTTTGCCGCAACCTTATGTTCCTTGTGTGGATTGGCATAACTTTGCGCCAACTTCGCCAACGAATGTAAGATATCTGGCCTGGTAGTTATAGCCAGATACATCAAAGACCCGATTAATGATTGATAACCATTTTCATTAATGGTCTCGCAGGTGATATTATCACACTTGACCTGATGCCCGGCCTCCAAAGGTGTTGCTACAGGCTTGCACATCGTCATGCCCCATGTATATAGCATCTGTTCTATATACTGCTTATGCCCGAGGCTTATGCTGCCAGTCTCGCCCTCACGCTCTATTTCCATGCCTAGAAAGTATTTGAGCTGGCCCCCATCTACAACAGCAAACTCATTAGCTATAGATGCCTTGGTATCAAGCATTTCATCCTTCGACGCACTTGCAAATAAAAGATCGTCAACATAAACAGCAATTATGTTCATATTACCTTTTCTGTTGCGTACATAAACGCATGGCTCGCTGATACATGGAAGAAAGTCTAGTCTTCTTAAAACCATGTCGAGTTTTGCGTTCCACTCTCTGCCGCATTGCTTGAGCCTGTACAGAGATTTCTTTAGCCTCACTACCTTTTCTGGACGCTCGTTACTTACGTAACCTTCAGGCTGCTTCATATATACCTCCTCTGACAGCTCGCTGTTGAGGTAGGCCGACGACACGTCCATCTGATGCAGAAACATTTTATGTTCCACCGCCAGTGCTATTATCATCCTCACTGATGAGTATCTCACAACCGGCGAAAAGGTTTCAAACTAATCTATGCCGAATTGCTGAGCGCATCCCTTGGCAACTAGCCTTGCCTTGAAGCGGTCCACATATCCATCTTGGTCTAGTTTTGTGCCAAACACCCACTTGCAACCAATAGCTTTTTAGCCCTTTGGCAAGTTGACAAGCACCCACGTTTCATTAGCGTGCAGTGCATCCAACTCCTTCTGGATGGCGGCTGACAAATCAGAACTCCTGTCTGATTTAATAGCTTCCCGAAAGTTTGCAGGAATCGACACATCTTCCGCCTTTAACATATTCACAATGTTATATTCCTTGCAAGGTCGTCCTGGATTTCCTGTCCTTATTTTCTTTGGCCGCTCTGGGCCACGCGTTCCCGCTACTGCTGACGGATTTGCTTCGTTGCTTTCAGCACTCTCATAGTCTTCATTGCTCTCAGAATCCTCAGATCCTACTTCGGGGGCTATCTGTAAATGCTCAATATTTTCTTCAATACTATTTGCAATATTATTTCGTGGCAAGCTCTCGACTATTAAGGAAACCGTATCCTTTTCGTTTCTTGCTGTAGCTTCAAAATCATCTTCTAAAAAGATAACGTCCCTGCATTCTACGACTTTATGTGTTTCTGGACATAACAGCCTGTATGCCTTGGCGGTCAACAAATAGCCGATCATTGTATATTCGATGCACTTTGCATCGAACTTCCTCTTGTGCGTCTTCTTAAGGGCTACAGCTTTTGAACCAAAGATCCTTAGATGTGAAACTACTGGTTTCGTTCCAGTCCACATTTCAAACGGCGTTTTATTTTTTAAGGCTCTCGTAACTGACCTGTTTCTTATATATGCAGCAGTTTGTACAGCTTCGCCCTACAGGTTCTCATGCAGCCACGAGTGTACCAGCATGCTTCTGGCCATCTCCACTAGCGTCCTGTTAGCCCGCTCAGCAACCCCATTTTGCTGCGGGGTGTATGGGACTGTCAGCTGCCGTTGAATACCTTTCTCAGTTAGGTATTTTTTGAATTCTGCACTGATGTATTCGCGCCCGTTGTCGCTGCGCACAGCCTTTAGCTTTTTACCGGATTGCCTCTCCGCGAATACCACAAAGTCTTTAAACGCGCTTATTATTTGATCGCCGCTCTTTAGAATATACATAAATGTATAAAGCGAAAAATCATCAATGAAGGTTGCAAAATATCTTGCACCGCCGGCCGATGCTATATTCATTGGACTGCAAATATCTGTGTGCACTAAACCTAACGTTATGCGAGCACGGTTCTCTGCCGCCGCAAACGGTTTTACACATATTTTGCACTTTGCGCACGTTGCGCATACCTCGTCTTGAACATATTTGCCAAACGGTTAAGCCCACGCACAGTATTTTCACTAGCCATTTTCTTTAGGCTTGCCATATTTAAGTGACCAAAACGACAATGCCACTTCCACAGCTCACTGCTGTGTGACTTTGCATACATGCATTTTTTATGTTAACGATAAACAAAATATTGTTCTTTATGGCATGTAATTTTTTCACGTTGTTTTTGTTCTTTATAACTGCACTGTCCTTGTCAAAATACACTTTCATACCTTTATCAACGGCTTTTGACACAGATATAAAGTTCACTTGCAATTCACCGACATACAATACGTTTAATAGCTCGATTGTAGAGTCTCCCGTTTTTAAACGCACGCTTCCAATGCCGCTTGCATACACACAATTGTCCCCCGCGAGGGATATTTTCTCTTTATGCTCTCTTATAAAGGCAAACATTGACTTGTCACAACAGATGTGAGCGGTCGCGCCACTGTCCAAACACCACGATGACTTTGAAAGTTGGTCTGTTTTATGCACATTCGCAAGCATAGAAAACTGACTCTCATTCCTCTTTTTGCACTGAGCAATTAAATGATCTTCACTGCCGCATTTATAACACTTCTTCTTTTTCGTAGACACCGTTGTTTCTTGCGCATTCTTTTTGCCTTTATATCCCGTACGCGATACATACACTTGCTGTACATCGCTGCTTGATTCCGCTTTGCTCACAATTTGCCTCTCTCCCTCTTCAATTATCTTGATTTTCAGATTCGCCAGAGATGGCAATACAAAATTCTCGAATGTTCTGCTCAGTCCCGACAATAGCACAATTGTTAAAATGTCTTCTTGAATTTCCATTTCAATTTCTTTTAACTTGTCCACTATGTCCGCGAACTCTCTTATGTATATATTCTTGCACACGAGTGGCGTCACTAAGTCTCAAACGCACCAACTTTCTGAACAATTGAATTTTTCTTTCAGGTCCACGCGGTTGATACACACTTGCGAGCTTCTCCCAAGCCTCTTTTGAAGTCGAACAGTTCTTTATTTAATTGATTTGTGGCGCCTTTACACCCAGCAATATACTTGCTAATGCCTTTTCGTCACGCGTATCAAAATCTGCTTACAGTTCTGCAGAGGCAATTTCACTTTTTATAAGTCTACCACACACAGTCGGCCAATTGTCACTGTGAATCAATATGCTTTTCATTTGCACTGACCACGCCGCGTAATTTTCGCCGTCTAACTTGTCGATCGTGTATAACCCTTGCGCACTCATGTTTCTTTTTTTTTTTATTTAATCACATACAAAAGTTTACTTATTCCGATCGCACTTTTTCCCATAACCTGTTGGAAATCCTCAGTGTTTTGTTATATGGATTGGATAATGAAGAACAAACGGCCGTTTAGTTGAGAGAGTGAGAAGAAGAAACTTAAATGTGACCAAGTTTCTGTATTGATAGTTGCTCTAAATATTAACGTACTTTCAACACTCCTTCTCAACGATTACATACTTTGAACTTAAGTACTAATAACAATTCATTTCTTGAATGCATTTGACGTGCTTCATCCTATGCAAATTCTTGGTTAAGACGTCAGACACCATATTATCAGTGCTTACATATTTTACATCGATTTCCCCTTTATCATATAATTCACGAACATGATGTTATTTAATATCGGTATGCTTACTACGATTGTGCAAAGTTGGATTTTTAGCTAAACATTGAGCGCTTTGATTATCGCAGAACAATAATACCGAATCTATTTTTCCCCGCTCTCGACCGCTCTTATCAGACGTTCTTGTTGTTATAACTGCTTACGCGCTCACGCACTCTCGCCTAGCGCTCTTTGATTTTTACCGTTTTATCGTGCTCTTTGCATTGATACGTTTTAACTTACACATACCTGCACCCTAACTTTTTTTTGCTAAAGCATATTACTTCATGATGCTTGTCTGCTGCAGTGAAAATTGCAAATTGGTTGGTTCAACCAACCAAGATTTTATTTTGTGTGGTCTATGTGACAACATCATCCACATGAAATGTGTTGGCTTAAGTACTAATAACAATTCATTTCTTGAATGCATTTGACGTGCTTCATCCTATGCAAATTCTTGGTTAAGACGTCAGACACCATATTATCAGTGCTTACATATTTTACATCGATTTCCCCTTTATCATATAATTCACGAACATGATGTTATTTGATATCGGTATGCATCCACATGAAATGTGTTGGCTTTACAGCCAAAACCAGGGAATGTCTGCTTGCTGACACAGGCCTTAAATGGTATTGTGGGTCTTGTAAAGAGGCGGTGAAAGAATCTTCACAATTTATGAGGCAGACTCACGAAGGCTTTAAAGCTATGCACGTTGCTTTTAATAACCTGCAAAAGTCTTTCGAGCAGCTTGAGTCCAATTTCAAAAAAGGCAAAGTGATAACTGAATCCCCGAAGCGTAATAAGACTTCGGGACCTCATCCGATAACTGTCCCACCTGTCCTGCCCACTAAACCGCTTCTAGCGCCTAGCAATAATCCCCCCATGGGTACTATTGCTAGCTCATTAATTTTATTTAACTCCCCGGCAAGGAATCTTAACAATAACCTTGCCACTAATAACATAATTTGTGATCCTATTAGTGAGTCCTCCAGTCCAACAGCCTCTTGTTGTTGTGCCACTAAATAAATTTGTTTTTGTTTCTAGGCTGGCATCCGATACGTCATCGGATGATGTTGCAGCATATGTTACAAGTAAAATCGATTCCCCTCTTATTGTTGTTGAAAAGTTTAAATTTAAACATGCCAGAAGTATATCTTCTTTCAAGTTGGGTGTACCGCCTGAACTTTTTTCGACAATTTGCTCTGAAAAGTTTTGGCCGCCGCAGCTTGTCGTTAAGGAGTATACGAATAGGCGAATTAATAACAATAATGGTATTAGGATCAATAGCACACCGCCTGTTGGCCATCCTGTTGCCTCCACCTCGGCGGCAAAAAACTAACTGAAATAATTAGCTTGGCCTATCAAAATGTTAGAGGCCTTAACACTAAACTGGCTAAATTATATATTAACAGCTTATCTTTTGATTCTCAAATAGTTGCACTTACTATAACCTGGTTAAAACCTGATATTTCTGATTACTCCATTTTACCTTCTAAATATAACTTGTACGGATGCGATCGCACTTCCCGCAAAGGGGGTGGTGTTCTCATTGCTGTTGACATCTGTATTTCCCCTGAACGGATTCTTTCTCAGCATCTTCCGGACATAGAGTTTTTATGTGTTAAAATATTACTATACGGCCGATCACTTTATGTTACTTGCTCTTATATTCCTCCTCATTCTGGTATTAACATTTACTCATCCCATCTGAGTGCCCTGCAAATTGTTTCGTCATTTTTGACAGATATGGATAATCTGATAGTGGTTGGTGATTTTAATCTGCTGCATGTAGTATGGTCTGTAAATGACACATCTTCGGCGGTATTACCAGTCACTTCTGATGATTTTATCGATGGCCTACTGGAGTCAGGCCTATCGCAAGTTAACAGAGTGCATAACTGTAGTGGTAGAATGTTGGACTTAATATTTGTTTCTTACTCAGATTGCAGTAATGCTAGTAGAATACCCCCTCTAGTGCTTCCGGAAGATACCTACCATCCAACCTTAGAACTATCCATCGAAATTCTTAGCCCTAGTGCAGTATCTAATAATACTTTAAAAACACGTTGCTTTCATAAAACTAACTTTACTAAATTAAATTATCTTCTTCAGCATACTAATTGGTCTCGGCTTTATTCTTGTACTGATATAGAAACTGCTATTGCCATATTTTATGGGACCTTGAATTCGCTTTTGGATATTTGTGTTCCCCGTTCTTCAAGTGATAATAAACCACCTTGGTTTACGAGGGAACTATCGCAATTGAAAAACGCGAAGACAAGATCATATAAAAAATTTAAAAAATCGGGTACTACTTTAGATTCATCTTCGTATTAAGTAGCAAAATCTAGTTTTCTTTCTGTTAACACATCTTGTTATAATAATTATCTTAATCGTTGTAGACTAAACTTTTCACGTGACCCTAAACAGTTTTATAAATTTGTTAACTCTAAACGTAAGACTTCTTGCTTGCCATCCTCAGTATACCTAGATGATACAAAAGCAAGTTCGGATCAGGCAGTAGCCGATCTATTTGCTGAGTATTTTCAATCAGTATACTCATCGAATATGTATAGAAGTAGTAATTCCTATCCTTTTCAAGTTCAAACGTCAAATTGCATATATGTCCCAGTAATTACTGAGTCTACGCTCCTGAGTGAATATAACTCTATTAAACCTGGCTACTTGCCTGGTCCTGATGGAGTGCCAGGTTGTATTCTTAGATACTGCGCGGATTCTCTTTGTGCGCCATTAAATAAATTATTTAACTTGTCTGTTGATTCAACCGTGTTCCCTGATATATGGAAGGAATCCTTTATGATTCCACTCCATAAAAATTCTTCAAAATCAAACGTTAAAAATTATAGGGGCATATCCAAGTTGTCTGCCATACCAAAAGTCTTTGAAAAAATAATATGTTCTCAACTGCAACACGGATGTAGTTCGATTATATCGCCTTATCAACATGGTTTTGTTAGGCGTAGATCTACTACCACTAACCTTCTTGAATTCACTTCGCTTGTTATCAAAGGGTTTAAGGAAAAAATGCAAACTGACGTTGTTTACACCGATTTTAGTAAGGCATTTGATTCTGTAAGTCATTCTCTGTTGCTTCATAAATTAAATATTATTGGATTTCCATCAAAACTTTTATTGTGGCTTTCGGAGTACTTGTGTGGCCGAACACAAAAAGTTGTTTTTAAATCGTCTGTGTCTAAACCAATTTTTGTTACCTCTGGTGTTCCCCAGGGTAGACATCTTGGTCCTTTGCTATTTAGTTTGTTTATTAACGATCTCCCAGCTGTTATTGCTAACTCTTTTGTGTATATGTTTGCTGATGATGTGAAGCTATGGTTCGCCTATAATGACGCTTCCCTGTGTAATTTACTACAGTCGGATTTGGGTGCTTTGTCAGCCTGGTGCCGTACTAACTTACTAAATTTAAATTGTTCAAAATGTAAAGTCATGTCTTTTTGTAGAAGTACCCCTCATACTGCTCACTACATGCTTCACCACTTGACCGCGTGTTTGAAATTAAAGATTTAGGCATTATTCTTGATCCTAAATTAAAGTTTGACGCTCATATTTCGTAAATGGTCAATAAGGCCATTAATGTCCTTGGCTTCATCAAGCGGTGGTCGAAAGAGTTTAATGATCCCTACACCACTAAAACGCTTTATACATCCCTAGTTCGTCCCATCCTGGAGTATGGGTCTTGTGTGTGGTCTCCACAATACTCGATTCACCAGGATAGAATTGAATCTGTGCAGAAGAAATTTCTTCTATTTGCCCTTAGAAGTTTTAACTGGGTTCCTGGAGTTGCCTTAGCCCCGTATTCTAGTAGACTCCTTTTAATAAATCTTCCCTCCCTGTTAAACCGTAGAACTAAGCATGGAGTATTATTTATTACTAACCTACTTAATGGTGAAATCGACTCATCAGTTCTATTGAGTCGAATTAAATTAAATGCCCCATTAGATCTTCACGTAACTTTTTACCCCTTAGCCTTCATCGTTGCTTCAGCAACTATTTAACTCATGAACCATTTCGTGTTATATGTTCTGACTATAACAAACTTTATTCTGTTGTCTCCTTAGAAGCCTCGATTCCAGTACTAAAAAGATCGATCCTGTTTGCTTTATCTAATCATAACCACTAACTACTAATCTAACGCTGGTCTAATTGGGTTTTTCTGGGATTTTCCAAATCCTCGCAAAAAATGTTGGACTACTCATTTTTTTTTTAATTTCTCAGAGCTTTAACGTCAACTTTTAATTATATTTTCAGATTTATATATTATTCTACATTTTACTTAATTTAATTATTTTAACTATTTTTAATTTAAATTTAATTTGATTTCTTTTAAATGTCAGCTGCTCTTAGCTGACAATAAATAAATAAATAAATAAAAAAACCCATTTCCTGTAGTAGCTTTTTTAAGTAGACAGCTTCTCTTGCTGCAACTGACAGTGCCACATACTCCGCTTCTGTGCTGCTTAATGCTACCAGATTCTGTTTCTTCGATTCCCATGATATAGGGCCACCTGCAGCTAAGACATATCCGCTGTATGACTTCCGATCCGATGTATCGTTCGCCCAGTCTGCATCGACGTATCCATGTATCAATCTACCAGTTTGCTGATAATGGAGTTTCATTTCTGCTGTTCCTCTCAGATATCGTAAGATTCGCTTTGCCGCAACCTTATGTTCCTTGTGTGGATTGGCATTACTTTGCGCCAACTTCGCCACCGAATGTAAGATATCTGGCCTGGTAGTTATAGCCAGATACATCAAAGACCCGATTAATGACTGATAACCATTTTCATTAATGGTCTCGCAGGTGATATTATCACACTTGACCTGATGCCCGGCCTCCAAAGGTGTTGCTACAGGCTTGCACATCGTCATGCCCCATGTATATAGAATCTGTTCTATATACTGCTTATGCCCGAGGCTTATGCTGCCAGTCTCGCCCTCACGCTCTATTTCCATGCCTAGAAAGTATTTGAGCTGGCCCCCATCTACAACAGCAAACTCATTAGCTATAGATGCCTTGGTATCAAGCATTTCATCCTTCGACGCACTTGCAAATAAAAGATCGTCAACATAAACAGCAATTATGTTCATATTACCTTTTCTGTTGCGTACATAAACGCATGGCTCGCTGATACATGGAAGAAAGTCTAGTCTTCCTTAAACCATGTCGAGTTTTGCGTTCCACTCTCTGCCGCTTTGCTTGAGCCCGTACAGAGATTTCTTCAGCCTCACTACCTTTTCTGGACGCTCGTTACTTACGTAACCTTCAGGCTGCTTCATATATACCTCCTCTGACAGCTCGCTGTTGAGGTAGGCCGACGACACGTCCATCTGATGCAGAAACATTTTATGTTCCACCGCCAGTGCTATTATCATCCTCACTGATGAGTATCTCACAACCGGCGAAAAGGTTTCAAACTAATCTATGCCGAATTGCTGAGCGCATCCCTTGGCAACTAGCCTTGCCTTGAAGCGGTCCACATATCCATCCTGGTCTAGTTTTGTGCCAAACACCCACTTGCAACCAATAGCTTTTTTGCCCTTTGGCAAGTTGACAAGCTCCCACGTTTCATCAGCGTGCAGTGCATCCAACTCCTTCTGGATGGCGGCTGACAAATCAGAACTCCTGTCTGATTTAATAGCTTCCCGAAAGTTTGCAGGAATCGACACATCTTCCGCCTTTAACATATTCACAATGTTATATTCCTTGCAAGGTCGTCCTGGATTTCCTGTCCTTATTTTCTTTGGCCGCTCTGGGCCACGCGTTCCCGCTACTGCTGACGGATTTGCTTCGTTGCTTTCAGCACTCTCATAGTCTTCATTGCTCTCAGAATCCTCAGATCCTACTTCGGGGGCTATCTGTAAATGCTCAATATTTTCTTCAATACTATTTGCAATATTATTCCGTGGCAAGCTCTCGACTATTAAGGAAACCGTATCCTTTTCGTTTCTTGCTGTAGCTTCAAAATCATCTTCTAAAAGATAACGTCCCTGCATTCTACGACTTTATGTGTTTCTGGACATAACAGCCTGTATGCCTTGGCGGTCAACAAATAGCCGATCATTGTATATTCGATGCACTTTGCATCGAACTTCCTCTTGTGCGTCTTCTTAAGGGCTACAGCTTTTGAACCAAAGATCCTTAGATGTGAAACTACTGGTTTCGTTCCAGTCCACATTTCAAACGGCGTTTTATTTTTTAAGGCTCTCGTAACTGACCTGTTTCTTATATATGCAGCAGTTTGTACAGCTTCGCCCTACAGGTTCTCATGCAGCCACGAGTGTACCAGCATTCTTCTGGCCATCTCCACTAGCGTCCTGTTGGCCCGCTCAGCAACCCCATTTTGCTGCGGGGTATATGGGACTGTCAGCTGCCGTTGAATACCTTTCTCAGTTAGGTATTTTTTGAATTCTGCACTTATGTATTCGCGCCCGTTGTCGCTGCGCACAGCCTTTAGCTTTTTACCGGATTGCCTCTCCGCGAATACCACAAAGTCTTTAAACGCGCTTATTATTTGATCGCCGCTCTTTAGAATATACATAAATGTATAAAGCGAAAAATCATCAATGAAGGTTGCAAAATATCTTGCACCGCCGGCCGATGCTATATTCATTGGACTGCAAATATCTGTGTGCACTAAACCTAACGTTATGCGAGCACGGTTCTCTGCCGCCGCAAACGGTTTTACACATATTTTGCACTTTGCGCACGTTGCGCATACCTCGTCTTGAACATATTTGCCGAACGGTTTAAGCCCACGCACAATATTGTCACTAGCCATTTTCTTTAGGCTTGCCATATTTAAGTGACCAAAACGACAATGCCACTTCCACAGCTCACTGCTGTTTGACTTTGCATACATGCATTTTTAATTTTTTATGTTAACGATAAACAAATTATTGTTCTTTATGGCATGTAATTTTTTCACGTTGTTTTTGTTCTTTATAACTGCACTGTCCTTGTCAAAATACACTTTCATACCTTTCTCAACGGCTTTTGACACAGATATAAAGTTCACTTGCAATTCACCGACATACAATACGTTTAATAGCTCGATTGTAGAGTCTCCCGTTTTTAAACGCACGCTTCCAATGCCGCTTGCATACACACAATTGTCCCCCGCGAGGGATATTTTCTCTTTATGCTCTCTTATAAAGGCAAACATTGACTTGTCACAACAGATGTGAGCGGTCGCGCCACTGTCCAAACACCACGATGACTTTGAAAGTTGGTCTGTTTTATGCACATTCGCAAGCATAGAAAACTGACTCTCATTCCTCTTTTTGCACTGAGCAATTAAATGATCTTCACTGCCGCATTTATAACACTTCTTCTTTTTCGTAGACACCGTTGTTTCTTGCGCATTCTTTTTGCCTTTATATCCCGTACGCGATACATACACTTGCTGTACATCGCTGCTTGATTCCGCTTTGCTCACAATTTGCCTCTCTCCCTCTTCAATTATCTTGATTTTCAGATTCGCCAGAGATGGCAATACTTCTCGTGTTTCGATCGCTACTACAAAATTCTCGAATGTTCTGCTCAGTCCCGACAATAGCACAATTGTTAAAATGTCTTCTTGAATTTCCATTTCAATTTCTTTTAACTGTATATATTCTTGCACACGAGTGGCGTCACTAAGACTCAAACGCACCAACTTTCTGAACAATTGAATTTTTCTTTCAGGTCCACGCGGTTGATACACACTTGCAAGCTTCTCCCAAGCCTCTTTTGAAGCCGAACAATTCTTTAATTGATTTATGGCGGCTTTACACCCAGCAATATACTTGCTAATGCCTTTTCGTCACGCGTATCAAAATCTGCTTACAGTTCTGCAGAGGCAATTTCACTTTTTATAAGTCTACCACACACAATCGGCCAATTTTCACTGTGAATCAATATGCTCTTCATTTGCACTGACCACGCCGCGTAATTTTCGCCGTCTAACTTGTCGATCGTGTATAACCCTTGCGCACTCATGTTTCTTTTTTTTTTTATTTAATCACATACAAAAGTTTACTTATTCCGATCGCACTTTTTCCCATAACCTGTTGGAAATCCTCAGTGTTTTGTTATATGGATTGGATAATAAAGAACAAACGGCCGTTTAGTTATTACAAATAGTAGATTTTATTATATGCGCTTCAGCGTCTTACTTCACGCAACATTCTTGAGAGAGTGAGAAGAAGAAGCTTAAATGTGACCAAGTTCATGTATTGATAGTTGCTCTAAATATTAACGTACTTTCAACACTCCTTCTCAACGATTACATACTTTGAACTTAATTACTAATAACAATTCATTTCTTGAATGCATTTGACGTGCTTAATCCTTTGCAAATTCTTGGTTAAGACGTCAGACACCATATTATCAGTGCTTACATATTTTACATCGATTTCCCCTTTATCATATAATTCACGAACATGATGTTATTTGATATCGATATGCAAAGTTGGATTTTTAGCTAAACATTGAGCGCTTTGATTATCGCCGAACAATAATACCGAATCTATTTTACCAAAACCCATTTCCTGTAGTAGCTTTTTTAAGTAGATAGCTTCTCTTGCTGCAACTGACAGTGCCACATACTTCGCTTCTGTGCTGCTTAATGCTACCAGATTCTGTTTCTTCGATTCCCATGATATAGGGCCACCTGCAGCTAAGACATATCCGCTGTATGACTTCCGATCCGATGTATCGTTCGCCCAGTCTGCATCGACGTATCCATGTATCAATCTACCAGTTTGCTGATAATAAAGTTTCATTTCTGCTGTTCCTCTCAGATATCGTAAGATTCGCTTTGCCGCAACCTTATGTTCCTTGTGTGGATTGGCATTACTTTGCGCCAACTTCGCCACCGAATGTAAGATATCTGGCCTGGTAGTTATAGCCAGATACATCAAAGACCCGATTAATGACTGATAACCATTTTCATTAATGGTCTCGCAGGTGATATTATCACACTTGACCTGATGCCCGGCCTCCAAAGGTGTTGCTACAGGCTTGCACATCGTCATGCCCCATGTATATAGCATCTGTTCTATATACTGCTTATGCCCGAGGCTTATGCTGCCAGTCTCGCCCTCACGCTCTATTTCCATGCCTAGAAAGTATTTGAGCTGGCCCCCATCTACAACAGCAAACTCATTAGCTATAGATGCCTTGGTATCAAGCATTTCATCCTTCGACGCACTTGCAAATAAAAGATCGTCTACATAAACAGCAATTATGTTCATATTACGTTTCCTGTTGCGTACATAAACGCATGGCTCGCTGATACATGGAAGAAAGTCTAGTCTTCTTAAAACCATGTCGAGTTTTGCGTTCCACTCTCTGCCGCTTTGCTTGAGCCCGTACAGAGATTTCTTCAGCCTCACTACCTTTTCTGGACGCTCGTTACTTACGTAACCTTCAGGCTGCTTCATATATACCTCCTCTGACAGCTCGCTGTTGAGGTAGGCCGACGACACGTCCATCTGATGCAGAAACATTTTATGTTCCACCGCCAGTGCTATTAACATCCTCACTGATGACTTATCTATGCCGCATTGCTGAGCGCATCCCTTGGCAACTAGCCTTGCCTTGAAGCGGTCCACATATCCATCCTGGTCTAGTTTTGTGCCAAACACCCACTTGCAACCAATAGCTTTTTAGCCCTTTGTCAAGTTGTAAAGGAGTAATTTAGCCAGGGTATAAACTCAGTCTGGACAGGTACACCACACAAGAATATTTATATATTTTGGTGGGACTATAACGCGCGCGGTTTTACAAGTTGGAAGGGGAAACGCTTGCGTCGACACCAACGCAACAGCAGGCACACTCAGCAGCCAGAGTATAAGGCGACTCAGCTTGACTCGCGTATGCGCGTGTACGAAAACCAAAGAAAATAAATAGAACGCAAGAAAATACACAGCAATCAAAATCCACTGGGTCGCGGACTTACCGGCGACCTATTTATTCAACTGTTACCAAATATTATCTGTACAAGAAAACCTAAACCTGACTACTTGTACATGTATGCTTATATATATGAACTTCCGCGAATTATCCCCCCTTACCTCATCTTTACTAACTTCTATGCCTTTGCTACTAACACACTATCTTACTATTCTACCCTTCGCGTTAATAATTTTCTAAGCGCGTACACGTCCGCTCACTTTCGTACATAAATCGCAACTCCTCTTTCTGTCCTTATAACCTAACCTTTCTTTTCTCCCTCTCGCGTACGCGTCTGCTCACTTGCGGAGGTCAATCATAACTCCCTCGCCCACGCTTGCAGATTTTGTCACTCCCCACACATGCTCGTGACCGTGGTGGATTTGATGATCGCAGCTGGCGCGCTGCATCTTGCGACTCTGTGTTTTGGGGCGGTTATATTTAAATTCTTAGGCGTTAGGAGTCAATCAAAAATAAGTACATCTGATAAATCTAAATACTTTACGCTCCTTGCGTTTATTAAATATAAATACTGCGCACTCCTTGCGTCTAACAAAACTATACCTACAACTCGAACAACCCCTGCGCTTCTTGCGACTTAACAACTATCAATATAATACAGGTAACTCAAACAACCGATGCGCTTCTTGCGACTTAAAAACTATAAATATAATAAATATAACTATTTGTGAAGGGGCCGACGCGGCCTACTTCACATCCCCCCCTTTCTTGGGTAGCGTGACAGTTACGTGTCCGCACGCGTTCCATGTCACGCCGTGTAGCTCCCCGTTCACCTCCACCTTGAACCTGGAACGGTGGGCTCTCGACGTACAATTTTCCAACGCCTCTGATATGGCCGCGACCGCAGCGTCGGTCAGCTCGTCCTCGTCCGGAAGACAGCCCAATTAGTGGGGCGTATCGCCCACATTTTCGGCGGTAATACCTGCCCCTGGATTGGCGGCTCTGTCACCCTCACCGCCGCTGCTGATCACATAAGGGAATTGGTCGCTCATCTTGGGTATTCGGTGGGATTTATAAACACAATCGGTTAGTCTTAATTGATGAACGGGCCTTCTGAATTCAAATTGGGTTAAAGTTAATAAAAAATAATAAAGAGATTAATTAAAACTGTGACGAGTCTGCTCTTTGTCAGACGCTCGGTCGGGTTGGTCATCTTCTCCGTGGTACTCTCCCTCGTCATAGAATGGCTTCAGTTGCGCAATGCTGGCGAGTTTGCTCTTTCTTTGTCCTTCTTTTACCAATCGCACTATA
Source organism: Scaptomyza flava (assembly GCA_030179655.1). NCBI lineage: Eukaryota > Metazoa > Arthropoda > Insecta > Diptera > Drosophilidae > Scaptomyza > Scaptomyza flava. Next base: position 25,748,270 of record JARNME010000314.1, read on the forward strand.
TTCGGTGATACGAACTTTTCCACGAGGAACGGGCCATCGAACTTGGGATTTGAGAGTTGGTGTGCTCTTAGTAGCACCAACGTATTGAGTCCTGGTCGCCATTCTCTTCTGATGAGGTTATAGTTCCTTCCTTTGTCCTTCATGATGATCCGGTGCTCGGCTACGTGAGACACCCCTTGCAGCTCGTCAAAGAGAACCAATTCCGCTTTCAGTATTTCCTTTATCTCTAGTTCCAAATCCTCTGGCCACTCGTTATCCTTGGTTTCGACATTTTCCCCCGGTGTTATTGCGGGGCCGGGTAGGACGCACCCTCCTACCTCGCCGAACCGTTGTACTAGTGCCGTTGTCGCGTCCACGCTGTCTCCTCGAACCGTTCCCACGGCGATGCTGGGCTGAGGTGCCCCAGGGGCATCCTTCTCCTGCCTTGATCCGTCGTCCTCCTCCGATTTGCTCACAACTGGCTCACGTTCCATTAGGACCTGATCCTCCTCTATATCTGGTACTTCCACAGCTTCCAAAATTAACCTAGCCTTGCCACATTCGATGGTCGTCCCCACCCGGCACAAAAAGTCTATCCCTAGTATAATGTTGTCTAGCATCGAGGGCATCACGAGCATACTCACCGTGACCTCTGTCCCCGCCAGACCAACTTTTACCCTCAATAGCTTCTTTTCCTCCAAGGTGGACCCATCGGCTAAGCGAATTTTCGCGCGGGCGTCCAGCATCTCGCCCCCGCTGGTCACCTTGCGGGAAAACTCCTCACTAACAAAACTCCTAGTCGCCCCTGTATCTACTGTCGCAGTCGCTACTTGGTCCCCGACTCTTACAGTAGCGACTATCTGCCCGTCTTCCACTCTTAAAGGGTACTCTAGGCTCGGGACTGGTTCACGTCGGCCCCCATCGGGTCCCGTCCCAGATGGTGCCGCGTATCGTTTCCCGCCCTTGACTGCTGACAATACTGGCTGGTATTGACCCCCTTGGCCCCACACTGCCGACAAAACTGTACCCGTGGATTGGGGCACTCCTTGGCAAAATGACCCTCTTGCGAACAGTTGTAGCATAACCTTTTCCCACCTAGAGCCCTCGGCTGTTCTTGGCTGATCATCCCGTTTGAAATTACTCCCGTATACCCAAGCGGTGGCGTATTCCCCACATTACCGCTTGACCCTGGCTGTGGTTGCGTCCGGAAAGGATTGAAATGTTTGGCGGGGGCTACCTCACCGGCTAACCCATCCGAATACCTACTAATCCTGGTCCTACTCCGTGCTGCACGCTCGCGGCTTTGTTGACTCACGTTCTCGTACTCGGCTGCCATTTGAGTTAGCTGCGCCAGAGAGGAGAAGTCCCCTCTACGAATGTACAAACGGTACTCCGGTGCCAAATTCTCGTATACCCTATGCAATTCTTGTTCTGCCCTGTACCCTGCGTGGTACATCATACCCCGCAGCTCGAGCAGGTAGTCCTTGAACGGCTCGTTATCATGTTGCCGTCGTGCCCGGATCCCGTCTTCTAACCTGTCGAAATACTGGGGCGGTAGAAAAAACTCCAAGAACTCGGCTTTAAATGTCGCCCAAGTCGCGTCCCTTAGCCTACTTATTGATAGCCACCGCGCGGCCTTACCCGTTAGAGCCTCGCTCATTGCCCTCGGCAGCCGGTCTAAGCCTATGTCGTATGACAACGCCCTGTCCTCAATTGCCTCCAGGAAAACTAATGGGTCGGTGCACCCATTGAACAGGATACCCCACTTCCGGACTAGTTCGGGGACGACCATCCCGTTCCTAGGGGTACTATAGCTATCACTAGAATTAAGATGGGGGTTCACCTGTCTCACCGGGGTATCTTCCCCGGATGCCAGAGGTGACCCTACTCGTATATCGGGGATACATGCTGTATTCTGTGGGGAAATTCATTATAAATCGTACTGTTGGAGGGCGGACGCAAATGTTCCGTGCCGCCGGTCTGTATTGATGGGACTGCCGCATCTGATTCAGACTTCTGCCTAGGTCGTATTCCTCCAAAAGAAGCGGAAGTCCGGGTAGGCGACACTGGGATCTTTGCGAACCGCAACTCCCATTCCGCTAACCGGGCCCGTATATCGGTGGTATGACCACCTTGTCTTATAAAAGTACATACCAGCTTCCGGTAGTCAGTTACCGTGGCACACTTTTCCAATCCGAGCTCCCGGACGATATCCTCTAGATCCTCCTTATGGCAGTGGTAGACCCATTGCACGCCCACACCGGGGTTGCTGCTTTCTACGACCTCCACTCGGGCGGGCTCGATAGTCTTGGGTTTCTCCATTTAACCGAAAAAAAAAAGACGAACGCAAAAAAAAATTCCGTCTCGAACCGTATATGTCCCGATTCGCAAAAATTTTTACCCTTAATCTGGCACGGTTTATCGCGGTAACCATTTTGTTACGAAACTAAAAAAAAAATTTTCCCGAATATTTTTTCCCGGTGTAAAAAAATTTTTAACCTGTCACTGTCTGTCGCAGTTATTTCTTTTGTTACAAAAAATTTTGTCCACGGTATTACGAATTTTATATATATTTTTTTTTGCAGTGTAATAAAATTTTTCCTGTTAACTGTTCACTGTTTATCGCGGTTATTCTATTTTATTACGAAATTAATTTTATATATAATTTTTATTTTGCGGTGTAATAAAATTTTTCTGTTAACTGGTCACTGTTTATTGCGGTTATTTTATTTTATTGCGAAAAATAAAAAGAATCCTCTTTTTTTTTTTTGTTCCACGGTATCACAATTTTTTTTTCCCGGTGTATATAAAAAAATCTGCTAGCAAGTCACTGTTTATCACGGTTACTCTATATTTTGTTTTTTTATTTCATTTTATTTTTTTTCCCAAAAAAAAATCATTTAATTTTTTTTTTCTTTAATTTCCACCAGAACCGATGGGACAACTCCGCACTCAACACCATAGTCAATTTGAAAAATTTTTTTTTTTTTGATTTTCGCGGTCGAAGCCCACTGTGCGAAGCGACCGCGACTTTGCAGCTGCATGTACCAGCTGCTGTCACGCCGTTCGTTGACCGCTCACGCACTTTGCCGACACTTTCGTTGCGCCGCAGGTGTTCACTTATGCACAGCCTCGAACGCGAACCGCTAGTTTGATCGGTGAGTCTTTTTCCACCGTCAATTTTCGTTGCGCCGCAATTGTTGCTAAGGCAATGCTTCTCGAACGCGAACAGTTATTCTTATCTGCACTTGCCTTACGCCGTCACTTTCGTTGTGCCGCAACGACTGCACAAAAACCACGCTCGAAAACCGTCCACTTGTAAGGCAGGGTATCGTCGGGTATACCCGCACTTCACTTTACGCACTTTTCCTTCCACACTTGTTGGTGATATTTCGGGGGGCTTTAATTCCAGATTATACCACACCTTTGCACTTTAGAGTCCCTGCTCGGGCGCCACTTGTAAAGGAGTAATTTAGCCAGGGTATAAACTCAGTCTGGCCAGGTACACCACACAAGAATATTTATATATTTTGGTGGGACTATAACGCGCGCGGTTTTACAAGTTGGAAGGGGAAACGCTTGCGTCGACACCAACGCAACAGCAGGCACACTCAGCAGCCAGAGTATAAGGCGACTCAGCTTGACTCGCGTATGCGCGTGTACGAAAACCAAAGAAAATAAATAGAACGCAAGAAAATACACAGCAATCAAAATCCACTGGGTCGCGGACTTACCGGCGACCTATTTATTCAACTGTTACCAAATATTATCTGTACAAGAAAACCTAAACCTGACTACTTGTACATATATGCTTATATATATGAACTTCCGCGAATTATCCCCCCTTACCTCATCTTTACTAACTTCTATGCCTTTGCTACTAACACACTATCTTACTATTCTACCCTTCGCGTTAATAATTTTCTAAGCGCGTACACGTCCGCTCACTTTCGTACATAAATCGCAACTCCTCTTTCTGTCCTTATAACCTAACCTTTCTTTTCTCCCTCTCGCGTACGCGTCTGCTCACTTGCGGAGGTCAATCATAATTCCCTCGCCCACGCTTGCAGATTTTGTCACTCCCCACACATGCTCGTGACCGTGGTGGATTTGATGATCGCAGCTGGCGCGCTGCATCTTGCGACTCTGTGTTTTGGGGCGGTTATATTTAAATTCTTAGGCGTTAGGAGTCAATCAAAAATAAGTACATCCGATAAATCTAAATACTTTACGCTCCTTGCGTTTATTAAATATAAATACTGCGCACTCCTTGCGTCTAACAAAACTATACCTACAACTCGAACAACCCCTGCGCTTCTTGCGACTTAGCAACTATCAATATAATACAGGTAACTCAAACAACCGATGCGCTTCTTGCGACTTAAAAACTATAAATATAATAAATATAACTATTTGTGAAGGGGCCGACGCGGCCTACTTCACAAAGTTAACAAGCTCCCACGTTTCATTAGCGTGCAGTGCATCCAACTCCTTCTGGATGGTGGCTGACAAATCAGAACTCCTGTCTGATTTAATAGCTTCCCGAAAGTTTGCAAGAATCGACACATCTTCCGCCTTTAACATATTCACAATGTTATATTCCTTGCAAGGTCGTCCTGGATTTCCTGTCCTTATTTGCTTTGGCCGCTCTGGGCCACGCGTTCCCGCTACTGCTGACGGATTTGCTTCGTTGCTTTCAGCACTCTCATAGTCTTCATTGCTCTCAGAATCCTCAGATCCTACTTCGGGGGCTATCTGTAAATGCTCAATATTTTCTTCAATATTATTTGCAATATTATTTCGTGGCAAGCTCTCGACTATTAAGGAAACCGTATCCTTTTCGTTTCTTGCTGTAGCTTTAAAATCATCTTCTAAAAAGATAACGTCCCTGCATTCTACGACTTTATGTGTTTCTGGACATAACAGCCTGTATGCCTTGGCGGTCAACGAATAGCCGATCATTGTATATTCGATGCACTTTGCATCGAACTTCCTCTTGTGCGTCTTCTTTAGGGCTACAGCTTTTGAACCAAAGATATTTAGATGTGAAACTACTGGTTTCGTTCCAGTCCACATTTCAAACGGCGTTATATTTTTTAAGGCTCTCGTAACTGACCTGTTTCTTATATATGCAGCAGTTTGTACAGCTTCGCCCTACAGGTTCTCATGCAGCCCCGAGTGTACCAGCATGCTTCTGGCCATCTCCACTAGCGTCCTTTTGGCCCGCTCAGCAACCCCATTTTGCTGCGGGGTATATGGGACTGTCAGCTGCCGTTGAATACCTTTCTCAGTTAGGTATTTTTTGAATTCTGCACTTATGTATTCCCGCCCGTTGTCGCTGCGCACAGCCTTTAGCTTTTTACCGGATTGCCTCTCCGCGAATACCACAAAGTCTTTAAACGCGCCTATTATTTGATCGCAGCTCTTTAGAATATACATAAATGTATAAAGCGAAAAATCATCAATGAAGGTTGCAAAATATCTTGCAGCGCCGGCCGATGCTATATTCATTGGACCGCAAATATCTGTGTGCACTAAACCTAACGTTATGCGAGCACGGTTCTCTGCCGCCGCAAACGGTTTTACACATATTTTGCTCTTTGCGCACGTTGCGCATACCTCGTCTTGAACATATTTGCCAAACGGTTAAGCCCACGCACAGTATTTTCACTAGCCATTTTCTTTAGGCTTGCCATATTTAAGTGACCAAAACGACAATGCCACTTCCACAGCTCACTGCTGTGTGACTTTGCATACATGCATTTTTTATGTTAACGATAAACAAATTATTGTTCTTTATGGCATGTAATTTTTTCACGTTGTTTTTGTTCTTTATAACTGCACTGTCCTTGTCAAAATACACTTTCATACCTTTCTCAACGGCTTTTGACACAGATATAAAGTTCACTTGCAATTCACCGACATACAATACGTTTAATAGCTCGATTGTAGAGTCTCCCGTTTTTAAACGCACGCTTCCAATGCCGCTTGCATACACACAATTGTCCCCCGCGAGGGATATTTTCTCTTTATGCTCTCTTATAAAGGCAAACATTGACTTGTCACAACAGATGTGAGCGGTCGCGCCACTGTCCAAACACCACGATGACTTTGAAAGTTGGTCTGTTTTATGCACATTCGCAAGCATAGAAAACTGACTCTCATTCCTCTTTTTGCACTGAGCAATTAAATGATCTTCACTGCCGCATTTATAACACTTCTTCTTTTTCGTAGACACCGTTGTTTCTTGCGCATTCTTTTTGCCTTTATATCCCGTACGCGATACATACACTTGCTGTACATCGCTGCTTGATTCCGCTTTGCTCACAATTTGCCTCTCTCCCTCTTCAATTATCTTGATTTTCAGATTCGCCAGAGATGGCAATACTTCTCGTGTTTCGATCGCTACTACAAAATTCTCGAATATTCTGCTCAGTCCCGACAATAGCACAATTGTTAAAATGTCTTCTTGAATTTCCATTTCAATTTCTTTTAACTTGTCCACTATGTCCGCGAACTCACTTATGTATATATTCTTGCACACGAGTGGCGTCACTAAGACTCAAACGCACCAACTTTCTGAACAATTGAATTTTTCTTTCAGGTCCACGCGGTTGATACACACTTGCTAGCTTCTCCCAAGCCTCTTTTGAAGTCGAACAGTTCTTTATTTAATTGATTTGTGGCGCCTTTACACCCAGCAATATACTTGCTAATGCCATTTCGTCACGCGTATCAAAATCTGCTTACAGTTCTGCAGAGGCAATTTCACTTTTTATAAGTCTACCACACACAATCGGCCAATTGTCACTGTGAATCAATATGCTCTTCATTTGCACTGACCACGCCGCGTAATTTTCGCCGTCTAACTTGTCGATCGTGTATAACCCTTGCGCACTAATGCTTCCTTTTTTTTTATTTAATCACATACAAAAGTTTACTTATTCCGATCGCACTTTTTCCCATAACCTGTTGGAAATCCTCAGTGTTTTGTTATATGGATTGGATAATAAAGAACAAACGGCCGTTTAGTTATTACAAATAGTAGATTTTATTATATGCGCTTCAGCGTCTTACTTCACGCAACATTCTTGAGAGAGTGAGAAGAAGAAGAATCTTAAGTGTGACCAAGTTCATGTATTGATAGTTGCTCTAAATATTAACGTACTTTCAACAAAAATAAACAATTTCGTTTGGCCGACTCATGAACAGTAAATTGTTGACCTGGATTCCCACAAAAACTAAGTGAAGCTCTTATGTTTTCATGTGCATCCCATTCCGAACTTTCTATTTGATCATTTTCTTTAGATGCACTTTCACTAGATACATTCTTCGCTTTCCATGTTGTACAACTTCGTCGTTACCGTTTCGCTCATCTTGGGGTACAATTTAGTTATATTTCTTTGCCTTTTATTGTAACTGCTCGTTGTTTCAGCAAACAAGCTATACTAATGGTTTTTTAAGCGCATCCAACTTGTTTATACTGTATGCTATCATAAAATGATGCAATCCTTTCTGCCGTTTGTAAAACCTCTCAAACCCATGCATTGGTAAAAAAAAACAGGTAATAAGGATTTTTATGATGCAATGCGTCTAAAGAATTTGCAAAAATTCGATACGCTTATTTTGTTGGTTATTTGTGTACAGGAATTTTGCATATTCATAGCCCAAGTTAGGTTTCGCTAATTTGTAACCACAACAATTAACTTTTATTGCTTTCTTGTTATTTAGGTTTTTCACAAAAAAGAAAACTAAACTAAAGTAAAAACCCATAACGAAATATTCCATTTCGTATACCACAATAAAGAAGAAGCTAGCATTATTTTGTAAATTTTATTAATCCATTTCGTTAAAACTAAACGAATTTTCATGACTAAATGACACCTGCATTGTGACTTATTAAAAAATGTTAGTCCTTATATCTCCTCGGAATTCTTTACTTTTTCAGGACAATTATCTTGTATGACGCAACACGAAAAGGTTTTGCTTAGACAAGTTAACTCGTCTTACGCAGTTAACAGGTTAGATAATTAGAAGCGAAAAATCATTGTTTAAAAAGGCATCTAAGTCTAAATGTTTGAAAAGGTTGTTAGTTATATTATGTTGATATAGCCAATTAAAACAAAACATAAAGCAAAAAAACTTGAAATAACAAATTTCATATTTTCATAGAAACCAAAGATTTTGCATTGTTAATTTCCTAATTTAAAAAAAAATATACAACATTTTTTAAAGAGATCTGGACAGGAACTGGGCTCAAAACTAGACCACGAGAGAAATTGTAAAAAAACGAAAACTGTGCAGTAGTGCAGTGGCAATAAAAATGCTTTGGGGACCGAACTGTGCGAAAAACTGCGACAGGGCAATGACAAAAATCACAAGTGGAAACGTTGCAGTCGGACGCAACCGAATGCGGTATACTCGTTAGCAGTATTAAAACCGGTAAAAAGAGGCCTGTTTGCAAAGGGGTACGGATGTGCAGACGGGGATGCCACCATCTTCCTCCCAAATTAGGTGACTCTAGCTCGAAGTTTGTAAAAGGGGGGCTGGGCCGGAATGGGTGGGCGTGGCTCCAAAACTTTGATGCAGATTTTTGGGGGGGTCGTTGCCAGCTATCTTCCTGGTGGGGGGGGGGGGGGTCATCAACACCTATCTTGTCACCAAATTTGGTGGCTATAGCTCAAAAACTGTGGGAGGTATAGGCTTTTTTGATTTTAAAATGCGGTGTGGGGGGGGGGGAGCTGGGGTGGAATCAATGGGCGTGGCTCTTAAATTTTTGATGCAGTTTTTTGGAGGTTGTTAGTAGCTATCTTCTTACCAAATTTGGTAGTTCTAGCTGTAAGGATCTGCGAAATATGTGGATTTATCGGTTTTGAGTTATCGAATTTATTTTATTTGCCAGCCCCCAGTTATCGTAGAACTCCAATCTGGACACTTTAATTTAATTTGCCATAGATAAAGAGAAGTGGAAAGTTTCAAGTCTCTAGGTTGAAGGGTGTGGAAAAAACTTGCAACCATACGGATGGACAGACGGTAACGAGTATAAAAATGAAGTAAGGAAGGTCTGTCGTGACGGTTCGGCTAAGAGATGCCTCTACCGATTTCTATAAAAATTTCACAGCTTTTCATTATTTTGTCTATAGTTTTTAAAACGCTTTCCTCAATTTCTAAGTTAAAGATTTTATTGTTATCGATAGCATGTGTATATCTTCAATGGAAAGAGTTAAATAATTTGAAACAAGCTTGATCTGCTTATGGCTTAGTAGAGCTAATATTCAAAATCTCGAGTCTATAGCATTTATAGTTTTGAGATTGGCGCGTGCGTACATTTGCAGAAAACCATTTAACCCTGTTCCCATTACATGGGTTCAAGGTATAACAAGTAAGAAGGCTCTAGTCGGGAGAGCCCGACTAGAAGATACCCTGAACCCAGTTGCAATAAATATATTTAATTTATATAAGACTTTGGTATACTGACTTAGCTTCCATCGATTAAGTTCAATATCTCCGGTGTTTCTCAACCGATTTGGACGAAATTTTCAGAAAAGTTCTATCATTATCCATTACTTCAACCCTCATTTTTAGATTTTCCAAATTCGATATTTTATTGTTATCGATATTATGTGTATATCGGAAACCAGAATAGTTATCGATAATTTGAAGAAAACTTGTTCTGCTCATGGTATAGGAGAACTTAAATACAAATTCAGAAGTCTCTTGTAGTCTCTGAGATCCACGCGTTCATACAGACGGACAGACGGTCAGACGGACAGACGGACCATTTACCCATTTTATGGGTTAAGGGTATAAAAATATTGAAAAAGCAATGACATAAACGAGTTGTCATCCAATCAAGTCGAATTCTGTATGCCCTTGCAAAATGCATGTACATGACTAAAAAGATCAGTTGTATGTGCTCTGCATAATATTTCACTCGGTTGCACAGATTCTGCTACATATTTTTATACCCTTAACCCATAAAATGGGTAAATAAGGGTATAATGGTTTTGTGCAAAAGTATGTAACAGGCAGAAGGAAGCATCTCCGACCCTATAAAGTATATATATTCTTGATCAGCATCAACAGCCGAGACGATATAGCCATGTCCGTCTGTCCGTCTGTCTGTCCGTCTGTCTGTCTGTCCGTCTGTATGAACGCGTGGATCTCAGAGACTACAAGAGCTAGAGACTTCAGATTTTCTATATAAGTTTTCCTATACCATGAGCAGAACAAGTTTGCTTCAAATTATCGATAACTATTCTGGTTTCCGATATACACATAACATCGATAACAAAAAATATCGAATTTGGAAAATCTAAAAATGAGGGTTGAAGTAATGGGTAATGATAGAACTTTTCTGAAAATTTCGTCCAAATCGGTTAAGAAACACCGGAGATATCGAATTTAATCGATTGGAGTTAAGTATGTAAGTATACCTAAGTCAATTATAAATTTAATTTATGTATTGCAACTGGGTTCAGGGTATCTTCTAGTCGGGCTCTCCCGACTAGGGCCTTCTTACTTGTTTAGGGTATGCTTTTATGTACATATGCATATTTAAAGGTGACTTCACTAAGAGACTAGCGTATGGTTACAGTGGCTAATTTACAGGGTACGCTTGTTTGCTTCGGTTAAACAAAATACCTATACAAACAAAATATATACTACATAAACAAAACATCTACAGAATTTTTGAAATTTTTGCAGTTTTGAGTGAACCAAACTTCAGCGTTCAAGAGATGGATTCATTATATAGAAAAATTTAATAAATTGAAGTTTGTTCAATGGAAGTTTTACTGTATAAACTTTACTCATGGTTCGTAAGTTTAACGAGATTATTTTTCACTTCTTATCAAAATGACTTTACATGACTACAAGGAAATACAGTAAAACCTGAATAGTGTGAACAAAATATTTTGTTCACGTGGATAGTGTGATAGTTGTATCCAGGTTACAAAATATTTGTTCACAGATACAAAGTTTTTTTTTTTATAAATTTATATGGAAATGGACTTTATTTTTATATTTTTAAAGTGAATTTCAATAAAATCTGAAAATTTAATGATTTATTGATGTATGTAGTATCAACAAGAATGTAAAAAAATCTGTAATCTTGTTGATACAGACGGACAGACACCATGACGGACAGTGCACAAACCCAATATGCTTTTTACCTTCGGTAACGAGCATATAATTTGTAAAAACTAAATATTTAAGAAACAAAGCGTGGAACACAATGAAATCCACATGCTACGATACATGTGTAAATAGAATAAGCTATAACATCGATGTACTACACAATCACCTTAACAGTATACTAGAAAGTATACTATTAACAAAACTAAGTATAATTTCAAGTTAATCCTTTCATCCGAAGAAATTGCTAAAATCGAACAAATCTTGTTAAATCAAACTATATCAATCAAAACAAACGAGCATCTGTACTGGAGATGGGCGTCGGGATCGGGATTTTCGGGAATCCCGCGGGTCCCGAAAAAATTATCGGGATCGGGCGAGATGGGAAGGATTTTAAAAAAATCCGGGAAAGTCGGGATAAGTGGTCGTTCCCGAAATTCCCACGGGTCCCGGTGAACCTGTCGGGTCCCAAAAATCAGTCGGGACCCAAACAAAACGTACTCGATAAATGTTCTGTATTTATCGAAATTACTCACTGATTGAATTTTTTAGTGACACGATATAACGCAAGTGCAATAAATGGGAGATTTAGATGTATATTCACTATAATTAATAGAAAAATTTCGATATTTTAACATTTTGGCAACAATGCAATTATTTGCCATTGTTGCAGGTGCTCTCCAGGCAAGTGCTCAACGTTCCAACGTCTTCTGCCATCAGCGAAAGGGTTTTTTCTACTTCCAGTAAAATTTTGAAAGAGAGAAGAGTTCGATTAATTGTAAAAAATTTTGGGAGAATATTGTTTTTAAACAAAAGTTTAAATTTAAAGTAAGATTATATTAAAAAAAAAATATATATATATACACACTTATTTGAAAAAAAAAAAAATTCGGGAAAATGTCGGGACCCGTGGGATAGACACAAAATTTTTCTGGACATTCGGGATGGGAAAAGCGAATTTGATTTCGGAATGGGATGGGATAGGAAGCAATTTTTTTCCCGATCCCATCTCTAATCTGTACTATCTGTACTATCTGCTTGAAATGACCATGTCAACTGCCTAAAAGGAATCTTAAACGGAGAAGTAACAACCTGCGACGCAACAGAGGCCGGTGCACAGGAACAAATTTTAGAACTTGTGAGAGGGTTCATATTCGTCATTAACGGCAAAACTACCAAGACATCAGCAAGTTGTCATCAACCATTCGATGTAAACGATTCCGTTCTGATCACATACAGCAACTGTGTGGTCATGATCGGAGCAGATATTTATATGTGTGAAAAACGCTTGAAAAAGCGCTTATAATATGCATAAAAACCTAAAAAGATGCGTTCAAATATGCAAAAACAATTTTGCAAATATATGCTATACAATTGTTTGTTTTCTTATATTACTAAAAATCGATGAAAAATCATAAAAATTTTTAATGTTAATTGTTTACGCCTTATTTCCTTAGATGTCGTCTTCATTGTCAGTTTATCTTATAAAATTTACTTATTGTCAAATGGAAAGGAAGTTTATAAAGTGCATTTTTAAAATATAAATATTTTTATTCTTTTTCTTATCAAAACGCTCATATGCTAATATCTCGCTTATTTAATTTTCCTCTCGAAATTTTTTATGTACATATATGCGGAGAAACATCGTTCAACATGTGCAGAAGTAACGAGGTAGTATGAAAAAAGACTTAGCTCTGTTGGTGAAAGCTTTTTCACGTATAAGTCCTTGGCAACTAAAGCCTCGTTGAAAATATCATTTATTTCTTCAATAGATTTGTATCCCTTATTTCTGCTTAGAATGGCGTTTAACTATGCGGAATTTGTTTGATTTTCTAAAATGATTAAGGAATCACTGATTTCTTCCGAAAAACGAATAGATCTGTTTAATTCCATTCCTCGGGCTTCGAGGCGTACAATTGCATTTGTAAGTGTGAAAAAATGTCGTTTTATGTAAGCCTGGTCTGCAATCATGTTGTTTGCGTAAAACAGTTATTTGGATAATCTTAAAGCGTCAGCATCATCCCCATTTAATGACTCTACTACTGTTTTTACTTCGATAAACTAGTCACAATAATAAATAGCAGCCTTAAACCACGTACACCAACGCGTTATACATGGCTGCGGTGACAGAGGTGCACCTGGAAGAATGCGTTGAAATTCATGGCGCCGCGATGGAGCCTTAAGAAATTTAAAATAAGTTCATTCAATATACATATTTAAAAAAGATTTTACTTGTAAAAACACAGATTTAGTATTTTAGAAAGCTGTTAACAATAGGAAACAGTGTAGCCCAAGCGATAAGCAAGTGAAATGCATCATCTAAGTGTACAAAACTTGAAGAGCACTTATAGCAGCCAGCATAGATGAAGCCGCATCTGTTACAACTAGTAAGACCCTGTTAAACTGAATACCTGGCAGTAGAAATTTGACTTCTTGCATTTTAATCTAGAGTTTAACTCACCATTTGGCCAAAGTAAAAACAAACTATCGTAAACGAATGCGGCCTGAGTTGTGGCATTAGCAGCATCAACAGTTGCAAAGTTAAATAAATAGCTTTTTCAATGACCATTCGTTGTCTGCAGAGAACCAAATATTGTATGATCAAATTCGGCTTTAGTTAGACTAGCTTTTGTAAAATATTATTATACAGAAGAGGCACGCATCGCTGTCGAAGTGTTGATTTAAATGGAATTTGATTGTTTTGTGTTCTTAGAATACAACTTTTTAACTATTGGATGGCTGATCTTTTTCAATGGTTTATTCGCTTCGAGAAATGTTTCTCAGAGATCCATGGCAAAAGTGTTTGATTTTTGAGCCTGATATTCTGTAAGAAGAGTTTGGCTTTGTGCTTCTTTTTGCCTTTTCGCAGCCTCCTTGTGCTTTGCCGTCACAAGGTGTGTCCCCCGGGGGGAGGAGTTACCTACCCGGTACCCGTCACCATTCTCTTATCTAAACCACAACGACTCCACCACTGACGTTCCCCCTCAAAATACCAACTACTCCGCCACTGAAGTAGTTGCCGTCGAGGCACATTTGGACATCCTGCATAAATGCTGAGTACACTACATATGTACATACTACAATGTAGCCCAATGTACTCTCATGCCGACGGCCAGTACAGCGATGACGAAACCACTGTCGTGCGCCAACAGTCACCAGAATTCTTAGAATCAACAACGGCTTGCCGAGTCTAAGACATATAACAACTTGCAAGTCCTAGACGAAATATCGCAAAGAATATATGTGACTATATTTTGTACACATTAGATTTCGTACATGTTCATATAAACAAATGGCTTATGAAGTTAAACTGAGTAGGGAAAGGTTAAGGGAAGTAAAACTGAAAACGAATTCACATTTTTCAGAGGCATTCACTACTGTTGCACCGAGCTATTTCATCGGTTGCAAATTGCAATCACATGTTCTAAGGTCTTTTTATACCCTTAACCCATAAAATGGGTAAATAAGGGTATAATGGTTTTGTGCAAAAGTATGTAACAGGCAGAAGGAAGCATCTCCGACCCTATAAAGTGTATATATTCTTGATCAGCATCAACAGCCGAGACGATATAGCCATGTCCGTCTGTCCGTCTGTCTGTCCGTCTGTCTGTCTGTCCGTCTGTATGAACGCGTGGATCTCAGAGACTACAAGAGCTAGAGACTTCAGATTTTCTATATAAGTTTTCCTATACCATGAGCAGAACAAGTTTGCTTCAAATTATCGATAACTATTCTGTTTTCCGATATACACATAACATCGATAACAAAAATATCGAATTTGGAAAATCTAAAAATGAGGGTTGAAGTAATGGGTAATGATAGAACTTTTCTGAAAATTTCGTCCAAATCGGTTAAGAAACACCGGAGATATCGAATTTAATCGATTGGAGTTAAGTAAGTATACCTAAGTCAATTATAAATTTAATTTATGTATTGCAACTGGGTTCAGGGTATCTTCTAGTCGGGCTCTCCCGACTAGGGCCTTCTTACTTGTTTAGGGTATGCTTTTATGTACATATGCATATTTAAAGGTGACTTCACTAAGAGACTAGCGTATGGTTACTGTGGCTTATATACAGGGTACGCTTGTTTGCTTAGGTTAAACAAAATACCTCTACAAACAAAATATATACTACATAAACAAAACATCTACAGAATTTTTGAAATTTTTGCAGTTTTGAGTGAACCAAACTTCAGCGTTCAAGAGATGGATTCATTATATAGAAAAATTTAATAAATTGAAGTTTGTTCAATGGAAGTTTTACTGTATAAACTTTACTCATGGTTCGTAAGTTTAACGAGATTATTTTTCACTTCTTATCAAAATGACTTTGCATGACTACAAGGAAATACAGTAAAACCTGAATAGTGTGAACAAAATATTTTGTTCACGTGGATAGTGTGAAGTAGGCCGCGTCGGCCCCTTCACAAATAGTTATATTTATTATATTTATAGTTTTTAAGTCGCAAGAAGCGCATCGGTTGTTTGAGTTACCTGTATTATATTGATAGTTGTTAAGTCGCAAGAAGCGCAGGGGTTGTTCGAGTTGTAGGTATAGTTTTGTTAGACGCAAGGAGTGCGCAGTATTTATATTTAATAAACGCAAAGAGCGTAAAGTATTTAGATTTATCGGATGTACTTATTTTTAATTGACTCCTAACGCCTAAGAATTTAAATATAACCGCCCCAAAACACAGAGTCGCAAGATGCAGCGTGCCAGCTGCGATCATCAAATCCACCACGGTCACGAGCATGTGTGGGGAGTGACAAAATCTGCAACTTGGGCCGAAGCCGAAGCGTGGGCGGGGGAGTTGCGATTGATACACTAAAGTGAGCGGACGCGTACGCGCTTAAAAGAATAGAAAACGGAAAAAAAGGGAGAGAAGCGAAATAGTGTGCTCATAAGTAGCAAAGTTATAGAGTAAAAGTTTAGTAAAGATAAGGTAAGGGGATAGTTCGTCGCGGTTTCATACATATAGGTTAGATATATCTACAGCTAGGTTTAGGTTTATTGTAGAAGTTATAGAAGTTGAATAAATTGGTCGCCGGTAAGTCCGCGACCCAGTGGAGTGCAATTGCCGTGTGTTGTTCTTTCTTTCTATCCCTCTTCTTTGGTTTTCATACACGCGCATACGCGAGTCAAGCTGAGTCGCCTTATACTCTGGCTGCTGAGTGTGTCGGCCGTCGCGTTGGCGCAGACGCAAGCATTTCCCCTTCCAACTTGTAAAACCGCGCGCGTTATAGTCCCACCAAAATATATAAATATTCTTGTGAGGTGTACCTGGCCAGACTGAGTTTATACCCTGGCTAAATTACTCCTTTACAAGTGGCGCCCGAGCAGGGACTCTAAAGTGCAAAGGTGTGGTATAATCTGGAATTAAAGCCCCCAGAAATATCACCAACAAGTGTCGAAGAAAAAGTGCGTAAAGTGAAGTGCGGGTATACCCGACGATACCCTGCTTTACAAGTGGCCAACGAGAACGGTTTTCGAGCGTGGTTTTGTGCAATCGTCGCGGCACAACGAAAGTGACGGCATAAGGCAAGTGCAGATCAGAATAACTGTCCGCGTTCGAGAAGCATTGCCTTAGCAACAATTGTGGCGCAACGAAATTGACGGTGGAAAAAGACTCACCGATCAAACTAGCGGTTCGCGTTCGAGGCTGTGCATAAGTGAACACCTGCGGCGCAACGAAAGTGTCGGCAAAGTGCGTGAGCGGTCAACGAACGGCGTGATAGCAGCTGGTACAGGCAGCTGCAAAGTCGCGGTCGCTTCGCACAGTGGGCTTCGACCGCGAAATAAAAAATTGACTATTATTTCGAGTGCGGAGTTGTCCCATCGGTTCGGGTCGAGTATCGTGAAGTCGCCATACAGTGGGCCTCGACCGTGTAAACGTACAGTGGAAAAAAAACAATTAGAGGAATTTAAAAAAAAAAAAAAAAAGCAGAAATACGGAAAAAAAATTAAATAAGATAAACAGTGACCAATTAACAGGAAAATTTTTATTACACTTAAAAAAAAAAAAAAAAAAATAAAATATTTTCGCAATAAAATAAAATAACCGCAATAAACAGTAACCAGTTAACAGAAAAGATTTTTATTACACTGCAAAAAAAAAAAAATACAAAATTCGTTATACCGTGGAAAATTTTTTTTTTAATTTCGTAATAAAAGGAATAACCGCGACAGACAGTGATAAGTTAAAAGGTTTTTTTTTTACACCGGTAAAAAAAAAAATTCGGGAAAATTTTTTTTTTTTTAGTTTCGTAACAAAACGGTTACCGCGATAAACCGTGCCAGATTAAGGGTAAAAATTTTTGCGAATCGGGACATATACGGTTCGAGACGGAATTTTTTTTTGCGTTCGTTTTTTTTTCGGTTAAATGGAGAAACCCAAGACTATCGAGCCCGCCCGAGTGGAGGTCGTAGAAAGCAGCAACCCCGGTGTGGGCGTGCAATGGGTCTACCACTGCCATAAGGAGGATCTAGAGGATATCGTCCGGGAGCTCGGATTGGAAAAGTGTGCCACGGTAACTGACTACCGGAAGCTGGTATGTACTTTTATAAGGCAAGGTGGTCATACCACCGATATATGGTCCCGGTTAGCGGAATGGGAGTTGCGGTTCGCAAAGATCCCAGTGTCGCCTACCCGGACTGCCGCTTCTTTTGGAGGAATACGACCTAGGCAGAAGTCTGAATCAGATGCGGCAATCCCATCAATACAGACCGGTGGAACGGAACATTTGCGTCCGCCCTCCAACAGTACGATTTATAATGAATTTTCCCCACAGAATACAGCATGTATCCCCGATATACGAGTAGGGTCACCTCTGGCATCCGGGGAAGATACCCCGGTGAGACAGGTGAACCCCCATCTTAATTCTAGTGATAGCTATAGTACCCCTAGGAACGGGATGGTCGTCCCCGAACTAGTCCGGAAGTGGGGTATCCTGTTCAATGGGTGCACCGACCCATTAGTTTTCCTGGAGGCGATTGAGGACAGGGCGTTGTCATACGACATAGGCTTAGACCGGTTGCCGAGGGCAATGAGCGAGGCTCTAACGGGTAAGGCCGCGCGGTGGCTATCAATAAGTAGGCTAAGTGACGCGACTTGGGCGACATTTAAAGCCGAGTTCTTGGAGTTTTTTCTACCGCCCCAGTATTTCGACAGGTTAGAAGACAGTATCCGGGCACGACGGCAACATGATAACGAGCCGTTCAAGGACTACTTGCTCGAGCTGCGGGGTATGATGTACCACGCAGGGTACAGGGCAGAACAAGAATTGCATAGGTTATACGAGAATTTGGCACCAGAGTGCCGTTTGTACATTCGTAGAGGGGACTTCTCCTCTCTGGCGCAGCTAACTCAAATGGCGGCCGAGTACGAAAATGTGAGGCAACAAAGTCGCGAACGTGCAGCACGGAGTGGGCCTGGGGGTAGTAGGTATTCGGATGGATTAACCGGTGAGGTAGCCCCCGCCAGACATTTCAATCCTTTCCGGACGCAACCACAGCCAGGGTCAAGCGGTAACGTGGGGAATACGCCACCGCTTGGGTATACGGGAATAATTTCAAACGGGATGATCAGTCAAGAGCAGTCGAGAGCTCTAGGCGGGAAGAGGCTATGCTATAACTGTTCGCAAGAGGGTCATTTTGCCAAGGAGTGCCCCAATCCACGGGTACAGTTCTGTCGGCAGTGTGGGGCCAAGGGGGTCAATACCAGCCAGTGTTGTCAACAGTCAAGGGCGGGAAACGACATGCGGCACCATCCGGGACGGGACCCGATGGGGGCCGACGTGAACCAGTCCCGAACCTAGAATACCCTTTAAGAGTGGAAGACGGGCGGATAGTCGCTACTGTAAGGGTCGGGGACCAAGTAGCGACTGCGACAGTAGATACAGGGGCGACTAGGAGTTTTATTAGTGAGGATTTTTCCCGCAAGGTGACCAGCGGGGGCGAGATGCTGGAAGCCTGCGTGAAAACTCGCCTAGCCGATGGGTCCACTTTAGAGGTAAAAAAGCTATTGAGGGTAAAAGTTGGTCTAGCGGGGAGTATGCTCGTGATGCCCTCGATGCTAGACAACATTATACTAGGGATAGACTTTTTGTGCCGGGTGGGGACGACAATCGAATGTGGCAAGGCTAGGTTAATTTTGGAAGCTGTGGAAGTACCAGATATAGAGGAGGAGCAGGTCCTAATGGAACGTGAGCCAGTTGCGAGCAAACCGGAGGAGGACGGCGGATCAAGGCAGGAGAAGGATGCCCCTGGGGCACCTCAGCCCAGCATCGCCGTGGGAACGGTTCGAGGAGACAGCGTGGACGCGACAACGGCAGGAGTACAACGGTTCGGTGAGGTAGGAGGGTGCGTCATACCCGGCCCCGCAATAACACCGGTGGAAAGCGTCGAAACCAGGGAAAACGAGTGGCCAGAGGACTTGGAACCAGAGATAAAGGAAACATTGAAAGCGGAATTGGCCCTCTTTGACGAGCTGCAAGGGGTGTCACACGTAGCTGAGCACCGGATCATCATGAGGGACGACAAGCCGATTAAGCAGAGGTACTACCCCAAAAACCCTGCGATGCAACAGGTGATCAACGAGCAAGTAGACGAGCTGCTGCGAGCCGGCGCGATAGAGCCCTCCCGCAGCCCGCACAGCGCCCCGATCGTGCTGGTTAAGAAGAAAACAGGCGAGTGGCGGATGTGCATCGATTATAGGCAACTCAACGCTCACTCCTTGCCAGATGCATACCCCGTACCAAGGATTAATCACATTTTGGAGCGATTAAGACATGCGCGGTACATCTCCACGCTCGACCTCAAGCACGGTTACTGGCAAATTCCCATGGCTGCGGATAGTCGGGAGTGTACAGCGTTTACGGTACCCGGTAGAGGCTTATTCCAGTGGCGTGTAATGCCTTTCGGTTTGCACTCGGCGTGCGCGACATTCCAACGAGCTTTGGATACGGTTATCGGACCAGATATGGAACCACATGCATTTGCCTATCTGGACGACATAATAGTGATCGGAGCGACAAAGGAGCAGCACGTGACAAATTTGAAGGAAGTCTTCAAGCGTTTGAGAGCGGCCAACTTGAAGCTGAACCGTAAGAAGTGTTTGTTTTTTCAGAAGGAGCTGATATACCTGGGACACCTAGTGAGCGGCGACGGGATCAAAACCGACCCCGCCAAAGTAGAAGCGATCCAGAACTTGAAGGCCCCAACCAATTGTAAGGAGCTGCGACGTTGCCTGGGCATGGCCTCCTGGTATCGACGATTCATGCCGAATTTCGCTACAGTGGTGCAACCGATCACAGCTTTATTAAAAAAATCTAGGAAATGGCAGTGTTTAAAAAACTGCAAGAAGTTTAATTTCATATGCTTTTGCTTCTGCTGCTGCTTCTGAAAAAATCAAAAGCCGCAGCCGAAGCAACAGCAGAAAATGAAAAGTCGCTTAAAGCAAAGCAGAGGCTGCAGTCGCCGTTTCATTTTTTTCGCTTTTGCTTCTGCTGCTGCTTCTGAAAAAATCAAAAGCCGCAGCCGAAGCAACAGCAGAAAATGAAAAGTCGCTAAAAGCAAAGCAGAGGCTGCAGTCGCCGTTTGAAAAATTTACAGTTTGCTTTGCTATTGATTTCGGTCATCGGCGCAAGTCGAAGCAGCAGCAAGTAGTCGTTTGTAACTGTTGTCTAAATTCTGCTTTGATAATTTCATTTTATTGCTTGGAAACACAGAAAAATAAAAACAACTAATATACACCCAAATTTTTTCTTTTTTATTCTGATTCTTCATCTTCAAAAAGTGAACATGTTTCAATAGCTGAGTCAAGAAAACTTGAGTTTAACTTGACCAGCAATATATTCTCAAGGACATCCTGGCTTAGTCGGTTTCTGTAGTCCGTAAGCACAAGCCTTAGCGTCGAGAATGCTCGTTCAATTGTCACCTGTTTCAAATAAGAGTTATAAATCTGTCAACTTAAATTTAACACACTCGTAGTTACCTGAGTTGGTGGTACTGCAAAACAAACATTACTAATTGCGTATAGCTCTTGGTCGGTGCACTGCTTTGATTTCCAGAACAGTAAAACATCTGCATCAATTCTTTGATAAGGAAGCTGAAGATTTTCGATTTTTGCATACACGTCGGATGTACAAGTAAGATCCATATCAACTCCTTGCAATAAGTACGCATTTAACAATTCATCCTCCTCATCAAAAAAGCGGCTGTTCGATTCATATGAGCCAGAACTTGGTGTTGAGCATAAATAACCACTAGGGTTAACTTCACATATTCTGTCCCAAATAGTTTTTAAATGATTTATTGCATCAATTCTTTGTGTTGCTGTTAGGGTATGTTGAAATCGTGGATCCAAAAACAAACACGAAACTAAGAATTTATTGCTTAATAATGCTTTCGATCGGCTTTCCATGGATATCAAAATTTTTCTAGCAATCGTTTTTATAAATTCTTGATTTGAAACGTTAACAATTTTTTCTGTGCAAATCTTGAGTTTCAGCCATTGTATGTAAAAATTGCTGTAGTGCAGTTGCTCTTCTTGGCACTTTTTTATTCTTTTCTGCAAGGGACTAAATGCGAAGCAAAAATGTTCTATGAACTCCCAAAAAGACATATCTACTTCGAAGTTTTCTTCTTCGGATTTGTTTTTAATGGATTCAATTTTCGTCAACACATCTTTGCCACTAACAAATCCTCAAGCATAGAGTATGTAGATCCCCATCTTGTTGGGCAATCAAGTTGTGGCATTTTTAACTGTTTGAGCTCAAAAATTTCGCGATACCCATTTGATGTTTTTCTAATATACTTTGTCATGTTTCGGCAACTCATCAGGGATTTTAGCATGTCGGCACATTTAATAACATCAAGAGCAATAAGTTGTATTGTATGTGCTGCACAACGGCAGACTTGTATATTGCCTACAAGTACGTTTGGCACTTTTTCTACCTGCTCAATTTTTTGCAGATATTCATCGTTTGTGCACAATTCTTCCTCCTCGTCAAGGTGTTCCTCGGAAACATATGACAAAATATTTGTTGCTTTCAGCATGTTTGCACCGTTGTCTGACGTTATTGAGACAATTTGGCATAAATTAATGCTATATTTATTAAGCACTTTTATGATTTCTGCCGCAAGGTTTTTTGATGTTCTCGATCCAACACCTTTCAATTCTGTCATTCCCAATATGACCGATTTAATTTGAGACGAACAAATATATTGAGCACTTATGCCAAAAATATTTCGGGTTAATCGCGAAGCACTGTCTATTTTTAGCGATAACAACTTGTTTTTTAATGCTATTGTCATATCAGCTTTAATGTTATTGGCAACTGTTTGCAAAGTTTTTTTGCAATTTGATGCGTTTAGTGTCATTTTTTTTCCACCAGCCAATTTTAGCCCCTCACAAACTGGGTCAATGAGTTTTCTCATGTTTGGAGAGTTCAGTATGTTGAATGGAATACTGTCTTCCGTCACCAGTCCAACATACGCTCTTAATAGCTCTTTTTTATTAACTTCAATTTTTATTTTCTTTTTTCTTATTACTTTTGATTTTATCGAAGCATTCGAAGATGACGTATCAAACTGCTCCACACTCACTGAATTTAAGTTAATGTTGTGCAATTTTATGAGGTGTGTTTTTAAATTGGAGATTTTATTGTTTTTTAATTTTTTTTTGCATGTTTTGCATGCGGCTAAGCCCTCTTCAATATTGTTGTCAAAAAACTTCCATACTTCACTCTGTGCCATTGCTAAGAAATTGTCTTCACCGATGCTTGAAAAGGACTGAGCAAAAATTGAAGAGAACATAATGTTCTAGGGAACAAGAATGATCAAAAAGTAAAAAGCAGAAATTAGAAAACAGTTACACACGACTACTGTCGCGACAGCTAGCGCCTCCAACTTGCGACTTTGTCGATTTGCTGCTGCTTCGACTTGCGCCGATGACCGAAATCAACAGCAAAGCAAACTGTAAATTTTTCAAACGGCGACTGCAGCCTCTGCTTTGCTTTTAGCGACTTTTCATTTTCTGCTGTTGCTTCGGCTGCGGCTTTTGATTTTTTCAGAAGCAGCAGCAGAAGCAAAAGCGAAAAAAATGAAACGGCGACTGCAGCCTCTGCTTTGCTTTAAGCGACTTTTCATTTTCTGCTGTTGCTTCGGCTGCTGCTTTTGATTTTTTCAGAAGCAGCAGCAGAAGCATTGTATCATTCTAAAAATGTTAAAAAAGCAGAAGCAGTAAAAAGCGAAAATTTTACGACTTTTGCTGCTGCGGCTGAAGCAATTTAAACACTGGGAAATGGTCATGGGGAGAGGAACAACAGGCAGCGCTAGAGACCCTCAAACATAGCTTGACGACCGCACCGGTCCTGGCCTGCCCGGATTTTGCAGAAAAATTTGTCCTGCAGACGGACGCCAGCGATTTTGGCCTCGGAGCGGTACTCACACAGACGATCGATCAACAGGAGCGCGTGATAGCTTACACGAGTCGGAAACTGAATAAGGCTGAAGAAAATTATTCAGCGACCGAAAAGGAGTGTCTGGCTATAGTATGGTCAATCCGGAAGATGAGATGCTACCTGGAAGGATATCGGTTCGAGGTAGTAACCGACCATATGGCTTTGAAATGGTTGAATTCGATCGAGAGCCCGTCGGGGAGGATAGCGCGCTGGGCACTGGAGCTGCAGCAGTACCAATTTGACGTACGGTACAGGCGAGGGAAGCTCAACGTAGTAGCGGACGCCTTATCCCGGCAACCCGTGGAGAACTTGCAACAAGCGGTACAGGAAAAATCGTCCGGCAAGTGGATCGAGAGGATGAAAGAAAAGATGGCTAAAGACCCAGTGAAATACGCCGGTTATATGGAAGAGAACGGTCAACTCTATAGACACCTCGGACACCGTGCGGATGACGACGACTACATCCCCTGGAAGCTGTGCATCGACGAGGATCAGAGGAAACGAGTGTTGCTGGAGTGCCACGACGCACCGACGGCCGGGCACCAAGGAGTACGGAAGACGATAATGCGTCTGGCACAACGCTACTACTGGCCTGGAATGTTCCGAGACGCAGCGAAGTACGTTAAGTACTGCGAATCGTGCCAGAGGTTTAAGACGGAACAAATAAAGCCGGCTGGACAGATGTTGACGCGACAGGTGGCCGAGCCCATGGCTGTACTATGCGCCGACTTTGTAGGGCCCTTACCGCGCTCGAAACACGGGAACACGATGCTCCTGGTATTCCATGATGCGTTTTCAAAATGGGTGGAGCTGGTCCCCTTGAAGCGAGCGACAGCGGCCCAACTGCAGAAGGCGTTCCGTGAGCGTGTATTATGTCGTTTTGGCATACCCAGAAAGTTTGTATGCGACAACGGTGTGCAGTTTACGAGCCGGAATTTTAAGTCGTTTTTGAACTCGTTGGGCGTGGAGTTGCAGCATACTGCCCCATATTGTCCACAAGAAAACCCGACAGAAAGGACCAATCGGACAGTAAAATCGATGATCGCGCAGTTTATAACAGGTCACCAAAGTTCGTGGGACGAATTGTTACCGGAAATTTCGTTGGCGGTTAACTCCAGTGTGGCAGACTCTACGGGATTCTCACCAGCTTTTCTGATGCAGGGGAGAGAACCCCGCTTACCAGCGTCCTTGTACGAAGAGATGACACCCGGATCCGGAAACATGCCGCAAGCGCCAGAAGACCGGGCAAGAAGATTAAATGAGGTTTTCAGTATCGTTCAGACTAACTTGCAGCGAGCGTCGAAGGACCAAGGGAGGAACTATAACCTCAGGAGAAGGGAATGGCGACCAGGACTCAATACGTTGGTGTTTCTAAGAGCACATCAACTCTCTAAAGCCAGTGAAGGGTTCGCAGCGAAACTCGCTCCCAAGTTCGATGGCCCATTCCTCGTGAAAAAGTTTGTATCACCGAACATCGTGCGATTAGTAAAAGAAGGACAAAGAAAGAGCAAACTTGCCAGCATTGCGCAACTGAAGCCATTCTATGGAGAAGGAGAGGAGCACGAAGAAGATGACCAGCCCGACCGAGAGTCTGACAAAGAGCAGACTTGTCACAGTTTTAATTAATCCCTTTATTCTCTTTTTATTAACACTAACCAAAATTTGAATTCATAAATTAAGACTAACCGATTGTGTTTATAAACCCACAGAATACCTAAGATGAGCGACCAATCCCCTTATGTGATCAGCAGCGGCGGTGAGGGTGACAGAGCCGACAATCCAGGGGCAGGTACTACCGCCGAAAATGTGGGCGATACGCCACACAAATTGGGCTGTCTTCCGGACGAGGACGAGCTGACCGACGCTGCGGTCGCGGCCATATCAGAGGCGTTGGAAAATTGTACGTCGAGAGCCCACCGTTCCAGGTTCAAGGTGGAGGTGAACGGGGAGCTACACGGCGTGACATGGAACGCGTGCGGACACGTAACTGTCACGCTACCCAAGAAAGGGGGGGATGTGAAGTAGGCCGCGTCGGCCCCTTCACAAATAGTTATATTTATTATATTTATAGTTTTTAAGTCGCAAGAAGCGCATCGGTTGTTTGAGTTACCTGTATTATATTGATAGTTGTTAAGTCGCAAGAAGCGCAGGGGTTGTTCGAGTTGTAGGTATAGTTTTGTTAGACGCAAGGAGTGCGCAGTATTTATATTTAATAAACGCAAAGAGCGTAAAGTATTTAGATTTATCGGATGTACTTATTTTTAATTGACTCCTAACGCCTAAGAATTTAAATATAACCGCCCCAAAACACAGAGTCGCAAGATGCAGCGCGCCAGCTGCGATCATCAAATCCACCACGGTCACGAGCATGTGTGGGGAGTGACAAAATCTGCAACTTGGGCCGAAGCCGAAGCGTGGGCGGGGGAGTTGCGATTGATACACTAAAGTGAGCGGACGCGTACGCGCTTAAAAGAATAGAAAACGGAAAAAAAAGGGAGAGAAGCGAAATAGTGTGCTCATAAGTAGCAAAGTTATAGAGTAAAAGTTTAGTAAAGATAAGGTAAGGGGATAGTTCGTCGCGGTTTCATACATATAGGTTAGATATATCTACAGCTAGGTTTAGGTTTATTGTAGAAGTTATAGAAGTTGAATAAATTGGTCGCCGGTAAGTCCGCGACCCAGTGGAGTGCAATTGCCGTGTGTTGTTCTTTCTTTCTATCCCTCTTCTTTGGTTTTCATACACGCGCATACGCGAGTCAAGCTGAGTCGCCTTATACTCTGGCTGCTGAGTGTGTCGGCCGTCGCGTTGGCGCAGACGCAAGCATTTCCCCTTCCAACTTGTAAAACCGCGCACAGTAAAGTCTCACCAAAAATATATAAATATTCTTGTGAGGTGTACCTGGCCAGACTGAGTTTATACCCTGGCTAAATTACTCCTTTACAATAGTGTGATAGTTGTATCCAGGTTACAAAATATTTGTTCACAGATACAAAGTTTTTTTTTTATAAATTTATATGGAAATGGACTTTATTTTTATATTTTTAAAGTGAATTTCAATAAAACCTGAAAATTTAATGATTTATTGATGTATGTAGTATCAACAAGAATGTAAAGAAATCTGTAATCTTGTTGATACAGACGGACAGACACCATGACGGACAGTGCACAAACCCAAAATGCTTTTTACCTTCGGTAACGAGCATATAATTTGTAAAAACTAAATATTTAAGAAACAAAGCGTGGAACACAATGAAATCCACATGCTACGATACATGTGTGAATAGAATAAGCTATAACATCGATGTACTACACAATCACCTTAACAGTATACTAGAAAGTACACTATTAACAAAACTAAGTATAATTTCAAGTTAATCCTTTCATCCGAAGAAATTGCTAAAATCGAACAAATCTTGTTAAATCAAACTATATCAATCAAAACAAACGAGCATCTGTACTGGAGATGGGCGTCGGGATCGGGATTTTCGGGAATCCCGCGGGTCCCGAAAAAATTATCGGGATCGGGCGAGATGGGAAGGATTTTAAAAAAATCCGGGAAAGTCGGGATAAGTGGTCGTTCCCGAAATTCCCACGGGTCCCGGTGAACCTGTCGGGTCCCAAAAATCAGTCGGGACCCAAACAAAACGTACTCGATAAATGTTCTGTATTTATCGAAATTACTCACTGATTGAATTTTTTAGTGACACGATATAACGCAAGTGCAATAAATGGGAGATTTAGATGTATATTCACTATAATTAATAGAAAAATTTCGATATTTTAACATTTTGGCAACAATGCAATTATTTGCCATTGTTGCAGGTGCTCTCCAGGCAAGTGCTCAACGTTCCAACGTCTTCTGCCATCAGCGAAAGGGTTTTTTCTACTTCCAGTAAAATTTTGAAAGAGAGAAAAGTTCGATTAATTGTAAAAAATTTTGGGAGAATATTGTTTTTAAACAAAAGTTTAAATTTAAAGTAAGATTATATTAAAAAAAATAATATATATATACACACTTATTTGAAAAAAAAAAAAATTCGGGAAAATGTCGGGACCCGTGGGATAGACACAAAATTTTTCTGGACATTCGGGATGGGAAAAGCGAATTTGATTTCGGGATGGGATGGGATAGGAAGCAATTTTTTTCCCGATCCCATCTCTAATCTGTACTATCTGTACTATCTGCTTGAAATGACCATGTCAACTGCCTAAAAGGAATCTTAAACGGAGAAGTAACAACCTGCGACGCAACAGAGGCCGGTGCACAGGAACAAATTTTAGAACTTGTGAGAGGGTTCATATTCGTCATTAACGGCAAAACTACCAAGACATCAGCAAGTTGTCATCAACCACTCGATGTAAACGATTCCGTTCTGATCACATACAGCAACTGTGTGGTCATGATCGGAGCAGATATTTATATGTGTGAAATACGCTTGAAAAAGCGCTTATAATATGCATAAAAACCTAAAAAGATGCGTTCAAATATGCAAAAACAATTTTGCAAATGTATGCTATACAATTGTTTGTTTTCTTATATTACTAAAAATCGATGAAAAAATCATAAAAATTTTTAATGTTAATTGTTTACGCCTTATTTCCTTAGATGTCGTCTTCATTGTCAGTTTATCTTATAAAATTTACTTATTGTCAAATGGAAAGGAAGTTTATAAAGTGCATTTAAAAAATATAAATATTTTTATTCTTTTTCTTATCAAAACGCTCATATGCTAATATCTCGCTTATTTAATTTTCCTCTCGAAATTTTTTATGTACATATATGCTGAGAATCATCGTTCAACATGTGCAGAAGTAACGAGGTAGTATGAAAAAAGACTTAGCTCTGTTGGTGAAAGCTTTTTCACGTATAAGTCCGTGGCAACTAAAGCCTCGTTGAAAATATCATTTATTTCTTCAATAGATTTGTATCCCTTATTTCTGCTTAGAATGGCGTTTAACTATGCGGAATTTGTTTGATTTTCTAAAATGATTAAGGAATCACTGATTTCTTCCGAAAAACGAATAGATCTGTTTAATTCCATTCCTCGGGCTTCGAGGCGTACAATTGCATTTGTAAGTGTGAAAAAATGTCGTTTTATATAAGCGTGGTCTGCAATCATGTTGTTTGCGTAAAACAGTTATTTGGATAATCTTAAAGCGTCAGCATCATCCCCATTCAATGACTCTACTACTGTTTTTACTTCGATAAACTAGTCACAATAATAAATAGCAGCCTTAAACCACGTACACCAACGCGTTATACATGGCTGCGGTGACAGAGGTGCACCTGGAAGAGTGCGTTGAAATTCATGGCGCCGCGATGGAGCCTTGAGAAATTTAAAATAAGTTCATTCAATTTACATATTTAAAAAAGATTTTACTTGTAAAAACACAGATTTAGTATTTTAGAAAGCTGTTAACAATAGGAAACAGTGTAGCCCAAGCGATAAGCAAGTGAAATGCATCATCTAAGTGTACAAAACTTGAAGAGCACTTATAGCAGCCAGCATAGATGAAGCCGCATCTGTTACAACTAGTAAGACCCTGTTAAACTGAATACCTGGCAGTAGAAATTTGACTTCTTGCATTTTAATCTAGAGTTTAACTCACCATTTGGCCAAAGTAAAAACAAACTATCGTAAACGAATGCGGCCTGAGTTGTGGCATTAGCAGCATCAACAGTTGCAAAGTTAAATAAATAGCTTTTTCAATGACCATTCGTTGTCTGCAGAGAACCAAATATTGTATGATCAATTTCGGCTTTTCTAACTAGCTTTTGTAAAATATTATTATACAGAAGAGGCACGCATCGCTGTCGAAGTGTTGATTTAAATGGAATTTGATTGTTTTGTGTTCTTAGAATACAACTTTTTAACTATTGGATGGCTGATCTTTTTCAATGGTTTATTCGCTTCGAGAAATGTTTCTCAGAGATCCATGGCAAAAGTGTTTGATTTTTGAGCCTGATATTCTGTAAGAAGAGTTTGGCTTTGTGCTTCTTTTTGCCTTTTCGCAGCCTCCTTGTGCTTTGCCGTCACAAGGTGTGTCCCCCGGGGGGAGGAGTTACCTACCCGGTACCCGTCACCATTCTCTTATCTAAACCACAACGACTCCACCACTGACGTTCCCCCTCAAAATACCAACTACTCCGCCACTGAAGTAGTTGCCGTCGAGGCACATTTGGACATCCTGCATAAATGCTGAGTACACTACATATGTACATACTACAATGTAGCCCAATGTACTCTCATGCCGACGGCCAGTACAGCGATGACGAAACCACTGTCGTGCGCCAACAGTCACCAGAATTCTTAGAATCAACAACGGCTTGCCGAGTCTAAGACATATAACAACTTGCAAGTCCTAGACGAAATATCGCAAAGAATATATGTGACTATATTTTGTACACATTAGATTTCGTACATGTTCATATAAACAAATGGCTTATGAAGTTAAACTGAGTAGGGAAAGGTTAAGGGAAGTAAAACTGAAAACGAATTCACATTTTTCAGAGGCATTCACTACTGTTGCACCGAGCTATTTCATCGGTTGCAAATTGCAATCACATGTTCTAAGGTCTTTTTATACCCTTAACCCATAAAATGGGTAAATAAGGGTATAATGGTTTTGTGCAAAAGTATGTAACAGGCAGAAGGAAGCATCTCCGACCCTATAATATTCTTGATCAGCATCAACAGCCGAGACGATATAGCCATGTCCGTCTGTCCGTCTGTATGAACGCGTGGATCTCAGAGACTACAAGAGCTAGAGACTTCTGATTTTGTATTTAAGTTCTCCTATACCATGAGCAGAACAAGTTTGCTTCAAATTATCGATAACTATTCTGGTTTCCGATATACACATAATATCGATAACAATAAAATATCGAATTTGGAAAATCTAAAAATGAGGGTTGAAGTAATGGATAATGATAGAACTTTTCTGAAAATTTCTTCCAAATCGGTTGAGAAACACCGGAGATATTGAACTTAATCCATGGAAGCTAAGCCAGTATACCAAAGTCTTATATAAATTAAATATATTTATTGCAACTGGGTTCAGGGTATCTTCTAGTCGGGCTCTCCCGACTAGAGCCTTCTTACTTGTTTTTTTTTTGCTTTTGTTGAGTACTTACTCTTTTATTCGACAAGCCTCTTTCCGCTTCGGTCCCAGCTAACTTTGTAATTAGACCATGACTAATTGATGACTCAAATAACAAAGAAAAAACAAGTGGAAACGTTGCAGTCGGTCGCAACCGACTGCGGCATACTTGATACCAGCATTAAAACAGGTAAAAAGAGGCCTGATTGCAAAAGGGTACGGATGGGGCAGGGGTATACGCAGCCTTAAATATTCTCCGCTTCAGATAGGGATGCCACCAACTATCTTCCTTCCAAATTTGGTGACTCTAGCTGAAAGTTTGTAAGAGCTGTTGAAAGGGGGGCTGGGGGCAGTATGGCTGGGCGTGGCATCCAAAGTTTTCATGCAGATCATTGTGGAATATCAATTGCTATTTTCATATCAAATTTGGTGACTCTAACTCGAAGTTTGTAATAGGTGGGGAATAGGGGGCTGGAGGCAGTATGGGTGGGCTTGGCATCCAAATTTTTCATGCAGATCTTTGTCGAATGTCAATTGCTATCTTCATACCAAATTTGGTGACTCTTGCCCGAAAATTGTAAAATAAGGGAAAAGGGGGGCTGGGGGTGGTATGGGTGGGCGTGGCATCCAAAGTTTTGATGCAGATCTATGTGGAATGTCAATTGCTATCTTCAAACCCAATTTGGTGACTCTAGCTCAAAGTTTGTAAAAGGTGGGGCAAGGGGGCTGGGGGAAGCATGGGTGGGCTTGGCATCCAAAGTTTTGATGCAGATCATTGTGGAATGTCAATTGCTATCTTCATACCAAATTTGATGACTCTAGCTCGAAGTTTGTAATAGGGGGGAATAGGGGCTGGAGGCAGTATGGGTGGGCTGGCATCCAAATTTTCATGCAGATCTTTGTCGAATGTCAATTGCTATCTTCATACCAAATTTGGTGACTCTTGCCCGAAAATTGTAAAATAAGGGAAAAGGGGGGCTGGGGGCGGTATGGGTGGGCGTGGCATTCAAAGTTATGATGCAGATCTACGTGGAATGTCAATTGATATATTGATACCAAATTTGGTGACTATAGCTCGAAGTTTGTAAAGTTATGGCAAGGGGGGCTGGAGGCAGTATGGCTGGGCGTGGCATCCAAAGTTTTCATGCAGATCATTGTGGAATATCAATTGCTATTTTCATATCAAATTTGGTGACTCTAGCTCGAAGTTTGTAATAGGTGGGGAATAGGGGGCTGGAGGCAGTATGGGTGGGCTTGGCATCCAAATTTTTCATGCAGATCTTTGTCGAATGTCAATTGCTATCTTCATACCAAATTTGGTGACTCTTGCCCGAAAATTGTAAAATAAGGGAAAAGGGGGGCTGGGGGCGGTATGGGTGGGCGTGGCATTCAAAGTTATGATGCAGATCTACGTGGAATGTCAATTGATATATTGATACCAAATTTGGTGACTATAGCTCGAAGTTTGTAAAGTTATGGCAAGGGGGGCTGGAGGCAGTATGGGTGGGCTTGGCATCCAAATTTGTGATGCAGATCATTGTGGAGTGTCAATTGCTATCTTGATACCAAATTTGGTGGCTCTAGCTCAAAGTTTGTCAAAGGTGGGGAAAATGGGGATGGGGCAGTATTGGTGGGCGTGGCATCCAAATTTTTGATGCAGATCTTTGTGGGGTCATCATCACCTATCTTGGCACCAAATTTGGTGGCTCTAGCTCAAAAACTGTAAGAGATATAGGCTTTTTTGACTTAAAAATGCGGAGGGGCTGGATGCGGAATGGGTGGGCGTGGCTCCAAAACTTTGATGCAGATTATTGGGGGTCGTTGTCAGCTATTTTCCTACCAAATTTGGTGGCTTTAGCTCCACTACTCTGGAAGATACACTGATTCCCGTTTTTGACGAAGCGTTGGGGCAGATGGGGGTGGCTAGGGCGGTGTTGGTGGGCGTGGCATCCAAACTTTTGATGCAGTTTTTGGGGGTCATCATCACCTATTATGGCACCAAATTTGGTGGCTCTAGCTCAAAAAGTGTAAGAGATACAGTACGACCTCGGTTAACGCAACCCTCGTTACACGCAACTCCTCGATTATTGCAACACCCAAATTCTTAACATTGTTGACTCTGTTAACGCAACTTTAAAAAAAAAATTACCTTATTTAACGCAACTTCCTAAGGAAAAGTATGTTTTAGTTCGGTTTTACCACTTTTCTTTCGTTCTCTTTTTGTTTTTTTTTACATGCTTGCGAAAATGATAATATGGAGAAATCATTGTACGCGTGGTTTCTAAAACAAAGAGAGCGTAATTTTCCCATTTCTAAAGAAATTGTAAAAAAGTACAGACCCGAATTTCTCAATTTTTTAAAAAAAAAGGGTAAAACAATATGAAATTCTTGCTTTAAACAAAGTCTTATTCGATAAAATTTAATTTTAAAGGTAAGCGAAGGCATCTTTTATTTAAAAAGGTCGCGTGGCCACCAGAAAATTGCACCTCAGTTTTCGCAACCACCTCAGTTTTCGCAACTGGCCAAATTTTAATAGGTTGCGTTAACCGAGGTCGTACTGTATAGGCTTTTTTGACTTAAAAATGCGGGGGGGGGGGGGGCTGGGGGCGGAATGGTTGGGGTTGGCTCCAAAATTTTTGATGCCATTTTTCGGGGGTTGCTAGTCGCTATCTACTCACTAAATTTGGTAGTTCTAGCTGTAAGGATGTGCGAAATATGGGGATTTATCGGTTTTGAGTTATCGAATTTATCGATTTGCCAGCCCCCCAGTTATCGTAGAACCCCAATCTTGACACTTTAATTTACTATCCCAAAGATAAAGAGAATTGGAAAGTTTCAAGTCTCTAGCTTGAAGGGTGTGGAAAAAAGTTGCGTTCATACAGACGGACAGACGGACAGACACCATGACGGACATTGCACAAACCCAATATACTCTTTACCTTCGGTATCGAGTATAAAAACAGGGAGCAGCCGGCGGATATCAACAAACAACGAAAACGTCACAGCGCAGCGGCCACCACATCGTGCGATAAGAGGCATATTATATTTCAATAAATATAGTTTAAAACAAGTGGGAACGTTGCAGTCGGACGCAACCGACTGCGGTATACTCGATACCAGCATTAAAAATTTTGATGCCCATCCATGTGGGATGTTAATTGCTATCTTCATACCAAATTTGGTGATTCTAGCTCAAAGTTTGTAAAAGTGAGGAAAGGGGGGCTGGGGGCGGTATGGTTGGGCGTGGCATTCAAATTTTTGATGCAGATCTATGTGGAATGTCAATTGCTATCTTCATACCAAATTTGGTGACTCTAGCTCGAAGTTTGTATAAAGTGAGGAAAGGGGGGCTGGGGGCGGTATGGTTGGGCGTGGCATCCAAATTTTTGCTGCAGATCCTTGTGGAATGTCAAATGCTACCTTCATTACAAATTTGGTAACTCTAGCTCAAAGTTTGTAAAAATTGTGGAAAGGGGGGCTGGGGGCGGTATGGGTTGAATTGCATCCAAATTGTTGATGCAGATCTTTGTGGAATGTCAATTGCTATCTTCATAACAAATTTGGTGACTCTAGCTCGAAAATTGTAAAAAGTGGGGATAGGGGGGCTGGGAGCGGTATGGGTGGGCGTGGCATCCAAATTTTTGCTGCAGATCTTTGTGAAATGTCAATTGCTATCCACATACAAAATTTGGTGACTATAGCTCATAGTTTGTAAAAGGTGGGGAAAGGGGGTGGAAGGGGTGCGCGTGGCTCCAAAACTTTGATGCAGTTTTTTGGGGGTCTTCGCAAGCTATCTTCCTGCCAAATTTGGTGGCTCTAGCTCCACAAATCTGGAAGATACACGCATTCCCGTTTTTGATGAAGCGTTGGAGCAGCTGGGGGCGGCTAGGGTGGTATTGGTGGGCGTGGCATCCAAACTTTTGATGCAGTTATTGGGGCGTCATCATCACCTATCTTGGCACCAAATTTGGTGGCTCTAACTCAAAAACTGTGGGATGTATAAGCTTTTCTGATTTTAAAATGCGGGGGGGCTGGGGGCGGAATGGGTGGGCGTGACTCCAAAACTTTGATGCAGTTTTTTGGGGTTCGTTACCAGCTATCTTCCTACCAAATTTGGTGGCTCTAGCTCCACAAATCTGGAAGATACACGCATACTCGTTTTTGACGAAGCGTTGGGGCAGCTGGGGGCGGCTAGGGCAGTATTGGTGGGCGTGGCATCCAAACTTTTGGTGCAGTTTTTGGGGGGTCATCATCAGCTAAATTGGCACCAAATTTGGTGGCTCTAGCTCAAAAACTGTGGGAGCTATAGGCTTTTTTGACTTTAAATTGCGGGGGGCTGGGGGCGCAATGGGTGGGCGTGGCTCCAAAATTTTTGATGCAGTTTTTTTGGGGTTGTTATTCGCTATCTTCCCTCCAAATTTGGTAGTTCTAGCTGTAAGGATGTGCGAAATATGTGGATTTATCGGTTTTGAGTTATCGAATTTATCGATTTGCCAGCCTCCCAGTTATCGTAGAACCCCCATTTTGACACTTTAATTTACTATCCCAAAGATAAAGAGAATTGGAAAGTTTCAAGTCTCTAGCTTGAAGGGTGTGGAAAAAACTTGCAACCATACGGACGGACAGACGGACAGGCGGACAGACACCATGACGTATATTGCACAAACCCAATATACTCTTTACCTTCGGTATCGAGTATAATAAATAGTGTGATAGACAAGCGACATTGCCATCAAGACACAAATAAGTTATTTTTAAAATTTTAATTTGTTATTAACAAGGATGCTCAACTAGAAATACCCAACGTATGTTAGATTTTTATTGTTCTGTGTCACAATATCTCAGGATTTTTATACTCGATACCGAAGGTAAAGAGTATATTGGGTTTGTGCAATGTCCGTCATGGTGTCTGTCCGTCTGTATGAACGCAACTTTTTTCCACACCCTTCAAGCTAGAGACTTGAAACTTCCAATTCTCTTTATCTATGGGATAGTAAATTAAAGTGTCAAGATTGGGGTTCTACGATAACTAGGGGGCTAACAAATCGATAGATTCGATAACTTAAAAACGATAAGTCCGCATATTTCACACACCCCCATTCCACCCCCAGCCCCCCGCATTATAAAGTCAAAAAAGCCTATATCTCCCACAGTTTTTGAGCTAGAGCCACCAAATTTGGTGCCAAGATAGGCGATGATGACCCCCCAAAAACTGAATCAAAAGTTT
The DNA here is from genome assembly GCA_030179655.1 of Scaptomyza flava. Taxonomy (NCBI): domain Eukaryota; kingdom Metazoa; phylum Arthropoda; class Insecta; order Diptera; family Drosophilidae; genus Scaptomyza; species Scaptomyza flava. Next base: position 25,784,177 of record JARNME010000314.1, read on the forward strand.
GGATGCCACGCCCACCAATACCGCCCTAGCTGCCCCCAGCTGCCCCAACGCTTCGTCAAAAACGAGAATGCGTGTATCTACCAGATTTGTGGAGCTAGAGCCACCAAATTTGGTAGGAAGATAGCTGGTAACGAACCCCAAAAAACTGCATCAAAGTTTTGGAGTCACGCCCACCCATTCCGCCCCCAGCCACCCGCATTTTAAAATCAGAAAAGCGTATATCTCCCACAGTTTGTGAGTTAGAGCCACCAAATTTGGTAGGAAGATAGCTGGTAACGAACCCCAAAAAACTGCATACAAAGTTTGAATGCCACGCCCACCAATACCACTCTAGCCGCCCCCAGATGCCCCAACGCTTCGTCAACAAAGGGAATGCGTGTATCTTCCAGATTTGTGGAGCTAGAGCCACCAAATTTGGCAGGAAGATAGCTTGCAACGACCCCCAAAAAATTGCATCAAAGTTTTGGAGCCACGCGCACCCCTTCCAACCCCTTTCCCCACCTTTTACAATCTTTGAGCTGGAGTCACCAAATTTTGTATGAAGGTAGCAATTGACATTCCACATAGATCTGCAGCAAAAATTTGGATGCCACGCCCACCCATACCGCCCCCAGCCCCCCTTTCCCCACTTTTTACAAACTTCGAGCTAGAGTCACCAAATTTGTTATGAAGGTAGCAATTGACATTCCACATAGATCTGCATCAAAAAATTTGGATGCCACGCCCACCCATACCGCCCCCAGCCCCCCTTTCCAGACCAATCACAAACTTTGAGCTAGAGTCACCAAATTTGGTATGAAGATAGCAATTGACATTCCTCACAGATCTGCATCAAAACTTTGGATGCAATTCCACCCATACCGCCCCCAGCCCCCCTTTCCCCACTTTTTTCAAACTTTGAGCTAGAGTCACCAAATTTGTAAGGAAGGTAGCAATTGACATTCCACATAGATCTGCATCAAAAATTTGGATGCCACGCCCACCCATACCGCCCCCAGCCCCCTTTCCCCACTTTTTACAAACTTTGAGCTAGAGTCACCAAATTTGGTATGAAGATAGCAATTGACATTCCACACAGATCTGCATCAAAACTTTGGATGCCACGCCCACCCATACCATCCCCAGCCCCCCTTTCCCCACATTTAACAATTTTCGAGCTAGAGTCACCAAATTTGGTATGAAGATAGCAATTGACATTCCACAAAGATCTGCATCAAAAATTTGATGCCACGCCCAGCCATACTGCCCCAGCACCCCTTTCCCCACTTTTAACAAACTTCGAGCTGGAGTCACCAAATTTGGTAAGAAGATAGTTGGTGGCATCCCTATCTGCAGCGGAGAATCTTTAAGGCTGCGTACACCCCTGCCCCATCCGTACCCTTTTGCAATCAGGCCTCTTTTTACCTGTTTTAATACTGGTATCGAGTATGCCGCAGTCGGTTGCGTTTCCACTAGTTATACTTTGCCTGTTGAAAAATTATTTCATGCGAATTTTCCTAAATGTTGTTATAAAGCCCTTACCAAGCATAAAATTGCAAAAAAAAATTTTTGTAGCTAAGCCCAATCAGGGTTGTTTTTATATACCATAGATTTGTAGAATCCCGAAATCTACTTTTATTAAGGAAACTTATAAAATCTGCTCGAAACATTTGGTTTGCAATTTTCATTTTTGTTTTCTCTATATTTAAATCAGATTAATGCACATAACTATACACTTTATAGATGTAGATAGGTAAGACTCCTGCTCCCAGCATTCTTTTGTGAACAGGGTATTACAAAAAAAAAAAAATTTGTTTGACCTTTTGCCAAAAGGGTTGCTGGCAAATTGCGACGCTTGTGTTTTCTCATTTTTTACTGTTGGACATCAACCAAGGAAGTTGACATCCAAAGCTTTTGGTCGCACGTCTCTCCTTGCAACAATGTATGGCCGCATATTATTCAAAGTCCTCTTGCTGCTGCTGCTGTTGCTGTTGCTGCCTGATAAAACAAGCGCGAAAACATAATGAGCATATACATAGACAGACAATCACTGGCAAACGGGCAGTGGCAGCAGCAGCAAACAACCGTCCAGACAACAGCTCCAACAGCAACAGCATCCGCCGTTTGCCTTAAGCGCCTACCCTATTTTTTCTCCCTATTCACCCCCTTTCCACAACCCTACACGCTTCGATGACAGTCAATTATTCACCATACAAGTTGAGTTGAGTTTTAAGTTTCGGCTGCAGTACAAGCCGGAGCTCGTATTCATTTTTTATACCCTTCACAGGGTATATTGACTTTGTCATGAATCTGTAACGCCTTAAAGGAATGATGGGAGACCCCATAAACTATGTATCAAAATGATCAGGACGAGCTCAGGAATTGATTTCCGTCTGTCCGTCCGTCTGTCCGTCTGTCTGTTACAACACGATTTCTGGCCAAACGGCTCATCCCGATCGGAGCATTCTACGATATAGCCACCATATAAATTTACCATATCAACACGATTTCTGGCCAAACTGCTAAACCGATCTTGATGAAACTTTCACAGATTGCTTAGATCATGTCGGGTTTGTTCACTATGAAATTTCATCCCGATCGGAGCATTCTACGATATAGCCACCATATAATTTTACCATATCAACACGATTTACGGGCAAACTGCTGAACCAATCTTGATGAAACTTTTACAGATTGCTTAGATCATGTCGGGTTTGTTCACTATGAAATTTCATCCCGATCGGAGCATTCTACGATATAGCCACCATATAAATTTACCATATCAACACGATTTCCGGGCAAACTGCTGAACCGATCTTGGTGAAACTTTCACAGATTGCTTAGATCATGACGGGTTTGTTCACTATGAAATTTCATTCCGATCGGAGCATTCTACGATATAGCCACCATATAAATTAACCATATCAATACGATTTCCGGCCAAACTGCTGAACCGATCATGATGAAACTTTCACAGATTGCTTTGATCATGTCGGGTTTGTTCACTATGAAATTTCATTCCGATCGGAGCATTCTACGATATAGCCACCATATAAATTTACCATATCAATACGATTTCCGGCCAAACTGCTTAACCGATCTTGATAAAACTTTCACAGATTGCTTAGATCATGTCGGGTTTGTTCACTATGAAATTTCATCCCGATCGGAGCATTCTACGATATAGCCACCATACAAATTTACCATATCGTACTATCAATTGTTGTCTCTGTCGTGCACTTTCAAGTACCTACATGTCAATATGTTGTTTTTGTCGTACACAAACAAGTAAATGGCGCTCAAGAGTAAAAATATTAGCGAAAAATTACCAACAATTGAACAGAAACATAAGAGGGGGGAGTATTGATTTGGCTGTGTGAAGGGTATCATAGTCTTGGCATAACCAAAATTAACTATGCGCCACGATGAGTTTTGTTATTGTTTTGTTTGGTGACTGGCACATTTTGTATATTTTAAATATATAAAATATAAAATTAAAATGAACACGCCTGATTGCAAACGGTTCCGTGGGAAAAACTTTTCGCTTTCTGAGGAGCATTTGTTGGTTGAACTAGTGGAGTCGAATCAGCATATTTTAGCAAGAAAAGCGACGCCGTTACGTGGAAGCAGAAGGACGAAGCCTGGCAGAAACGGGCTGCTCAGTTCACTGCGCAAACTGGTGTTAGTCCTTCGTGGAAAGCATGTTTACCTATTACTATGGCAAGCCAATTGATCTACAATCCTTGCAAGAATGATTTTGAATGTAGATTTTTTTAGCCTGAACCGCTGAACAAATTTGACATCATCCAGATCAGTGAAATAGTTCACCCTATTCCTATAACTTCTCGAGTTATTTACTCTTGGCTCTGTTTCGTCAAATTGCGTCTCCGTTGCATGAATTTATAAAACTCTGCTGACAAAATAAATATACAATTCAAGGGACAGCTGTTTGCTTTATCGATGATTCTTATCGATATATCGTGACTTCAACGCGCTATAAATTTTAACCGAGACCCAGCCTTCCGTTTAGTTTGTTTCTCATATACTCCTAACCGAACAATGAGAGACTCAAATTCGACTAAACTAAGACTAAGTTGACTTACTGGACATTGAGATATTGGGCCTAAGTCATGTCGAACGAAGAGTGCTCGAACTCGAATTGAGCATGGGTAAAGCGATCATACCAGTTGCTTGATGGCGGGTATGCTGTGATAATTCGTTCGAGTTCGATCGAGACCCTCAGAACTGCAAACGCACATACTCGATCGAACCCGATCGACCTCGCACTCTGATCTGATCTGATTCAACTTTTGACAAGAGTGAGCGCTCATACTCGAACATAGGCGTTGCAGCCCTCTGATACTCACATATTCATACATATATTTGTATATGTATGTATATGCATATACATATGTATGTATATCACTCACATAACGGTGATTTTCTTGACTCTGCTGCCTATTTTTATTTAACTACGTCTACTTTGTTAGGTAAAATGGCTTTAGTAAAGACACAAATATATGAAAATCCTCATATGTGTAGAAATTTACACACGAGGGTAACATTCGTTATTATACCCTTAACCCATAAATCGGTAAATAAGGGTATAATGGTTTTTAGCAAAAGTATGTAACAGGCAGAAGGAAGCATCTCCGACCCTATAAAGTATATATATTCTTGATCAGCATCAACAGCCGAGACGATATAGCCATGTCCGTCTGTCCGTCTGTCTGTCCGTCTGTCCGTCTGACCGTCTGTCCGTCTGTATGAACGCTTGGATCTCAGAGACTACAAGAGACTTCTGATTTTGTATTTAAGTTCTCCTATACCATGAGCAGAACAAGTTTGCTTCAAATTATCGATAACTATTCTGGTTTCCGATATACACATAATATCGATAACAATAAAATATCGAATTTGGAAAATCTAAATCGTCGAATGTGTAAACGTTTAAAAAAAATGCATGCTGATCTACAATGTAAATTGTGTACGTACATATGTACATACATGTGGACATCTTTCTATTGTTTTCTAGAAAAATATTTTAATTCAGTTCATACATACTTATGTACATATGTGTATTTTTATTCATGTTGTTTTTCAAGAATGTTTTTAGTAAAAATGTGTCTATATGTGTATGTACATAACTAAGCACATACGTATGTATGTGCACATCTTGTGCTCAGCATTGCACATTCTGATGTAAATACACATGCATAATTGTGTATGTAGGTTGGTGCATGTTTTTCCATCAATTGTCCCGCTTTGGCGTCGAATGTGTACACGTTTAAAAAAATGCATGCTGATCTACAATGTAAATTGTATACGTACATATGTACATACATGTGGACATCTTTCTATTGTTTTCTATTAAATATTTTAATTAAGTTCATACATACTTATACAATGTAAATTGTATACGTACATACATATGAGTATTGATTTGGCTGTGTGAAGGGTATCATAGTCTTGGCATAGCCAAAATTAACTATGCGCCACTATGTTTATAACCTTCACAGGGTATATTGACTTTGTTATGAATCTGTAACGACTTAAACGAATGATGGGAGACCCCATAAACTATGTATCAAAATGATCAGGACGAGCTCAGGAATTGATTTCCGTCTGTCCGTCCGTCTGTCCGTCTGTGTGTTTCAACACGATTTCTGGCCAATCGGCTGAACCGATCTTGATGAAACTTTCACAGATTGCTTAGATCATGTCGGGTTTGTTCACTATGAAATTTCATCCCGATCGGAGCATTCTACGATATAGCCACCATATAAATTTACCATATCAACACGATTTCCGGGCAAACTGCTGAACCGATCTTGGTGAAACTTTCACAGATTGCTTAGATCATGACGGGTTTGTTCACTATGAAATTTCATTCCGATCGGAGCATTCTACGATATAGCCACCATATAAATTAACCATATCAATACGATTTCCGGCCAAACTGCTGAACCGATCATGATGAAACTTTCACAGATTGCTTTGATCATGTCGGGTTTGTTCACTATGAAATTTCATTCCGATCGGAGCATTCTACGATATAGCCACCATATAAATTAACCATATCAATACGATTTCCGGCCAAACTGCTGAACCGATCATGATGAAACTTTCACAGATTGCTTTGATCATGTCGGGTTTGTTCACTATGAAATTTCATTCCGATCGGAGCATTCTACGATATAGCCACCATATAAATTTACCATATCAATACGATTTCCGGCCAAACTGCTTAACCGATCTTGATAAAACTTTCACAGATTGCTTAGATCATGTCGGGTTTGTTCACTATGAAATTTCATCCCGATCGGAGCATTCTACGATATAGCCACCATACAAATTTACCATATCGTACTATCAATTGTTGTCTCTGTCGTGCACTTTCAAGTACCTACATGTCAATATGTTGTTTTTGTCGTACACAAACAAGTAAATGGCGCTCAAGAGTAAAAATATTAGCGAAAAATTACCAACAATTGAACAGAAACATAAAAGGGGGGAGTATTGATTTGGCTGTGTGAAGGGTATCATAGTCTTGGCATAACCAAAATTAACTATGCGCCACGATGTGTTTTGTTATTGTTTTGGTTGGTGACTGGCACATTTTGTATATTTTAAATATATAAAATATAAAATTAAAATGAACACGCCTGATTGCAAACGGTTCCGTGGGAAAAACTTTTCGCTTTCTGAGGAGCATTTGTTGGTTGAACTAGTGGAGTCGAATCAGCATATTTTAGCAAGAAAAGCGACGCCGTTACGTGGAAGCAGAAGGACGAAGCCTGGCAGAAACGGGCTGCTCAGTTCACTGCGCAAACTGGTGTTAGTCCTTCGTGGAAAGCATGTTTACCTATTACTATGGCAAGCCAATTGATCTACAATCCTTGCAAGAATGATTTTGAATGTAGATTTTTTTAGCCTGAACCGCTGAACAAATTTGACATCATCCAGATCAGTGAAATAGTTCACCCTATTCCTATAACTTCTCGAGTTATTTACTCTTGGCTCTGTTTCGTCAAATTGCGTCTCCGTTGCATGAATTTATAAAACTCTGCTGACAAAATAAATATACAATTCAAGGGACAGCTGTTTGCTTTATCGATGATTCTTATCGATATATCGTGACTTCAACGCGCTATAAATTTTAACCGAGACCCAGCCTTCCGTTTAGTTTGTTTCTCATATACTCCTAACCGAACAATGAGAGACTCAATTCGACTAAACTAAGACTAAGTTGACTTACTGGACATTGAGATATTGGGCCTAAGTCATGTCGAACGAAGAGTGCTCGAACTCGAATTGAGCATGGGTAAAGCGATCATACCAGTTGCTTGATGGCGGGTATGCTGTGATAATTCGTTCGAGTTCGATCGAGACCCTCAGAACTGCAAACGCACATACTCGATCGAACCCGATCGACCTCGCACTCTGATCTGATCTGATTCAACTTTTGACAAGAGTGAGCGCTCATACTCGAACATAGGCGTTGCAGCTCTCTGATACTCACATATTCATACATATATTTGTATATGTATGTATATGCATATACATATGTATGTATATCACTCACATAACGGTGATTTTCTTGACTCTGCTGCCTATTTTTATTTAACTACGTCTACTTTGTTAGGTAAAATGGTTTTAGTAAAGACACAAATATATGAAAATCCTCATATGTGTAGAAATTTACACACGAGGGTAACATTCGTTATTATACCCTTAACCCATAAAATCGGTAAATAAGGGTATAATGGTTTTTAGCAAAAGTATGTAACAGGCAGAAGGAAGCATCTCCGACCCTATAAAGTATATATATTCTTGATCAGCATCAACAGCCGAGACGATATAGCCATGTCCGTCTGTCCGTCTGTCTGTCCGTCTGACCGTCTGTCCGTCTGTATGAACGCGTGGATCTCAGAGACTACAAGAGACTTCTGATTTTGTATTTAAGTTCTCCTATACCATGAGCAGAACAAGTTTGCTTCAAATTATCGATAACTATTCTGGTTTCCGATATACACATAATATCGATAACAATAAAATATCGAATTTGGAAAATCTAAATCGTCGAATGTGTAAACGTTTAAAAAAAATGCATGCTGATCTACAATGTAAATTGTGTACGTACATATGTACATACATGTGGACATCTTTCTATTGTTTTCTAGAAAAATATTTTAATTCAGTTCATACATACTTATGTACATATGTGTATTTTTATTCATGTTGTTTTTCAAGAATGTTTTTAGTAAAAATGTGTCTATATGTGTATGTACATAACTAAGCACATACGTATGTATGTGCACATCTTGTGCTCAGCATTGCACATTCTGATGTAAATACACATGCATAATTATGTATGTAGGTTGGTGCATGTTTTTCCATCAATTGTCCCGCTTTGGCGTCGAATGTGTACACGTTTAAAAAAATGCATGCTGATCTACAATGTAAATTGTATACGTACATATGTACATACATGTGGACATCTTTCTATTGTTTTCTATTAAAATATTTTAATTAAGTTCATACATACTTATACAATGTAAATTGTATACGTACATACATATGAGTATTGATTTGGCTGTGTGAAGGGTATCATAGTCTTGGCATAGCCAAAATTAACTATGCGCCACTATGTTTATAACCTTCACAGGGTATATTGACTTTGTTATGAATCTGTAACGACTTAAACGAATGATGGGAGACCCCATAAACTATGTATCAAAATGATCAGGACGAGCTCAGGAATTGATTTCCGTCTGTCCGTCCGTCTGTCCGTCTGTGTGTTTCAACACGATTTCTGGCCAATCGGCTGAACCGATCTTGATGAAACTTTCACAGATTGCTTAGATCATGTCGGGTTTGTTCACTATGAAATTTCATCCCGACCGGAGCATTCTACGATGTAGCCACCATATAAATTTACCATATCAACACGATTTCTGGCCAAACTGCTAAACCGATCTTGATGAAACTTTCACAGATTGCTTAGATCATTTCGGATTTGTTCACTATGAAATTTCATCCCGATCGGAGCATTCTACGATATAGCCACCATATAAATTTACCATATCAACACGATTTCCGGCCAAACTGCTGAACCGATCTTGGTGAAACTTTCACAGATTGCTTAGATCATGACGGGTTTGTTCACTATGAAATTTCATTCCGATCGGAGCATTCTACGATATAGCCACCATATAAATTAACCATATCAATACGATTTCCGGCCAAACTGCTGAACCGATCATGATGAAACTTTCACAGATTGCTTTGATCATGTCGGGTTTGTTCACTATGAAATTTCATTCCGACCGGAGCATTCTACGATGTAGCCACCATATAAATTTACCATATCAACACGATTTCTGGCCAAACTGCTAAACCGATCTTGATGAAACTTTCACAGATTGCTTAGATCATTTCGGATTTGTTCACTATGAAATTTCATCCCGATCGGAGCATTCTACGATATAGCCACCATATAAATTTACCATATCAACACGATTTCCGGCCAAACTGCTGAACCGATCTTGGTGAAACTTTCACAGATTGCTTAGATCATGACGGGTTTGTTCACTATGAAATTTCATTCCGATCGGAGCATTCTACGATATAGCCACCATATAAATTAACCATATCAATACGATTTCCGGCCAAACTGCTGAACCGATCATGATGAAACTTTCACAGATTGCTTTGATCATGTCGGGTTTGTTCACTATGAAATTTCATTCCGATCGGAGCATTCTACGATATAGCCACCATATAAATTTACCATATCAATACGATTTCCGGCCAAACTGCTTAACCGATCATGATGAAACTTTCACAGATTGCTTTGATCATGTCGGGTTTGTTCAATATGAAATTTCATCCCAATCGGAGCATTCTACGACATAGCCACCATACAAATTTACCATATCAGCACGATTTCCGGCCAAACTGCTGAACCGATCTTGATGAAACTTTCACAGAATGCTTAGATCATGTCGGGTTTGTTCACTATGAAATTTCATTTCGATCGGAGCATTCTACGACATAGCCACCATACAAATGTACCATATCGTACTATCAATTGTTGTCTCTGTCGTGCACTTTCAAGTACCTACATGTCAAATTGTTGTTTTTGTCGTACACAAACAAGTAAATGGCGCTCAAGAGTAAAAATATTAGCGAAAAATTACCAACAACTGCACAGAAACATACGAGGGGGGAGTATTGATCTGGCTGTGTGAAGGGTATCAAGCTTGGCATAGCCAAAATTAACTATGCGCCACTATGTTTTTTACTGACTTTAATCGTACTCCATAGGAGTTAGGTAAATTAAGACTTATGAATGCCCTATTCGCTACAAGCTTCTCTATCTTAACTGAGCCATACCCACTCACTATTACATTACATAAACTGAATAGTTTCGTCTGTTAGAGAATTATCATTTTATTATTCGTGTTGCAATGTGTCCGCCAGGAACAATGCAAATGTTTGTTAGATGTGTGCAAAATTATCGAAAAAATGCTTGCGAAATTAACGAACAATTAAACTAAAATAAAAGTAAAAATTTAAAAACAGACAATAGGAATTAAAATACACCAAGCCGCAGATAGACGAGATATTTGTTTTATATAGGATTAACCATATAAATAAACCCTATATGGAAAAAATGTTTGTACTCACTTTTTAGGCTACTATCGTTTTGCTTCTTGCTGGAATCATATTTATTATAATATTTTGAAGTATTTAAGCTACCTTACGATTTATCGTTGGAGCGAAAAATACATATTTTATAAAAGCAAACATAAGGTCTGCAACAATAGGGAAAGTAATAAACGTAGCTTTATTTAATTTTATTATTTTTTTTGTACAATATTTAACGTATTTGACGTTGTAGTTCTAGATTATTTGAGAAATAAGTATTGTGTGTAAATTTTTGCTAAACGAACTAATCAGTCATTTTGTTCTTTCAGTTGTTCAGTTTTTTTGATTTGGTCATTTATCTTTTTCAGTATTTTACTTCGCTCAATTGGCTCGTATATGTTCATTTAGCTCGTTCAAATACTCAAAGAATCAACTAGATAGACTACAGAAAGGAATATTATTATGGGGAACAGTTTGGCTAAACTTATTCTGCACGATAAGCTACAGTTTCTTTCTTTATTACTTAACTGGTAAGTGGCCCGCTTACTTCGCTGCGCGGATAGTTTATATACATTTTAGCAATAGAAGATAGATACAAAATAAATAATTTAGATAATATTTCACAAAATATTAAAGCAAAGTATTTAATATTCTCTTTTCCACGCCACCATTGAGGTAGAGAATCAGGCGCTTCATTTTTTATTGTGGTTTCCCCAGTAGGCCTTATCCACTTATTGAATTGAATTTGCAATTATAAACAATTGTTAAGAACTTCTTTATAAACGATATTGGTTGTTTTTCCGTCAGGTGCTAATACAACTAAACTTTTTGGTGAACTGACTCTTGAGCAGGCTACATAAAATTGGCCATGAGAAAAACAATCGCGTCTTAAGTCTAGTCCGGCTAATTTAAGAGTTTGTCCCTGTGATTTATTGATTGTTAAGGCAAAGCAAACTTTTAAAGGAAATTGCAATCTTTTAAATTGAATTGGCAATTCAGAATCAGAAGGTATTAATGGAATTCTCGGTATAAAAACCGTTTCCCCTATACCATTGCCAGTAAAGACCATTGCTTCGATAACATTCTTATGAAGGACTTTAACTTGCAATCTTGTACCATTGCACAGTTTTGGCGGTTTCAAGTTGCGAATCAACATTACAGGTGAACCAATCTTTAAAGTTAATTTAGGTTGAGGCAGGCCAGCCGGATTTAATGAATTAAGAAACTCGACGGGGTAATTAACTGCATCTTCGATTTTAGTCACAGAATCAATAGAGTTATATGTCATTTCTTCACTTTGAAATGATTTTAATAAAAACTCGTTTATTTCCAATGCATTGTCATTTCTCGCAGTCAAAATAGCACGTTCTGAAAACCATTCGAGTGATTTTTGAGAGATATTTGTAATATCCGGAAATATTTTTAGAGTTAGCTCTTCAATACTTTTCACAACATGACAAAAAATTGATGGTAAAGTTATTTTGCCATCATGGTTTGGAAATAATCCATTTCCTATTTGAAGAAGCATTTCTGCAAATTCACCAGCTATGCTATCACCTTTTAATTGCACTCGCATATTCTTCGTTAATGCAATTTTCTGTATTTTTATACCCTTAACCCATAAAATGGGTAAATAAGGGTATAATGGTTTTGTGCAAAAGTATGTAACAGGCAGAAGGAAGCATCTCCGACCTTATAAAGTATTTATATTCTTGATCAGCATCAACAGCCGAGACGATATAGCCATGTCTTTCCGTCTGTCTGTCCGTCTGTCCGTCTGTATGAACGCGTGGATCTCGGAGACTACAAGAGCTAGAGACTTCTGATTTTGTATTTAAGTTCTCCTATACCATGAGCAGAACAAGTTTGCTTCAAATTATCGATAACTATTCTGGTTGTTTGTTATCGATATTATGTGTATATCGGAAACTAGAATAGTTATCGATAATTTGAAGCAAACTTGTTCTGCTCATGGTATAGGAGAACTTAAATACAAAATCAGAAGCCTCTAGCTCTTGTAGTTTCTGAGATCCACGCGTTCATACAGACAGACAGACAGACAGAGGGACAGACAGACGAACAGACGGACATGGCTATATCGTCTCGGCTGTTGATGCTGATCAAGAATATATATACTTTATAGGGTCGGAGATGCTTCCTTCTGCCTGTTACATACTTTTGCACAAAACCATTATACCCTTATTTACCCATTTTATGGGTTAAGGGTATAAAAAGGGCAAACATCTAAAAAATGACATTACTTTACATTTACTGTAATTAAGATTTAAAAAATTTACTTTACACCACATTTGAATGTTGTCTAAATCTCTTTGAAGCTGTTGAGCAGCTAGGGGAGTTGCAGCTGACGTGCATAACTTTACATCATCAGCGTACATCAAAACCCGAGAGAACTTTATAACCGATGGAAGATCGTTTATAAACAAAATAAATAATAAAGGACCAAGATGACTACCCTGAGGAACGCCTGAAGTGACCTGAACCGTCTTGGAAACGGACCCTTTAAATAAAACCCTCTGAATTCTAAGAGTTAGGTAGTCTTTAATCCAAAGAACTAGAATATTTGAAAAGCCCAAGAGTTCTAGTTTATGTATTAGGAGATGATGATCTACAGAGTCGAAAGCCTTACTAAAATCAGTATAAATAACATCAGTCTGCAATTTGTCCTGAAAACCCTTGATAACAAACGAAGTAAATTCTAACAAGTTAGTGGTAGTAGATCTTTGTTTCATAAATCCGTGCTGGCACGGTGAAATAATAGATTTACAAAGGTGTTGAAGATGGGAGGTTATTAATTTTTCAAAAATCTTAGGAATAGCAGACAACTTGGAGATACCCCTATAATTTTGAACATTACATTTGTTTTCTTTTTTATGGAGAGGAATAATAAATGACTCTTTCCAAATTTTTGGAAAGGAGCCTAACTCCAGGGACAAGTTAAACATTTTAAGCAACGGCTTTAAAAGACCATAAGCGCAGTGTCTAAGCACACAGCATGGCACTCCGTCAGGTCCTGGGGAAAATATAGGTTTCAAAACATGTAGATTATTTAAAAGTGAGTTCTCAGTGATTTTCAGTCCACAGATGCGATTCGAGCCATTAACCTGATAAGGGTAAGGCAAACCGACTTGAGATTGAAAAGAACTATACGTCGTTTGAAAAAATTGGGCAAATATATTTGCAATCTCCTGTTCAGAATTGGCCTTCGTTTCCTCAAAGAATACCTCCGTTGGGAGTGTCGATGACCTACCCTTCGCATTAACAAAATCAAAAAACCGCTTTGGATCCTGCTGAAACTGTAATCTACACCGAGTCAGGTAATTCTTATAACATTGGTTGTTTAAGATAGCAAAACTGGCACGAGCAATCAAGTAATCAGAATAGGCTACCGATGAGCCGCTTTTTCTAAATCTCTTGTAGAGTTTAGATTTTCGATTTTTGAGAATTGTCAACTCTCGGGTAAACCAAACAGGTTTATTAGACCTGTTTAGCTTACCAACCGGGACACATAAATCAAATAAAGAATATAAAGTATTGTAAAAAATACTGATTGCCACGTCCAAGTCGTCAGACTCGTAGAGGGGAGACCAGTCAGTATGGGATAAAAGCAGGGCGAGACCCTCAAAATCAGTTTTCCGAAATTGACGAACTCGACTCAAAGGCATTTTGACATTGCAACGCGTCCGGGAAGGTAAATTAATCAACAGCTCCAACGCAGGATGGTATAAGTCTTCGGGATAAGATATAGGCTGAAGATGATGAATCCAAAACAAAAATCAGATCAAGCATTTTATTAAGAGAATTTGGGATAGCATTAATTTGACTCAATGACATCCCAAGTAAGTCGATTAAAAATTCATTCGGGGCCGTGGGAGTCAGGGCACCAGAGTCAGGACAAGAAATCCAAGTAGCTTCAGCAATGTTGAAATCACCAAGAACTATAAGAAAATCGCGATCAGAAAGCAAGGCAGAGACAGAATGAATAGCAGATAGATGTGTCTCATAGATAGAGAGATCAGAGGAAGGAGGTATATAGGAACAAGTGATAAAAATGTTAATACCGTAAATATTTAGCTTTACAGCAATAAACTCTATATCAAAAGAACTATTTAATACGACTGTTTCAGAAGGAAAGTCAACATTCACAGCAATAAGCACTCCACCACCACGCCGAAGAGTACGGTCCTTTCTATAAATAGAATATGTACTACATAGAATTTCGGAATTGAGAATATCTTGCCTTAACCACGTTTCAGTAAAGGCAATGACATGGAAAGGGAAAGAAAGACTATTAAGGTATAAGCTAGTGAGTTTACTACAAAGACCTCTTACATTCTGATAGCCAAGTAAGAAGGAGGATGTTAGTTTTTTGAACTATCAGTAATTGGGAGAGTTACCTTAGAACCAACCACCGGAAGTGTAGATGCAATCGGGGACCGATTTTTTTTTTCTTGCAGTATACTCTTTCACAATTATGTGTTCTGGCCAAAATTCTTTGCAGCATATGGTGCAAAAATCTTGATTCGAAACACTGATTTTAAAAGACGAAATGTTCCGATCATAAGCAAATTTGAATTTCTCCACCGTGACATTGGCATTCGATTTGGCCTTGATATAGACCTTGACATCATCTGATGTTAACAAATATTTGTTTTTTAGGTGGGACAGCAACAAATTTTTTAATTATATCCTCCACTGAGGCTGGTTTGGAAGACTCAGTCTCGAATAATTGAATATTTGTCTCTTTAGGTTTGATAGAGTTTTTTTGTTGATTAACATCAACACTACTAACCACCAAAGGAACCGAAGGATCGGGATCAGATAAGACAATATCCATGGGAGTTATTGTTATATCATCTAAGTTCTCGATAACTTTAGTAAAAGGGACAAGAAGATTTTTATTTACTTTACACTGTGGTATCGGAGCGTTTGGAGTATTTTCCAACGCCACAGAGCCCGATAACTGCCCAACGTTGGCCTTTTTACGCTTTGGAGAATCCTGTACGAGATTTTTCTCGCTAAGGTTTCTCTGAACCGATGAGAATTTTTCACACAGTTTATTCAACTGACAGAAAACGCCCTCTAAGCCAAGCTGAGTTTCTATAAAGCTTGCAATGTCTTTTTTTTCTCCAAACATGACCAACACGGCCACTCTAAATTAGTAACCTTCAAGAGGTCTGAGATACGGCCATTAATGCCAGCACATTGCTCATGAGCAACATTTGTGCACATCCAGCAGTAGACAAAACCCATTTTTGAGTTAGCGCGGACTTGACAATTCGCATAGCAGCAAACAGACATTTTTATTGAATTTATTAAAAGAATATAAAAGTAAAAAAATAAATAAATAAAAAAAAAAAAATCTCTGCAGAAAATTGTTATTATTAAGAAACAGGTCCACCCTAATGTGCAAATAGTAAAGCTACAAACAAAACTTACTTCACAGCTTCAAAAACAAAAACGGCGCGAGCGCGACCACCGAAAGCAACAAGCAACGGAGAAAAGTTTGACCGCGACCAACACCAACACAAAAGAGCGCGTTAGAGTAAACGATCAAGAAACGGTTTAATGCACTGCAGTGCTTGAAAAAAGAGAGAGAGAGTGAGCGTAAAAGCACAAAAACAAAACAAAAGCAGGCGGCAGCAAGTTGAGCAAATTTTTCAGTATGCTGGACTGCAGTTTGTTGTTGTGCTTGGAAACACTTTAAAACAAATGCAAATTAAATCGTTAATCTAATGTCCACTTTGGGTTTAGGCAAACCGACAAAACACAAAGTCACAAAACTATTAGTTTACACAAATTCGCGAAATTAATAGCAGAAATAAGACGCACAATAGTCAAAAAAGCGAAGCGCATAAAAAAAAACACGTCCGTTGCGTAGCAAAGCAAAATTGAAGACTTTAAGCACGCATTTATTTCATCTGCTCTTGTTCCTCTGGGGATCACTGGAAGAGTTTGTCGAAAATCACCAGCTAAGAGAACAGTTATGCCACGCATTAAGTATTCACTATCTCGAATGTCTTTCAAAGATCGATCTACAGCTTCAAAAGCACCTTTATGGGCTATAGTACACTCATCCCAAACAATAAGCTTGCAATCTTTGAGCACAGCAGCAATATTAGATTGCTTTGAAATTGAGCAATGTGGTGTTTCTAAATGAATCAAATTAAATGGAATCTTAAGTGTAGAATGCGCTGTGCGACCACCATTTAGTAAAGTGGCTGTGATACCGGAAGAAGCAACGGCCCATGCAATTTTTTTGCTTTGCCGTACCTTTGCCAATAATAAATTTAAAAGATACGTTTTACCTGTTCCACCAGGTGCATCTAAAAAATAGATTTCTCCCTCTTCTGCTTCAACGCTATGTAGTATCTTTTCGTATACTTGTTTTTGCTCAGCAGTAAGGAGTAGCTCATTATTAACAACAAAATTATCGCAATTTTCATAATTTGTATCTCTATGATATTCAATATTTCGAACAATTTCCTCGGATCTAATTGGTAGTGGAAGTCCATAATAAGTCAAGTTTTGACCACCAATAGACAGTACAATATCTTCAATGTAAATAAGACATTTATTTAATACATTATTCACAATAATTTCATCAATATTTCTGTCTTGTGAAAAATGAAAGGCTATTAAAATATCTTCTGAGAAACTCTCTTTATAAGTATTCCAAAGTTTCAGAGCATCTGAAATTTGACAAAATACTAACATTATTGCAAAAAGTTCTCGCAGTTTTGTAGGATTTTGACATATGACAGCTTCGGCTATAGTTGAATCCCAGTGCTTATCATCTTCTAGTAATCCTAAAATCTCGAATGTCAATTGAAATTATGCGTATGCTTTACCATTAACGGTTTTTAAATTTAAAAATGAAGTTGGGCCACTTACAAAATGTTATATAAGTCTTAAATAAAAACATTCTGTATTATTGGGATGAATAGTGTAAACTCTTCCCAAAGCTGAATCTGTTTTAACTCCAGGAAAATTTGGCACATCATGCCCTCGTTTTCTTCTTTGAAATTCTTTATTGTTCCATGTAAAATACGATGAAACTTCAAAATATAGAAGCGTGCTTGCAAACTCATCACGTGTGCATAGCTCAAAGAAGGCTAGCAAAGTGGTTTTGGGTGTAGTGCTTAATCTGTCAAGTAATTGTAGCGGATTATTGGGGTTAACATGACCATCTTCTAAATGAACAGCTAAGTGTGTAATAGCCGGAAAACGTTCATGTATGCACACAGAAAAAAAAAATTTTAAATCGCATAATTTACACTTAGATTCTAAAATTTTTCGGAACGATTTTCGGTCTACACCTATAATTTTAAATTCTAAAAGTGGAATTTTAAAATAAAATTTTAAAATTAAAATTTTCGGTTTAAAAATGTTTATTTTATATTTTAAGTGCTTGAATTTTAGTTTTCACAATGAAATCTTTTTGATTCAAAATGTTTTCATTTTAAAGTTAAGCATTAGAAACCTTAAACTAACTAAAATAATTTTTGAATCGAACTAATGTTACATCCCGATATCAGTACTTCAAACCACATTGGTGGCTATAGTTCATTAACAAATGTATACTATTAGATTCTATAAATTAATATTAAACTTTTTGCTTTGGGCGCACGGATACACACCACCAGGTATCAGCATTGCGTGATAGCTCTTTGTAAATAGTTATTAGATTCCTTCAATGCATATGCGTGAGAAATTTTATGTTTACATACTTAGTATAAATCATTTGCATAACTTTAAATTAATTTTTTAAAACTTACCGATCACGAAAAGCCAATTACCTATGCCGCGACTCGAACCTGAGACCTTACGATTACCACGCGTATGCCATACCCATTGCGCTGTTGCCGACTATGTCTTACAGACAGTTAATTTTAATACATACTACACATAAGAGCGCCTCTCTCTCTCTCTCTCTCTCTCTCTTTTAAAGCGATTCGTACTGATTTCTAAAATTTTAATTATCAAATTAAATGTGCTCGTTTTAAATATGTTTTTTAATAGGGCAAATTATTAAATTTAAAATTTTTCATTCGAAGTTCGAGTAGTAATTTAAATTTTGCATTTTATAATTATTCTGATTTCTTCAAATTTAAAATAGTAAATTTTTTTTTTCTTTAATTCTAAACCGATTCGTACTGATTTCTAAAATTGAAACTATCGATTTAAATGTGGTTGTTTTAGATATAGATTTTAAAAGCGCACATTCTTAAATTTAAAATTTTAATTTTAGGTTTAAGAACTAATTATTCAAATCAACGTTTTTCCGCATTGATTTTAATACGAATCGTTTTAAATTTGGCGTTTCAATACGATTAATTTTAGAATCAAAAATTTTCGTATTGAAATTAAGAAAAAAAATTTTAAATCTGAATCTAAAATTAAAATGTTTGGTTTTACGTTTCATTTTTTTTCTCTGTGTACGCTTAAATCAACATTTGAAATAGTTTTGCAACGCAGTTGAGCTTCCTTTTCATCATCACCAACAAAATAAATTTGAAGAAACTGCATTTCTTCATTTGGCAAAGGTCGGACACTACCAATTACGTGATACACTTGTCCTTGGACTTTAAAGGTTGACCAACTTTCATTTATAATTTTTGTACTTCCAAAAGAAGTCATTTGAAAGCAGCTGTTATACTTTCTTATACGATCAATGAAATGATCCTGCTTTGGATGTCCACCAATTATTAAGCTTTTAAGTGGATCAGGCAAACTTTCATTTTGTGAAAGTTTAACTTTTCCTGCCTTGCAACAGATACCCAAAGGCTCATTTTTCCATTTTAAAGCATTACAATGTTTACATAGCAAATTCAGACTACCAAGTTGAGTAATTTTATCTGACTTGTAAGCTATTTCAAAATCATAGCTTAAGCCAGACATGGCTTTTACACTCCATGCACGCAAACGCCTTTCTTGACGTGCATCAGGATTATTAGCCTGATGTCTTCTCACTACAACTTTATGAGCTTCAGGATTATTAGTCTGATCTCTTCTCTCTACAACTCTAATAACATCAGGATTTTTAACACGATATCTTTTTGATGCTTCTATGCGCTTACCCCTATTGATATCACTATTTATTTCTAATGAACGTTTTTTTACCTTTTTTTCTGTTTTGTTGGTGAACCGACTACGTCTTTTTAACAGGATTTTTAACATTTTCAGTTATACATTCACTTGACGTATCAGAATCTTGAGTTAATACTTCCTCTAAGGGAATATAAACATCAAAATGTCCATTCATTAATGGACGCATATTATTTCCGAATGCTTGTAATAAATTTCCATTCTGAAAAACTTGAAAATTTACAGCATAAATTTCTGCTGCTGCTTGAAGCTCACATGCAGTACCATAAGTATTTGAATTTGACATATCGCACTCATATTG
This sequence comes from Scaptomyza flava, assembly GCA_030179655.1. Lineage (NCBI taxonomy): Eukaryota > Metazoa > Arthropoda > Insecta > Diptera > Drosophilidae > Scaptomyza > Scaptomyza flava. The sequence continues at coordinate 25,804,236 of JARNME010000314.1, forward strand.
TTCAGAAGAGCTATAACACTCTCCATTTAAGTTTATGCTGAAGCAAGCAAAAGTTTGCCAGTTGGTTACAACATGTTCAACAATATTTTGGCGTATGGTGCCATGGAAGCCTTGCTTACCAAATAAAAGGTTGGAAATAGATCTAAAAGGCAGGCTCCATCACCAATTATGTAAGCAACTGAATGCGGCACCAAAGCCCCACTAATATCTAAAGTTTCAATAGACATATTTTAATTTGGCTGTGAGTCAATTGACTTCACTGTAAAACGATTGTTGCAACGTTACAGTGTCTATTCGTAAGTATAGAATTCAATAAAATTGAATATACCAACTTATATTAATTTAGTAGAATATTCAGACTGCTTAGTTTTATTTGATTTTTAAATGCACTAAAGCAGCGTCTATATAACTATTATATAATATGCAAAATAGAAGACAACTATATATAATGTTGCTTCAATTATCAAGTCTAAAATCGACTTATTAATTTTGTTGAAAAAAAAAACAACAAAACAAATGAACAACTTAATTTAAAGTAAGTATGATAAATAAATAAATACTTCAAAATAAGTCAAAAATTGACTTCACTGTACAACGTTACAGCGTCTATACAAAGTATAGAATTCAATTAAATTGAATATACCAACTTATATTAATTTAATAGAATATTCAGACTGCTTAGTTTTATTTGATTTTTAAATGCACTCAAGCAGCGTCTATATAACTATTATATAATATGCAAAATAAAAGACAATGTTGCTTCAATTATTAAGTCGAAAATCGACTTAATTTTCTTGTGTTTAAAAAACAACAAAAGAAATTAAAATACGTTGATCGTTATTTAAATATTTAAATAATAGCAATTCAATTTTATTATAACTTATCATAAAATACGTATTTAAAATGAACTTATATATATACGTAATTTTAAAGGAATGTATACATAGTATATAATACGAAAATCAGAATATTGAAAAACTCACTGATTCAAAAAGTAACTTTCCATTTTATTATTATCCTTAATATAAACAATATTAAAAAATTCACTGAAACGAAAATTAACTTTTATTGTTCACATTAAATATGAACTAAAATGCAAAACCAATTCTCTTACCATTGTATGCAAAAACATAATGTTGGAAAGAGCATTACAGTTACTCCTCTAAGCAACAGACACCGAGCTCTAACATACAACGCTTGCACTTAAGAGCTAGGTATGGGTGGTGCAAATTAGGCAATGCCATTCCCTTAACTGCAGCCTCTTAGTTATGGCAAGCTTAGCTTAGTGAGTGCGGAGGAGATAGGGATATTAAAATTTATGTTTGACATGCAGAGCGCGCGCATAAACAAAAGACTGAGCGTAAATAACAACAAAGACGCATGATTGCATTCAAATTATTTTATATCTAGCTGAGCCATGAAATGGATAAAAAATGGTATAATTGTTTTGAGCAGGCAGAAAGAAGCATCTCCAACCCCATATAAAATATATATATTCTTGATCAGCATCAACAGCCATGTCGATATAGCCATGACCTTCTGTCCGTTCGTCCGTCCGTATGTATGAACGCGTCAATCTCAAAGACTAAAAGACCTAGAGACTTCAAATTTGGAACATAACTTCTCCTAAGCCATAGGCAGATCAACTTTATTTCAAATGATCGATAACTATTCTTGCTTTCCATATACATATGGAATCGATAACGAAAAAATCTCGAATTAAGAAAATTAAAAAATAGAAGTTGAAACTATGGATAACTTTATAACTTCCATGAAAATTTGATCCAAATCGGTTAAGAAACACTGGAGATATTTTAAATTAAAGTTAAAGTCAAGAAAAACTCACTTCTGCAAGTCATTTAATACACGGGTTCAGGGTATCTTTTAGTCGGGATTTCTCGAATAAAACCTTCTTACTTGTTTTCAGATTCGCTCGCGCATCGCTCTTCATGTTCGGCGCTAGATGACACATTATTTTTGAATCGCGCCTTCGTTGTTGGCTATTTCGGCTAATTCTCTTATCTATGCGCGCGCTCTGCAAGTCAAACAAAGAGCGTAGTATCGCTACCTTCTTCACACGCACTGAATCAATGCAAAACATATCTAAGAGGCTGCAGTTAAGTGAATTGTATATTGCCTTTAGCTTTAATTTAGAGTGTGTGCGGAGGAGCTAGGGTTATTAAACTTTATGATTGACATGCAAAGCGCGCACATAAAATAGAGAGTGAACGTAAATGAGCAACAACAAAGGAGCATGATCGGAGCGAGATTTTAAATTATCTGATTATCATAAGAGCAAGACACGCGCTTATGTGAACGCCCTTTGCTTATTCGAAATTGTATATCAATAATGTTAGTGTGTTACGTTTTGTCTAAGTTATATAAGCAGCAAGTAGGCGAATCCACCCCCATAACATATTCTGGTGGGGGAAATTTTTCTGGACGCACCAAGTATTGTTATATTGTTGTTGTTTTTTAAAATCAATGACACCAACAAAAAGTAGCAGTGCGGGCCCAACAACAAAACTGACAACAACAACAAACGCTACTTGAGTCGTAAATCAATTGTCAAAAGCACACAAATTTGAAAAAAAAAAAATGTGCACTGTGCGAAGTGATACATGTACATAAAATTATGAAAATTATTTTCAAGCGCATTGTTCTCTTAATTGTGTATGCACTTATTCATTCAGAAGCGGAAATCCATTTCTTTTTTGCAAGTGTTTATGACTTTGCTTGTGCGACGCGAAGGCGTCACTGCGCATTTGTTTTGTTTTTGTATTCTCGCTCGCGATCAAACCCTCAGCTTGTGCGACAGTCAGGCGACAGTAGTGGAATGGGTACTTGTTATACTCGATACCGAAGGTAAAGAGTATATTGGTTTTGTGCAATGTCCGTCATGGTGTCTGTCCGTCTGTCCGTCTGTCCGTCCGTATGTGTGCAAGTTTTTTCCACACCCTTCAAGCTAGAGACTTGAAACTTTCCAATTCTCTTTATCTATGGGATAGTAAATTAAAGTGTCAAGATGGGGGTTCTACGATAACTGGGGGGCTGGCAAATCGATAAATTCGATAACTCAAAACCGATAAATCCACATATTTCGCACATCCTTACAGCTAGAACTACCAAATTTGGTAAGAAGATAGCTACTAGCAACCCCCAAAAAACTGCATCAAAATTTTGGAGCCACGCCCCCCATTCCGCCCCCAGCCCCCCTTTCACCACATTTAATAATTTTCGAGCTAGAGTCACCAAATTTGGTATGAAGATAGCAATTGACATTCCACAAAGATCTGCATCAAAAATTTGGATGCCACGCCCAGCCATACCGCTCCCAGCCCCCCTTACCCCACATTTAATAATTTTCGAGCTAGAGTCACCAAATTTGGTATGAAGATAGCAATTGACATTCCACAAAGATCTGCATCGAAAATTTGGATGCCACGCCCAGCCATACAGCCCCCAGCCCCCATTTCCCCACTCTTTACAAACTTCGAGCTGGAGTCACCAAATTTGGTATGAAGATAGCAATTGACATTCCACAAAGATCTGCATCAAAAATTTGGATGCCACGCCCACCCATACCACCCCCAGCCCCCCTTTCCCCACATTTAAAAATTTTCGAGCTAGAGTCACCAAATATGGTATGAAGATAGCAATTGAAATTTCGCAAAGATCTGCAGTAAAAATTTGGATGCCACACCCAATCATACCGCCCCCAGCCCCACGGCATTTCAAAGTCAAAAACTCCTATATCTCCCACAGTTTTTGAGCTATAGCCACCAAATTTGGTGCCAAGATAGGTGATGTGGACCCCCCAAAAACTGCATCAAAAGTTTGGATTCCACGCCCACCAATACTGCCCTAGCCGCCCCCATCCACCCCAACGCTTCGTCAAAAACGGGAATGCGTGTATCTTCCAGAGTTGTGGAGCTAGAGCCTCCAAATTTGGTGGGAAGATAGCTGGTAACAACCCCCCCAAATCTGTATCAAAGTTTTGGAGCCACGCCCACCCATTACGCCCCCAGCCCCCCACATTTTGAAATCAGAAATGGCTATATCTCCCACAGTTTTTGAGCTAGAGCCACCAAATTTGGTGCCAAGATAACTGATAATGACCCCCTAAAAACTGCATCAAAAGTTTGGATGCCACGCCCACCAATACTGCCCTAGCCGCCCCCATCCACCCCAACGCTTCGTCAAAAACGAGAATGCGTGTATCTTCCAGAGTTGTGGAGCTGGAGCCTCCAAATTTGGTGGGAAGATAGCTGGTAACGACCCCCAAAAATCTGCATCAAAGTTTTGGAGCCACGTCCACCCGTTTCGCCCCCCCTTCCCCACTTTTTACAATTTTCGAGCTAGAGTCACCAAATTTGGTATGAAAATAGCAATTGACATTTCACAAAGATCTGCATCCAAAATTTGGATGCTACGCCCACCCATACCGCTCCCAGCCCCCCTTTCCCCACATTTAATAATTTTCGAGCTAGAGTCACCAAATTTGGTATGAAGATAGCAATTGACATTCCACAAAGATCTGCATCAAAAATTTGGATGCCACGCCCAGCCATACAGCCCCCAGCCCCCATTTCCCCACTCTTTACAAACTTCGAGCTGGAGTCACCAAATTTGGTATGAAGATAGCAATTGACATTCCACAAAGATCTGCATCAAAAATTTGGATGCTACGCCCACCCATACCGCTCCCAGCCTCCCTTTCCCCACATTTAATAATTTTCGAGCTAGAGTCACCAAATTTGGTATGAAGATAGCAATTGACATTTCGCAAAGATCTGCAGTAAAAATTTGGATGCCACACCCAATCATACCGCCCCCAGCCCTCCTTTCAACAGCTCTTACAAACTTTCAGCTAGAGTTTCCAAATTTGGAAGGAAGATAGTTGGTGGCATCCCTATCTGCATCGGAGAATCTTTAAGGCAGCGTACACCCTTGTCCCATCCGTACCCCTTTGCAATCAGGCCTCTTTTTACCTGTTTTAATACTGGTATCGAGTATACCGCAGTCGGTTGCGTCCGACTGCAACGTTTCCACTTGTTGTAATTGTAATTTGTTTTTTAAAATGGTTAAAAAGTGCTCCAAAGCGTATGGGAGGTACTTGAAGGAGTTGTCCAAAAAAAATTTCCCTTCTTAGTGCTCACTTACTACCTGCATGGAAAATTGTGTGAAAATTTCAGCCTTCTAGCTCTTTTCGTTTAGGCTGTGGCTCTTTCATTCTAGTAAGGACAAACTCTTTTATATATATAGAGACTAGCAAGTGGCCTGCTTACTTCGCTGCGCGGATAGTTTATATAAATTTTAGCAATAGAAGATAGATACAAAATAAATAAATTAGAAAATATTTCACAAAATATTAAAGCAAAGTATTTAATATTCTCTTTTCCACGCCACCATTGAGGTAGAGAATCAGGCGCGTCATTTCTTATTGTGGTTTCCCCAGTAGGTCTTATCCACTTATTGAACTTAATTTGCAATTACCAACAACTTTTAAGAGCTTTTTTATAAACGACATTGGTTGTTTTTCCGTCAGTTTCTAATACAAATAAACTTTTTGGTGAACTGACTCTTGTGCAGGCTACATAAAATTGGCCATGAGAGAAACAATCGTGTCTTAAGTCTAGTCCGGCTAATTTAAGAGTTTGTCCCTGTGATTTATTAATTGTTAAGGCAAAGCAAACTTTTAAAGGAATTTGCAATCTTTTAAATTGATTTGGCAATTCAGAATCAGAAGGTATTAATGGAATTCTCGGTATAAAAACCGTTTCCCCTATACCATTGCCAGTAAAGACCATTGCTTCGATAACATTCTTATGAAGAACTTTAACTTGCAATCTTGTACCATTGCACAGTTTTGGCGCTTTCAAGTTGCGAATCAGCATTGCAGGTGAACCAATCTTTAAAGTTAATTTAGGTTGAGGCAGGCCAGCCGGATTTAATGAATTAAGAAACTCGACGGGGTAATGAACTGCATCTTCAATTTCAGTCACAGAATCAATTTATATGTCATTTGTCACTTTGAAATGATTTTAATAAAAACTCGTTTATTTCCAATGCATTGTCATTTCTCGCAGTCAAAATAGCACGTTCCGAAAACCATTCGATTGATTTTTGAGAGATATTTGTAATATCCGGAATACTTTTCACAACATGACAAAAAGTTGATGGTAAAGTTATTTTGCCATCATGGGTTGAAATTAATCCATTTCCTATTTGAAGAAGCATTTCTGCAAATTCACCAGCTATGCTATCACCTTTTAAGTGCACTCGCATATTTTTCGTTAATGCAATTTTCTGTATTTTGGGCCACAAAATTGAGGACTTTAAGCAAGCATTTATTTTATCTGCTCTTGTTCCTCTGGGGATCACTGGAAGAGTTTGTCGAAAATCACCAGCTAAGAGAACAGTTATACCACCCATTAGGTATTCACTATCTCGAATGTCTTTCAAAGATCGATCTACAGCTTCAAAAGCACCTTTATGGCCCATAGTACACTCATCCCAAACAATAAGCTTGAAATCTTTGAGCAGAGCAGCAATATTAGATTGCTTTGAAATTGAGCAATGTGGTGTTTCTAAATGAATCAAATTAAATGGAATCTTAAGTGTAGAATGCGCTGTGCGACCACCATTAAGTAAAGTGGCTGCGATACCAGAAGAAGATACGGCTAATGCAATTTTTTTACTTTGCCGTACCTTTGCCAATAATAAATTTAAAAGATACGTTTTACCTGTTCCACCAGGTGCATCTAAAAAATAGATTTCTCCCTTTTCTGCTTCAACGCTATGTAGTATCTTTTCGTATACTTGTTTTTGCCCAGCAGTAAGGAGTAGCTCATTATTAACACCAAAATTATCGCAATTTTCATAGTTTGTTACTCTATGATATTCAATATATGGCACAATTTCCTCGGATCTAATTGGTTGTGGAAGTCCATAATAAGTCAAGTTTTGACCACCAATAGACAGTACAATATCTTCAATGTAAATAAGACAACTATTTAATACATTATTCACAATACTTTCATCAAAATTTCTGTCTTGTGAAAAATGAAAGGCTCTTAAAATATCTTCTGAGAAACTTTCTTTATAAGTATTCCAATGTTTAAGAGCATCTGAAATTTGACAAAATACTAACATTATTGCAAAAAGTTCTCGCAGTTTTGTAGGATTTTGACATATGACAGCTTCGGCTATAGTTGAATCCCAGTGCTTATCATCTTCTAGTAATCCTAAAATCTCGAATGTCAATTGAAATTATGCGTATGCTTTACCATTAACGGTTTTTAAATTTAAAAATGAAGTTGGGCCACTTACAAAATGTTATATAAGTCTTAAATAAAAACATTCTGTATTATTGGGATGAATAGTGTAAACTCTTCCCAAAGCTGAATCTCTTTTAACTCCAGGAAAATTTGGCACATCATGCCCTCGTTTTCTTCTTTGAAATTCTTTATTGTTCCATGTAAAATACGATGGAACTTCAAAATATAGAAGCGTGCTTGCAAACTCATCACGTGTGCATAGCTCAAAGAAGGCTAGCAAAGTGGTTTTGGGTGTAGTGCTTAATCTGTCAAGTAATTGTTGCGGATTATTGGGGTTAAAATATATCCGTTGACCATTTCATGTATGGGAAATGCAAGGATTCTCCATACCGCTTCTGAGCTTCTTATATAACGGCCACTTTCGTACATATTAATTTCATTACGTTGGTCTTCAAGAGTAAATGATGCTTGATCACTGCCCTTGTTAAAATATTTACAAATGTATTTAATAGACTTTACAGAACTACAATACTCAACATTTATGTGAGCATCAAATGTTCTCAATAGTACACAGTTATAAGGCACAACCCAACGATTATCTATGCAATTACCATTTATATTAATTGCATTACCACCATCTTCTATCGCTCTTCTACGATATAGAGGGTAACTATCTTTTCCAGTCACAGTTTCTTTAAGTAATTGTCGAGGAAACCTTTTGGTACATTTTCCATTTTGCATGCATGGCGATTTATTATTAAATGAACCGCAAGGACCATGAATTATATTTGACTTAACAATGTTAAATAACAAAGGATCCTCATCTGCGTTTGGTATTTCGGCACAGATAATTTTTATCAATTTTATCTGGTCTTATTTTATTTTCTAACCATAGTAGAATACGTGGTAAGCCCCGCTTTTGCCATTCCACAGAGTACATGAAACATTGCACGCTTCCAAACAAAGAACCTTTTGTCAATAGCTATAATATCGTGACGATCATACGTTTTTTGACACGGTATTAAAACACTTTTTATGTCATACCATTGTGGATTGCATGTGAATGTTTTGAAAAGATCTGGTCGCCCATAATGGCGAACATATGTCTTAGCAAATTGAGTCTTTTCATGCATATATCGTGCAGAGCTTGTAAAAGAAGATGGTAAAATTACCATCTGACCAAATTGAATTGCGACAAAATCTTGTTGGCCTATTGCATCTTGTAGATGTATATAGCTATCTGCTCTGAGTTTCGCTTGAATGTAGCGAATATAATTTAACCTTTCTGTTTCAATTTTAGCATACATATCAACCAAAAATTGACTATAAAGGGAACGACAATAAATTAAATGATATATCTCGGATTGACGAATCATTATTTTATAGCTGTAAAAGCTTAACGCAGATATAATTATTTTTGGTTCCTCCTTTTTTAATAATGGATTCCATTGTGGTATATCCAATGTTTAGCCATCTTCGCCATAAGGAAATAACAAAGGGTACTCACTTATACGATGTAATTTATTATTATGACTTTCAATAATAGTATCGCGCTTTTCAAATTGCTGACCAACAACTAAAGCTATTTCGCTTGATAGAGGTGCATTGTAAAGCCCTTTGTGAGCACCAGCGGGTGTTCGATCAGCATGTATAACCAATTTATAATCTTTAGTACTTGTTGGTATATTATTGAGAGCCATTTTTAGATCTTTTAAAAAACGATTATTATGATGAAACATACATTGATACAATCAACACTTGAAATATTTTTGCAACATAGTTGAGCTTCCTTTTCATCATCACCAACAAAATAAATTTGAAAAAACTTCATTTCTTCATTTGGCAATGTTTGCATATAAAATTCATACTACCAAGTTGAGTAATTTTATCTGACTTGTAAGCTATTCCAAAATCATAGCTTAAGCCAGACATGGCTTTAACAGTCCATGAACGCAAACGCCTTTCTTGACGCGCATCAGGATTATTAGCCTGATGTCTTCTCACTGCAACTCTATGAGCTTCAAAATTATGCGCTTACCCCTATTAATATCACGATTTTTTTTCAAATGAATGTTTTAGTACCTTTTTTCTGCCTTGTCGGCGAACCGACTAAGTCTTTTAACGGGATTTTTAACATTTTCGGTTTTGCATTCACTCGTATCAGAATCTTGAGTTAATACTTCCTCTAAAGGAGTATAAATATCAAAATGTCCATTCATCAATGGACCGGTAAAACGCAACAGGATGCATGTTATTTCCAAATGCCAGTAATAAATTTCCATTCTGAAAAAGTTGGAAATTTACAGCAAAAATTTCTGCTGCAGCTTGAAGTATGACATAGCGCGATTATATTGTTTAGAAGAGCTATAAAAAGGCAGGCTCCATCACCATATATAGCTGATTCGGCTATCTCTCTTATGTATGCGCGCGCTCTGCAAGTCAAACAAAGAGCGTAGTATCGCTACCTTCTTCACACGCACTGAACCAATTCAAAACATATCTAAGAGGCTGCAGTTAAGTGAATTGTATATTGCCTTTAGCTTTAATTTAGAGTGTGTGCGGAGGAGCTAGGGTTTTTAAACTTTATGATTGGCATGCAAAGCGCGCACATAAAATAGAGAGTGAACGTAAATGAGCAACAACAAAGGAGCATGATCGGAGCGAGATTTCAAATTATCTGATTATCATAAGAGCAACACACGCGCTTATGTGAACGCCCTTTGCTTATTCGAAATTGTATATCAATAATATATCAATAATGTTAGTGTGTTACGTTTTGTCTAAGTTATATAAGCAGCAAGTAGGCGAATCCACCCCAAAACATATTCTGGTGTGGGAAATTTTTCTAGACGCACCAAGTTTTGTTATGTTGTTGTTGTTTTTTAAAATCAATGACACCAACAAAAAGTAGCAGTGCGGGCCCAACAACAAAACTGACAACAACAACAAACGCTACTTGGGTCGTAAATCAATTGTCAAAGGCACACAAATTTGAAAAAAAAAAAGAATATGCACTATGCGAAGTGATACATGTACATAAAATTATGAAAATTATTTTCAAGCGCATTGTTCTCTTAATTGTGTATGCACTTATTCATTAAGAAGCAGAAATCCGTTTCGTTTTTGCAAGTGTCGAACCTTTTTTTATGACTTTGCTTGTGCGACGCGAAGGCGTCACTGCGCATTTGTTTTGTTTTTGTATTCTCGCTCGCGATCAAACCCTCAGCTTGTGCGACAGTCAGGCGACAGTAGTGGAATGGGTACTTGTTGTAATTGTAATTTGTTTTTTAAAATGGGTAAAAAGTGCTCCAAATCGTATAGGAGGTACTTGAAGGAGTTGTCCAAATAAAAATTCCCTTCTTAGTGCTCACCTCCTACCTGCATGGAAAATTGTGTGAAAATTTCAGCCTTCTAGCTCTTTTCGTTTAGGCTGTGGCTCTTTCATTCTAGTAAGGACAAACTCTTTTATATATATAGAATCTATATTATAGATAAAAGCAGACATCGAATTTTTTTACAAGAGCATTTAATTTTCGGCATAACTATATTTATTTTCCCTATTTTATTTGTGACTGTCTCAATTTAAGTTTTATATTTTGTTGTTGCTTTTTGCTATCGTTTAAATCATGTTTTTTTTTTCTTTTTGGTTTTGTTTTTTTGCAGACACCGGCGCGTGCATTGCAGCTCTAAATCGAATTTGGACACGCTTAGATAACTTTGAGATTTATTTATTTAACAATTTATTCGGCAAGTCTGGCAATTTATTATATATTTATTTTATTTTAAAGCTCTCGCTTATTGCTTGAATTGGATTTTAGTTCGACATTTATTGAATAGATTCAATTGCTTTAATTTAGTTAAAGCGATTTGCGGTTTTTTGGAAAAAAAGATTTATTATCATTGAAATCAATTCAATTTATCACACTTTGAGTATACTGAAATAAATAGAGAGCGATTTGCGATTACTTTAAAGCTGTTTTTTAATTTAATTAATTAATTGAATTCTTACATAAAACGCAATTTTTATAGCGCAATTTGGGTTATGCACATTATATCTGATACTGGAATGATTATATTCTACTCAAAGCAATTATTTAAGAATTCGGAATTAATTATAGGAATATACATTAACATCTTTTCACAAAATATGCTATGTTTATTTTTGCACTTAGATATAGTCAATTGATTTATTTAGGAATTCAAAATAAATCTCATAAAATGACGTTTCTATTAAGCTTTAATTTTGTTGAAGACCATTCAGCCCCATTTACCTGAAAATAACCATAAAGTGAACATTAGTCCAGAAATTTGGAATGCATGTTAAAAAATTAAGCTTGCTTAAAAATTGTAAATAACTATTAGCCCACGTAATCATCGCAACTGCAATTTGTACTGTGAAAAAAAATATAAAAAAATGAAAATATGTATATTTATAGTATATATTGAAAAAGTAACTTGCCTGCATGCCATAACGCTTACTAGCCAAAAAAACCTTGACCACTTAATCTGTAACTGCACTTGTCCCCCTTCCACCCTTATCTTTTCTTCTTTCTTTCTTTCACATGCTTCTTGCCAGTGTGTGTGTATTACATTTTCATTAAGTTTACAATAACTATCCAAAAGTTTCGTTTTCTGTAGCACCCTATACATAAACATTAGGGTAGTGTTGTTGCTGTTGTTATTGTTTTTGTTGCAAGGATACATATTTTTTGATATGCCATGTCCAGCTGTGCAGTTGCTTGCTTGTGCTGCCTTCTACTTCTGTTCCATCCCCCCCTTCTCCTTAGTAATCAGCCACCTTCTGGGTGTCCCGTTCGCCGTTTGCTTCAAAGCGTAACGTACAATTTTTATTGTACCGAACTTGGTACATGTCATGCTGCCTAGACACTGTTGTTAACTTGTGCTTTTGCTTTTGCTTTTGTGGCAAGACCCTCCGTCATTCGTTGGCAGAGAGCTAAACATACTGCCTGCCCACCACTTAACAATTCTACGACTTTACAGCATTTGAAGTTTTTGACTGGGCAATATTTTCTATTTTGTTTTCGTTTTTGTCCCCCATTGTCACGGCCACTGTAAAGATAAGCTGGTCAAGTTGCCCTTCTTCTCCAGTTCTTGTCACCTTTACTTCTTGTGTGCAGCAAGCTGAAGCAAGTTTTGGTTTTGTTGTTGTTATTTTTTTCAGCCCCCGTGACTATTGCAAAAGTATTTTTGGTCAAATTAAAAACCATTTTACAATTGCAGGCGAGAAGATATGCAAGTGTGTGTGTGGGTCTGCTGTTCATGTTGTGGCAACTTTCGCTACTGACTTGGCAAAAGTTGGCTATCTCTTGGGTGTACCCAAAATGGCCAAAACGTTTGCACTTTGTGTTAGCCAAAATACGCCTTAACTTGCAGCCAGCTTGCAGTTCATTGCCAGTTATTGTTGTCGCCTTTTGCTTTTCCTTCTACTTCTTTTTCTTGTTTGTTGCTCATACTCAACGTTGGGTATGTTAACTATGTTGTTAATCATGTAACTTCGGTAGCCAACATTTTCAAGTTAAGTTTAACCATTTTGATTAAAACAAATATATAGTTTAAAAACATTACCAGAGTAGAGCATATAACAAGTGCACAACGCTTTTATATCATTATAATCAAAATAAGTCTCTAAAATTGCATTATGCTTATATTTCATTTTACTTGGTATACAGTTTTCAAGAAATTGAGTATGAGTCCAATCAGACAAAATTGAAGTTTCAAATTTTCCAAATATTCGGTTTATAATTTGTATTTAACTTCTATCTTTGATCTTTGAAGTTGAGTTTGAATCCAATCGGACTCCCTTTTCCAGCCAGTTTTTTGTTGTTGTGAAAATTCCCATGCAAATCACAATTGGATGATAATTATTATAATTTACTAGCTGACCCAGTTACGCGTTGCTGTGGTTTCCTTGTATTTCGTTCAATTATTAGGTACTATTGGTATTGTAAAGGAAGTTATTGGTAAAGAATGTTGAAAAGTTCAAACTAAGTTTCAACGGATAGAAAATGCTTAATTTTTATAAAATTAATGCTCATTTTCAACACAGAAAATTATAATTACTTTACCTAATGAATTTTTTTTACTTACTTCTTACTTTATTTATTATTATTATTAAGAACTAAGCGATGAACAAGATTTCTTGTTAATTTGTCTTTCGTCAAAATAAATAGATTCGATGGTTTTCCAATACGCGAGCATGCAGCATACAGCTGCTAATGGGAGAAACAGGATTCCCAAGTCCAAGCCACAAAAAGCCATTTTCGTCTGCACTTGTTTCGTGGCTCACTGATACAAGCATTATAGAGGTCAGATTTTTTTGGTGGCATTTTTTTGATAATACAACACTTATAATTAGATTAAAGTCGGGATATAATAATCAAATGTTTAACTGTTTTCTTGTTTAACGATTATCGATATCGCAACGCCAGCTGTCGGTCAACAGCACAAACACATATTACGCATACATAATATACATATTACATAGCGCCATTTATTGGATATTTACTCAATATAGTCAACGTACTACTTTATAACGCCATCTGTTGATATTTTTTCGAACTTACCGATAATTATGACTATATCCGCTATAAAAAAGGGCAGTTATAAATCGAATTATATACTGACAAACATCGTGACACTATAGTATTATTATTAAAGATAGAAATTCTTTTTCTTTTACGAAGTGCTAATTGTTGAACTATGGTTGGGTGGATTGGGGTTCCGTTCAAAAAATGTACTCATATTATTGCTTTGTAAATATAATATAAAAATTTTGCTATAATTTTGTTTGCTACTGAAGTCAATGTTAAAAAAAATTACTTTACGTTCTATTGCATCTTATCTTTAGCATCATATAAGTTCTCCATTTTCTCTCACCACTTTTTGATAGTATAGCAAAGCTGTTCGTTGCTTAAGTGTGGCTGCCCCGCAATGCCACGTTCGTTCCCTATCCATTTCGTGACATTTTCTTGCCTGCTGAAGGTTTTTTTTTTTTGTTTTTTTTTTGCCAATTTTTGGTAATTAGTTCGCTTCTTACTGTTGGTACTTGCAAGAGTTTTGTGGCCAAGTTAATATGCCTTGACTGCCTTGTGACATTTTTCGCAAATGCAAAAAGCTTAAACTTAACCAATTTATATTCTGGCTCCTAAGTCGTAAGCCTAACGGCAACAAAATCTAATGTAAATGGATTCTTGACTTGACAAAATTTGTTTTTAGAAACAACGCGCAGAAAGTTTTTTCCAACTCATTGAACATTCTCAACTTTCTTCAAGTAAAACTTTGTATACAAAATTGTTTTGTCGAAAAGTTTTCTATGGTATTGGATAGTCAACTCAATGCATAAGTTTGCACTATTTCATGTCATTAGGTCTTGTATCTTAATTGGTTTAAATAGTTGGCTTTAACATGTTAACATTATAATAAACTGCTGATTAACATTGAAAAACTTAACTTATTCTTATATTTACTCTATTGAGTAATAATTTGAATATAAACACACTAGTAAGTGGCCCGCTTTCTTCGCTGCGCGAATAGTTTATATACATTTTAGCAATAGAAGATAGATACAAAATAAATATATAAGAAAATATTTCACGACATATTAAAGCAAAGTATTTAATATTCTCTTTTCCACGCCACCATTGAGGTAGAGAATCAGGCGCGTCATTTCTTATTGTGGTTTCCCCAGTAGGCCTTATCCACTTATTGAATTTAATTTGCAATTATTAACAACTTTTAAGAGCTTTTTTATAAACGACATTGGTTGTTTTACCGTCAGGTGCTGCTACAAGTAACCTTTTCGGTGAACTGACTCTTGAGCAATCTACATAAAATTGGCCATGAGAAAAACAATCGCGTCTTAAGTCTAGTCCGCCTTATTTAAGAGTTTGTCCCTGTGATTTGTTAATTGTTAAGGCAAAGCAAACAAATTGGCAATTCAGAATCAGAAGGTATTAATGGAATTTTCGGTATAAAAACCGTTTCCCCTATACCATTGCCAGTAAAGACCATTGCTTCGATAACATTCTTATGAAGAACTTTAACTTGCAATCTTGTACCATTGCACAGTTTTGGCGGCTTCAAGTTGCGAATCAACATTACAGGTGAACCAATCTTTAAAGTTAATTTATGTTGAGGCAGGCCAGCCGTATTTAATGATTAAGAAACTCGACGGGGTAATGAACTGCATCTTCAATTTCAGTCACAGAATCAATTTATATGTCATTTCTTCACTTTGAAATGATTTTAATAAAAACTCGTTTATTTCCAATGCATTGTCATTTCTCGCAGTCAAAATAGCACGTTCCGAAAACCATTCGATTGATTTTTGAGAGATATTTGTAATATCCGGAAATATTTTTAGAGTTAGTTCTTCAATACTTTTCACAACATGATAAAAAGTTGATGGTAAAGTTATTTTGCCATCATGGGTTGGAAATAATCCATTTCCTATTTGAAGAAGCATTTCCGAAAATTCACCAGCTATGCTATCACCTTTTAAGTGCACTCGCATATTTTTCGTTAATGCAATTTTCTGTATTTTGGGCCACAAAATTGAAGACTTTAAGCAAGCATTTATTTCATCTGCTCTTGTTCCTCTGGGGATCACTGGAAGAGTTTGTCGAAAATCACCAGCTAAGAGAACAGTTATGCCACCCATTAAGTATTCACTATCTCGAATGTCTTTCAAAGATCGATCTACAGCTTCAAAAGCACCTTTATGGCCCATAGTACACTCATCCCAAACAATAAGCTTGAAATCTTTGAGCAGAGCAGCAATCTAATATTGCAATAAAGCAATGTGGTGTTTCTAAATGAATCAAATTGACGATACCGGAAGAAGCAACGGCAATTTTTATACCCTTAACCCATAAAATGGGTAAATAAGGGTATAATGGTCTTGTGCAAAAGTATGTAACAGGCAGAAGGAAGCATCTCCGACCCCATAAAATATATATACTCTTGATCAGCATCAACAGCCGAGACGATATAGCCATGTCCGTCTGTCTGTCCGTCTGTCTGTCTGTATGATCGCGTGGATCTCAGAGACAACAAGAGCTAGAGTTTTCTGATTTGGTATTTAAGTTCTCCTATACCATGAGAAGAACAAGTTTGCTTCAAATTATCGATTACTATTCTGGTTTCCGATGTACACATAATATCAATAACAATAAAATATCGAATTTGGAAAACGTAAAAATGAGGGTTGAAATAATGGGTAACGATACAACTTTTCTGAAAATTGTCTTTGTCTTTCGTTGGTGACGGATGTGTTTTTGAGTGCTCTTAATAATTTATTAATTTCTTGTGTTTGTGTACGGTGTTTTATTCGGTTTATTTTGGTAAACGTCACTAACAGTGATCGCAAGTGTGCGTTGTGTGTATTTGCGCGTGCATTATTGAATTTTTATACTCGATACCGAAGGTAAAGAGTATATTGGTTTTGTGCAATGTCCGTCATGGTGTCTGTCCGTCTGTCCGTCCGTATGGTTGCAAGTTTTTTCCACACCCTTCAAGCTAGAGACTTGAAACTTTCCAATTCTCTTTATCTATGGGATAGTAAATTAAAGTGTCAAGATGGGGGTTCTACGATAACTGGGAGGCTGGCAAATCGATAAATTCGATAACTCAAAACCGATAAATCCACATATTTCGCACATCCTTACAGCTAGAACTACCAAATTTGGTAAGAAGATAGCTACTAGCAACCCCCAAAAAACTGCATCAAAAATTTTGGAGCCACGCCCCCCAATTCCGCCCCCAGCCCCACGGCATTTTAAAGTCAAAAACGCCTATATCTCCCACAGTTTTTGAGCTAGAGCCACCAAATTTGGTGCCAAGATAGGTGATGATGACCCCCATAAAACTGCATCAAAAGTTTGGATGACACGCCCACCAATACCACCCTAGCCGCCCCCAGATGCCCCAACGCTTCGTCAAAAACGGGAATGCGTGTATCTTCCACAGTTGTGGAGCTAGAGCCACCAAATTTGTCAAGAAGATAGCTTGCAACGACCCCCAAAAAACTGCATCAAAGTTTTGGAGCCACGCGCACCCCTTCCACCCTCTTTCCTTACCTTTTACAATCTTTGAGCTAGAGTCACCAAATTTTGTATGAAGGTAGCAATTGACATTCCACATAGATCTGCAGCAAAAATTTGGATGCCACGCCCACCCATACCGCCCCCAGCCCCCCTTTCCCCACTTTTTACAAACTTTGAGCTAGAGTCACCAAATTTGGAAGTAAGGTAGCAATTGACATTCCACATATATCTGCAGCAAAACTTTGGGTGCCACGCCCACCCATACCGCCCCCAGCCCCCCTTTCCCCACTCTTTACAAACTTCGAGCTGGAGTCACCAAATTTGGTATGAAGATAGCAATTGACATTCCACACAGATCTGCATCAAAACTTTGGATGCCACGCCCACCCATACCGCCCCCAGCCCCCCTTTCCACACATTTAACAATTTTCGAGCTAGAGTCACCAAATTTGGTATGAAGATAGCAATTGACATTCCACAAAGATCTGCATCAAAAATTTGGATGCCACGCCCAGCCATACTGCCCCCAGCCCCCCTTTCCCCACTCTTTACAAACTTCGAGCTGGAGTCACCAAATTTGGTATGAAGATAGCAATTGACATTTCACAAAGATCTGCAGTAAAAATTTGGATGCCACGTCCACCCATACCGCCCCCAGCCCCCCTTTCAACAGCTCTTACAAACTTTCAGCTGGAGTCACCAAAATTGGAAGGAAGATAGTTGGTGGCATCCCTATCTGCATCGGAGAATCTTTAAAGCAGCGTACACCCCTGCCCCATCCGTACCCCTTTGCAATCAGGCCTCTTTTTACCTGTTTTAATACTGGTATCGAGTATGCCGCAGTCGGTTGCGTCCGACTGCAACGTTTCCACTTGTTTGTTTTTGATGTTTAGAACGCTCAGTTTTTTTTTTTTTTGCGTTTTGTTGTTATGACAATGTTAATTTGTTGATCATTTTATTTTTCAGTGTAAATTCTTGCGTTTTTTTTTTTTTGTTTCTATGACAATGTCAATTATACTCGATACCGAAGGTGAAGAGTATATTGGTTTTGTGCAATGTCCGTCATGTTGTCTGTCCGTCTGTCCGTCCGTATGGTTGCAAGTTTTTTCCACACCCTTCAAGCTAGAGACTTGAAACTTTCCAATTCTCTTTATCTATGGGATAGTAAATTAAAGTGTCAAGATGGGGGTTCTACGATAACTGGGGGGCTGGCAAATCGATAAATTCGATAACTCAAAACCGATAAATCCACATATTTCGCACATCCTTACAGCTAGCACTACCAAATTTGGTAAGAAGATAGCTACTAGCAACCCCCAAAAAACTGCATCAAAAATTTTGGAGCCACGCCCCCCAATTCCGCCCCCAGCCCCACGGCATTTTAAAGTCAAAAACGCCTATATCTTCCACAGTTTTTGAGCTATAGCCACCAAATTTGGTGCCAAGATAGGTGATGAAAACCCCCCAAAAACTGCATCAAAAGTTTTGATGCCACGCCCACCAATACTGCCCTAGCCACCCCGATCCGCTCCAACGCTTCGTCAAAAACGGGAATGCGTGTATCTTCCAGAGTTGTGGAGCTAGAGCCAGCGAATTTGGTAGGAAGATAGCTGGTAACGACCCCCAAAAAACTGCATCAAAGTTGTGGAGCCACGCCCACCCATTACGCCCCCAGCCCCCCCACATTTTGAAATCAGAAATGGCTATATCTCCCACAGTTTTTGAGCTAGAGCCACCAAATTTGGTGCCAAGATAAGGGGTAATGACCCCCAAAAAACTGCATCAAAGTTTTGGAGCCACGCGCACCCCTTCCACCCTCTTTCCTTACCTTTTACAATCTTTGAGCTAGAGTCACCAAATTTTGTATGAAGGTAGCAATTGACATTCCACATAGATCTGCAGCAAAAATTTGGATGCCACGCCCACCCATACCGCCCCCAGCCCCCCTTTCCCCACTTTTTACAAACTTTGAGCTAGAGTCACCAAATTTGGAAGTAAGGTAGCAATTGACATTCCACATATATCTGCAGCAAAACTTTGGTGCCACGCCCACCCATACCGCCCCCAGCCCCCCTTTCCCCAATTTTTACAAACTTTGAGCTAGAGTCACCAAATTTGGTATGAAGATAGCAATTGACATTCCACACAGATCTGCATCAAAACTTTGGATGCCACGCCCACCCATACCGCCCCCAGCCCCCCTTTCCACACATTTAACAATTTTCGAGCTAGAGTCACCAAATTTGGTATGAAGATAGCAATTGACATTCCACAAAGATCTGCATCAAAATTTGGATGCCACGCCCAGCCATACTGCCCCCAGCCCCCCTTTCCCCACTCTTTACAAACTTCGAGCTGGAGTCACCAAATTTGGTATGAAGATAGCAATTGACATTTCACAAAGATCTGCAGTAAAAATTTGGATGCCACGTCCACCCATACCGCCCCAGCCCCCCTTTCAACAGCTCTTACAAACTTTCAGCTGGAGTCACCAAAATTGGAAGGAAGATAGTTGGTGGCATCCCTATCTGCATCGGAGAATCTTTAAAGCAGCGTACACCCCTGCCCCATCCGTACCCCTTTGCAATCAGGCCTCTTTTTACCTGTTTTAATACTGGTATCGAGTATGCCGCAGTCGGTTGCGTCCGACTGCAACGTTTCCACTTGTTTGTTTTTGATGTTTAGAACGCTCAGTTTTTTTTTTTTTTTTTGCGTTTTGTTGTTATGACAATGTTAATTTGTTGATCATTTTATTTTTCAGTGTTAATTCTTGCGTTTTTTTTTTTTTTGTTTCTATGACAATGTCAATTATACTCGATACCGAAGGTGAAGAGTATATTGGTTTTGTGCAATGTCCGTCATGTTGTCTGTCCGTCTGTCCGTCCGTATGAACGCAACTTTTTTCCACACCCTTCAAGCTAGAGACTTGAAACTTTCCAATTCTCTTTATCTATGGGATAGTAAATTAAAGTGTCAAGATGGGGGTTCTACGATAACTGGGGGGCTGGCAAATCGATAAATTCGATAACTCAAAACCGATAAATCCACATATTTCGCACATCCTTACAGCTAGCACTACCAAATTTGGTAAGAAGATAGCTACTAGCAACCCCCAAAAAACTGCATCAAAAATTTTGGAGCCACGCCCCCCAATTCCGCCCCCAGCCCCACGGCATTTTAAAGTCAAAAACGCCTATATCTTCCACAGTTTTTGAGCTATAGCCACCAAATTTGGTGCCAAGATAGGTGATGAAAACCCCCCAAAAACTGCATCAAAAGTTTTGATGCCACGCCCACCAATACTGCCCTAGCCACCCCCATCCGCTCCAACGCTTCGTCAAAAACGGGAATGCGTGTATCTTCCAGAGTTGTGGAGCTAGAGCCAGCGAATTTGGTAGGAAGATAGCTGGTAACGACCCCCAAAAAACTGCATCAAAGTTTTGGAGCCACGCCCACCCATTACGCCCCCAGCCCCCCCACATTTTGATTTCAGAAATGGCTATATCTCCCACAGTTTTTGAGCTAGAGCCACCAAATTTGGTGCCAAGATAAGGGGTAATGACCCCCTAAAAACGGCATCAACAGTTTGGATGCCACGCCCACCAATACTGCCCTAGCCGCCCCCATCCACCCCAACGCTTCGTCAAAAACGGGAATGCGTGTATCTTCCAGAGTTGTGGAGCTAGAGCCTCCAAATTTGGTGGGAAGATAGCTGGTAACAACCCCCCCAAATCTGTATCAAAGTTTTGGAGCCACGCCCACCCATTTCGCCCCCCTCTCCCCACTTTTTACAATTTTCGAGCTAGAGTCACCAAATTTGGTATGAAAATAGCAATTGACATTCCACAAAGATCTGCATCAAAAATTTGGATGCAATTCCACCCATACCGCCCCAGCCCCCCTTTCCCCACTTTATACAAACTTTGAGCTAGAATCACCAAATTTGGTATGAAGATAGCAATTAACATCCCACATGGATGGGCATCAAAATTTTTAATACTGGTATCGAGTATACCGCAGTCGGTTGCGTCCGACTGCAACGTTCCCACTTGTTCTTGTTGAATATTCATTTAATTTAACTTGCAGTCGAATTGACGCTGCAGTGCTTAAAAGTAAACGAGCATACGTACATACATACACTCATATATTTGCGGTTTTATATTCATACTTTGTGTTTTATATATTCTTCTTCTACTAACAACAAACATCTTGTCTATTTGCTTGATCTCGCTCTCCAGCACCTCTCCCGCTTTGTCCGCTCTTATCTGGCGGTTGTATTTATCTGCATTTGCGCTCACGCTCTTTCACTCAACCGCTCTCTTGATTTTAACCGTTGTATCGTGCTCATTGCTTCGATACGTTTCTACTTACATACTTGCACTCTACCTTGTTTTGCTGTAGCATATCGATTTCTTTAGTAAATTTATTGACATATTTCATAATGCTTGTTTGCTGCAGCAAAAATTGCAAATTGGTTGGTACAACCAATCAAGATTTTATTCTGTGTGGATTGTGCGACAACATGATCCACATGAAATGTGTTGGCTTTAATGCACTGCAAAACTCCTTTACAGAGCTTGAGTCTAATTTCAAAAATGGCAAGGTTACGACTGAGTCTCCGAAGCGTAAAAAGACTTCGGGTCCTAATCCGCCTATTGTCCCACCTATCATCCCCACAAAGCCCCTTCTTTTGCCCAGCATTAATCAACCAACGGCCAGCCCATTAATGTTATTTAATTCGCCGGCAAGAACCATTACTAATAATCTTTCTTCTGATCCTATGCATGAAATCGGTTCAACTGCCTGTGCGCCTATTGATCCCAATGCAGGTACAACTGGGGCTCCCAAGCCTCTTGTTGTTGTGCCATTTAACAAATTTATATTTGTGTCCAGGCTGGCATCCGATACTTCATCGGATGATGTTTCAGCTTATGTTAAAAGTAAAATTGATTATCCTCTTATTACTGTTGAGAAGTTTAAATTTAAACACGCCCGAAGTATATCTTCTTTCAAGTTGAGCGTGCCGCCTGAACTCTTTTCGACAATTTGTTCAGAAAAATTCTGGCCGCAGCAGCTTGTTGTAAAGGAGAATGTGAATAGGCGAAGTAATAATAATAAGGGCATTAGGATTAGTAGTACACAGCCTGTTAGCCACCCAGTTGCCTCCACCTCGGTGGCAAAAAACTAACAAAACAACTTAGTTTGGCCTATCAAAACGTTAGAGGCCTTAACACTAAACTTTCTAAATTATATGTTAACAGCTTATCATTTGATTCACATATAGTAGCACTCACGGAAACCTGGATAAAACCCGATATTTCTGATTATTCCGTTTTTCCTTCAAAATATAGCTTGTACAGATGCGATCGCACCTCCTGCAAGGGGGGTGGTGTTCTCATTGCTGTTGACTCTTGTTTTTCCTCTGAACAGATTCATTCTCATGATCTTTCGGACATAGAGTTTTTATGTGTTAAAATATTACTAAACGGCCGTTCACTTTATGTTACTTGTTCTTATATTCCTCCTCATTCTGATACTAACATTTTCTCATCCCATCTTAGTGCCATGCAACTTGTTTCGTCATTGTTGACAGGTATGGATAATCTGATAGTGGTTGGTGTTTTTAATCTGCCACATGTTGTATGGTCTGTGAATGACACATCTTCGGCGATATTACCAGTCACTTCTGATGATTTTATCGATGGCCTACTGGAGTTAGGCCTATCGCAAGTTAACAGGGAGCATAACTGTAGTGGTAGAATGTTGGACTTGATATTTGTTACGGACTCAGATTGCAGTAATGCTTGTAGAATACCCCCTCTAGTGCTTCCGGAAGACACCTACCATCCAACCATAGAACTTTCCATCGAAATTTTTAACCCTAGTGCAGTATCTTATAATACTTTAAAAACCCGTTGCTTTCATAAAACTAACTTTACTAAATTAAATTATCTTCTTCAAAATACTAATTGGACTCGTCTTTATTCTTGTAGTGATACAGAAACTGCCATTGCCATATTTTATAGGACTTTTCGTATTTAGTAGCAAAATCTAGTTTTCTTTCTGTTAACACATTTTGTTATAATAATTATCTTAATCGTTGAAGACTAAACTTTTCACGTGACCCTAAACAGTACTATAAATTTGTTAACTATAAATTTTTTAACTCTAAACGTAAGTCTTCTTGCTTGCCGTCTTCAGTATACCTTGATAATATAAAAGCAAGTTCTGATCAGGCAGTAGCCGATCTATTTGCTGAGTATTTTCAATCAGTATATTCAACGAATTTACATAGAACTAGCAATTCCTATCCTTTTCAAGTTCAATCGTCTAATTGCATATATATCCCAGTTATAACTGAGTGTACGCTTCTAAGTGACCTTAACTCTATCAAACCAAGCTATCTGCCTGGTCCTGATGGAGTGCCAGGTTCAATTCTTAGATACTGTGCGGATTCACTTTGTAAACCATTACATAAATTATTTATCTTGTCTGTTGACACAACAGTGTTTCCTGCTATATGGAAGGAATCTTTAATCATTCCACTCCATAAAAATTCTTCTAAGTCTAACGTTAAAAATTATAGGGGCATATCCAAGTTGCCCGCCATTCCTAAAGTCTTTGAAAAAATTATATGTTCTCAACTGCAACACACATGTAGTTCAATTATATCGCCTTATCAACACGGTTTTGTTAGGCGTAGATCTACTACAACTAACCTTCTTGAATTCACTTCGCTTGTTATCAAAGGGTTTCAGGAAAAAATGCAAACTGACGTTGTTTACACCGATTTTAGTAAGGCATTTGATTCTGTTAGTCATTCTCTGTTGCTTCAAAAATTAAATATTATTGGATTTCCATCAAAACTAGTATTGTGACTTTCGGAGTACTTGTGTGGTCGAACACAAAAAGTAGTTTTTTAATCGTCGGTATCTAAACCTATTTTTGTTACCTCTGGTGTTCCCCAGGGTAGTAGTCACCTTGGACCTTTGCTATTTAATCTGTTTATTAACGATCTTCCAGCTGTTATTACTAACTCCTATGTATATATGTTTGCTGATAATGTGAAGCTATAATTCACATATAATGACGCTTCCCTGTGTAATTTACTACAGTCGGATTTGGGTGCATTGTCGGCCTAGTGTCGTTTTAACTTACTCAATTTAAATTGTTCTAAAAGTAAAGTCATGTCTTTTTGTAGAAGTACCCTTTATACTGCTCACTACTTGCTTGATGCTTCACCACTTGACCGCGTGTTTGAAATTAAAGATTTAGGCATTATTCTTGATCCTAAATTAAAGTTTGACGCTCATATTTTGTTTATGGTCAATAAGGCCATTAATGTCCTTGGCTTCATCAAGCGGTGGTCGAAAGAGTTTAATGATCCCTACACCACTAAAACGCTTTTTACATCCCTAGTTTGTCCCATTCTGGAGTATGGATCTTGTGTGTGGTCTCCACAATACTCGATTCACCAGGATAAAATTGAATCTGTGCAGAAGAAATTTCTTCTACTTATTTGCCCTTAGAAGTTTTAACTGGGTTCCTGGAGTTGACTTACCCCCATATTCAAGTAGACTCCTTTTGATAAATCTTCCCTCCCTGTTAAACCGTAGAACTATGCATGGAGTATTATTTATTACTAACCTACTTAATGGTGAAATCGACTCATCAGTTCTTTTGAGTCGAATTAAATTTAATGTCCCAATTAAATCTTCATGTAACTTTTTACCCCTTAGCCTTGATCGTTGCTTCAGCAACTATTTAATTCATGAACCATTTCGTGTTATATGTTCCGACTATAACAAACTTTATTCTCTTGTCTCCATGGAGGCCTCAACTCCAGTACTAAAAGGATCGATCCTGTTTGCTTTATCTAATCATAACCACTAATTACTAATCTAACACTGGTCTGATTGGGTTTTTCTGGGTTTTTCCCAATCCTCGCAACAAATGTTGGACTACTCATTTTTTTTTTAATTTCTCAGAGCTTTAACGTTAACTTTTAAATATATTTTCCGATTTATATATTATTCTACATTTTACTTAATTTAATTATTTTAACTATTTTTTAATTTAAATTAATTTTGATTTCTTTTTAATGTCAGCTGCTCTTAGCTGACAATAAATAAATAAATTAATGAATTAAAAATTCGTCCAAATCGGTTAAGAAACACCGGAGATATCTAATTTTATCGATTGAAGTTAAGTCAGTATACCAAAGTCAATTACAAATTTAATTTACATATTTATTGCAACTGGGTTCAGGGTATCTTCTAGTCGGGCTCTCCCGACTAGAGCCTTCTTACTTGTTTTACTTTGCCGTACCTTTGCCAATAATAAATTTAAAAGATACGTTTTACCTGTTCCACCAGGTGCATCTAAAAAATAGATTTCTCCCTCTTCTGCTTCAACGCTATGTAGTATCTTTTCGTATACTTGTTTTTGCTCAGCAGTAAGGAGTAGCTCATTATTAAAAACAAAATTATCGCAATTTTCATAACTTGTTTCTCTATGATATTCAATATTTGGAACAATTTCCTCGGATTTAATTGGTAGTGGAAGTCCATAGTAAGTCAAGTTTTGACCACCAATAGACAGTACAATATCTTCAATGTAAATAAGACAACTATTTAATACATTATTCACAATACTTTCATCAATATTTCTGTGTTGTGAAAATTGAAAAGCTCTTAAAATATCTTCTGAGAAACTTTCTTTATAAGTATTCCAAAGTTTAAGAGCATCTGAAATTTGACAAAATACTAACATTATTGCTAGTAGGATTTTGACATATGACAGCTTCGGCTATAGTTGAATCCCAGTGCTTATCATCTTCTAGTAATCCTAAAATCTCGAATGTCAATTGAAATTATGCGTATGCTTTACCATTAACGGTTTTTAAATTTAAAAATGAAGTTGGGCCACTTACAAAATGTTATATAAGTCTTAAATAAAAACATTCTGTATTATTGGGATGAATAGTGTAAACTCTTCCCAAAGCTGAATCTCTTTTAACTCCAGGAAAATTTGGCACATCATGCCCTCGTTTTCTTCTTTGAAATTCTTTATTGTTCCATGTAAAATACGATGAAACTTCAAAATATAGAAGCGTGCTTGCAAACTCATCACGTGTGCATAGCTCAAAGAAGGCTAGCAAAGTGGTTTTGGGTGTAGTGCTTAATCTGTCAAGTAATTGTTGCGGATTATTGGGGTTAACATGACCATCTTCTAAATGAACAGCTAAGTGTGTAATAGCCGGAAAACGTTCATGTATGGGAAATGCAAGGATTCTCCATACCGCTTCTGAGCTTCTTATATAACGGCCACTTTCGTACATAATAATTTCATTACGTTGGTCTTCAAGAGTAAATGATGCTTGATCACTGCCCTTGTTAAAATATTTACAAATGTATTTAATAGACTTTACAGAACTACAATACTCAACATTTATGTGAGCTTTAAATGTTCTCAATAGTACACAGTTATAGGGCACAACCCAACGATTATCTATGCAATTACCATTTATATTAACTGCATTACCACCATCTTCTATCGTTCTTCTACGATATAGAGGGTAACTATCTTTTCCAGTCACAGTTTCTTTAAGTAATTGTCGAGGAAACCTTTTGGTACATTTTCCATTTTGCATGCATGGCGATTTATTATTAAATGCACCGCAAGGACCATGAATCATATTTGACTTAACAATGTTAAATAATTTCGGCACAGATTTTATCGATTTTATCTGGTCTTATTTTATTTTCTAACCATAGTAGAATACGTGGTAAGCCCCGCTTTTGCCATTCCACAGAGTACATGATACATTGCACGCTTCCAAACAAAGAACCTTTTGTCAATAGCTATAATATCGTGACGATCATACGTTTTTTGACACGGTATTAAAACACTTTTTATGTCATACCATTGTGGATTTCATGTGAATGTTTTGAAAAGATCTGGTCGCCCATAATGGCGAACATATGTCTTAGCAAATTGAGTCTTTTCATGCATATATCGTGCAGAGCTTGTAAAAGAAGATGGTAAAATTACCATCTGACCAAATTGAATTGCGACAAAATCTTGTTGGCCTATTGCATCTTGTAGATGTATATAGCTATCTGCTCTGAGTTTCGCTTGAATGTAGCGAATATAATTTAACCTTTCTGTTTCAATTTTAGCATAAATATCAACCAAAAACTGACTAAAAATGGAACGACGATAAATTAAATGATTTATCTCAGATTGACGAATCATTATTTTATAGCTGTAAAAGCTTAACGCAGATATAATTTTTTTTGGTTCCTCCTTTTTATACCCTTAACCCATAAAATGGGTAAATAAGGGTATAATGGTTTTGTGCAAAAGTATGTAACAGGCAGAAGGAAGCATCTCCGACCCTATAATATTCTTGATCAGCATCAACAGCCGAGACGATATAGCCATGTCCGTCTGTCTGTCCGTCTGTCCGTCTGTATGAACGCGTGGATCTCAGAGACTACAAGAGCTAGAGACTTCAGATTTTGGATATCAGTTCTCCTATACCATGAGCAGAACAAGTTTGCTTCAAATTATCGATAACTATTCTGGTTTCTGATATACACATAATATCGATAACAATAAAATATCGAATTTGGAATATCTAAAAATGAGGGTTGAAGTAATGGATAATGATAGAACTTTTCTGAAAATTTCGTCCAAATCGGTTGAGAAACACCGGAGATATTGAACTTAATCGTAGTATATACCAAAGTATACCAAAGTCTTATATAAATTAAATATATTTATTGCAACTGGGTTCAGGGTATCTTCTAGTCGGGCTCTCCCGACTAGAGCCTTCTTACTTGTTTAATAATGGATTCCATTGTGGTATATCCACTGAATAGCCATCTTCGCCATAAGGAAATAACAAAGGGTACTGAAAGGCATCGTAAGATCGATGCACCTCACTTATAAGATGTAATTTATTATTATGACTTTCAATAATAATATCGCGCTTTTCAAATTGCTGACCAACAATAACTAAAGCTATTTCGCTTGATAGAGGTGCATTGTAAAGCCCTTTGTGAGCACCAGCGGGTGTTCGATCAGCATGTATAACCAATTTATAATCTTTAGTACTTGTTGGCATATTATTGAGAGCCATTTTTAGATCTTTTAAAAAACGATTATTATGATGAAACATACATTGAAGATCCTTTACTACGCTACAATCAACACTTGAAATATTTTTGCAACCTAGTTGAGCTTCCTTTTCATCATCACCAACAAAATCAATTTGAAAAAACTTCATTTCTTCATTTGGCAATGTTTGCATATAAAATTCATACTACCAAGTTGAGTAATTTTATCTGACTTGTAAGCTATTCCAAAATCATAGTTTAAGCCAGACATGGCTTTAACAGTCCATGAACGCAAACGCCTTTCTTGACGTGCATCAGGATTATTAGCCTGATGTCTTCTCACGGCAACTCTATGAGCTTCAAAATTATGCGCTTACCCCTAAT
Source organism: Scaptomyza flava (assembly GCA_030179655.1). Taxonomy (NCBI): domain Eukaryota; kingdom Metazoa; phylum Arthropoda; class Insecta; order Diptera; family Drosophilidae; genus Scaptomyza; species Scaptomyza flava. The sequence continues at coordinate 25,833,087 of JARNME010000314.1, forward strand.
AATATCACGATTTTTTTTCAAATGAATGTTTTAGTACCTTTTTTCTGCCTTGTCGGCGAACCGACTTAGTCTTTTAAAGGGATTTTTAACATTTTCGGTTTTGCATTCACTTGACGTATCAGAATCTTGAGTTAATACTTCCTCTAAAGGAGTATAAATATCAAAATGTCCATTCATTAATGGACCGGTAAAACGCAACAGGATGCATGTTATTTCCAAATGCCAGTAATAAATTTCCATTCTGAAAAAGTTGGAAATTTACAGCAAAAATTTCTGCTGCAGCTTGAAGTATGACATAGCGCGATTATATTGTTTAGAAGAGCTATAAAAAGGCAGGCTCCATCACCATATATAGCTGATTCGGCTAACTCTCTTATGTATGCGCGCGCTCTGCAAGTCAAACAAAGAGCGTAGTATCGCCACCTTCTTCGCACGCACTGAATCAATGCAAAACATATCTAAGAGGCTGCAGTTAACCGAATTGTACATTGCCTTAAGCTTTAATTTAGTGTGCGTGCGGGGGAGCAAGGGTTTTTAAACTTTATGATTGGCATGCAAAGCGCGCACATAAAATAGAGAGCGAACGTAAATGAGCAACAACAAAGGAGCATGATCGGAGCGAGATTTCAAATTATCTGATTATCATAAGAGCAACACGCGCCCTTATGTGAACGCCCTTTGCTTATTCAAAATTGTATATCAATAATATATCAATAATGTGTGTTACGTTTTGTCTAAGTTATATAAGCAGCAAGTAGGCGAATCCACCCCCATAACATATTCTGGTGTGGGAAATTTTTCTAGACGCACCAAGTTTTGTTATGTTGTTCTTGTTTTTTTTAAAATCAATGACACCAACAAAAAGTAGCAGTGCGGGCCCAACAACAACACCGACAACAACAACAAACGCTACTTGAGTCGTAAATCAATTGTCAAAAGCACACAAATTTGAAAAAAACAAGTGGAAACGTTGCAGTCGGACGCAACCGACTGCGGTATACTCGATACCAGTATTAAAAATTTTGATGCCCATCCATGTGGGATGTCAATTGCTATCTTCATACCAAATTTGGTGACTCTAGCTCAAAGTTTGTAAAAGTGGGGAAAGGGGGGCTGGGGGCGGTATGGTTGGGCGTGGCATTCAAATTTTGGTGCAGAT